>JARHVA010001487.1:890000-1352500 GCA_037957365.1 Torreya grandis | reverse complement strand
TACTATTAGTTGGTAATTAAATTCCCTTATTTTTTTGAATGAAATAAACTAGTTGTGTTTGAATTCATTATGACATATTGATCATATGGCTGTAGCTAAAATGGGTTTTGCGGTTTCTTTATTTTGGGAATCATTCTAAAATGCTTCTTATTTATGATAAAGACTATGATATAAAAATTTATACGTTTATTTCCTTATTATGTGCTAGATATCATAGTGAAACTCCTCTAATTTGGACAAATGAAAATGATTGTTATGTTAATTATGTGAAATGCATTTATACATTGAGGTATGGTATGGAAATTTGGCTTCAAACTTACTAACACTTGTTTCAATTCAGCCTAAACTTTGTTTGGCTTATATTGGATTGTCTTCATATGGGTAGTAGTAAATGTGATGGAAATAGTTCCAAATATCTAACATTAACCTCTTTTATACATGCTAAAAATGTGTAAACTATTGAGTTTAAAATACTTGATGTTATGATTAATATTCTTATGGTATCGTGGTTACTAGCATTAGCTTAGTACTGAGCTTAATTTGATAAGAAATTGCTACAAATTCTTACCATCCTCTTTATGAAAGGTATATGATAATACCATGTCTATTGATGTAGGTACATCACCAACTATCATGACCCATGATGTTTATGATGATTCTCAAGTCATATCAAGTATTGTTTAGGTGATGAGAGTGTCTAGAGTTCATTAAGAGTTTCCCTCCTATTTTGTAAATTTGTAAATTTGAATGCTTTGTAAGCAATCTAGAAGGAAACATGTGTACCTATCTAGATTGTCTTAGGTGTTAAGTTTTTTAGGATGAAATATTAGTATCATAATTCCTTCAAACCACCTATGTTTCCATATTTTTAATATTTTTGTGGAAGATCAATGTACAAGGGATACTTAAGGCCAAGTGATATGGGTTTGACTAGGTTGTTAGGTTGGTTAAGTAGCTTTAGGAGTTGTTGAGAGTATATAGGAGTAATAATATGACTTGATAGTCATTTAAAAACATGGAAAGATATAATTATATGTAATCAATTCTAATTTGGAGAATGTGAGTGATTTTTGGGTGTGTAAGTGTGTACAGGGGTGTCAAAAGGCTTGTATATAGAGTATTCTTATTGTAATAGGAAGATGCTATGAATACATGTGTGAATTTTAGTGTGTAAATAATATATTTGGTATTAAAATGATGTTTTATATCAAATTTAATAATATTTATCATTTTTTAACTTGTGAAAGTGCAATTTGGAGACTGTAGGTCTTGATTCAGGGTCTTTGAGTAAAATTTTAGATCTATATTATGGAATGCTTTTATGTTTTTAAGATCAAATAAATATTGAAACCAATTGGAGAAGTAGGAGGGAGTAAAATAAGAACTCTTTCAAGTGGAATGAGGTATTGATAATTCTCCAAGATTATGTTATGCAATTTTTATGCTTGTTGTCCTAGATAATTTGAAAACCCTAGTTTTGAGTAAATCTTGTGGTCTGAGCAAATCCATACACTAAAAATAATTGGTAATAAAATAAAAAAATATAGGGTAGGTTAAAAAAAATTATATATTTTTTGGGGCTAAATTTTTTTTATTTTCTCAAGTCATGAAATTATTTGTAAATATCCTACTTGCTATCCTGAGCAATTTTGAGAACCTAATTTTTGAGAAAAACTTGTAAATAGGGAAACTCCATACATGATAAACCTTAGGTTTCTAAGTAAAAACGTTTTGGAATAAAAACACATAAATTTTTGATTTGGAATCATATTTTTATACCCTATTTTTCTCAAGATATCTAAATTTTACTATCTTGGTTTGTTATTGGCAAAGCTAGAACTAGTAAGCGTAAAATCCTCATAACATGAAAACCGTTCATTATGGAGACTTAAAATTTAATTAGCATGTGTATTTAGTATATATAAAATTTTTATAGGTGGTTATATGTGGAAATGATGTATTAAGAGGGAGAATGTTTCAAAATACAGTCCTAGAGCACTGTAGTAGTGCTAGAAAACCCAATTTTGTGACATTGTTGCATTTTTAAAGCAAAGGAATGACATGAATGATTGGAAACAACTTAATAATTTTTTTTTAATATTATGAATCCATTTAAAATATCATTCAATGATTTTAGAGGTGTTTTTAATTATTGCGGTAGGAATTAGGTCTTATTTTGACTAGTTGAGATTGTGTTGATGAACAAGAGTTATTTGAAGTTCTTTAAAGAATATTTTGGAATAATTTCATGTTGTTTATAAATTTTAATAGAGGATAAAGCTTAAATTTTATGGGTGGAGAAAAAATAAATAATTCCAAAGGAGGCAAGGACCTATATGTGATTGACTTCACTTTGAGAAGTTGTATGAATTTATGTATATTTCATTAAGAAGCTTGCATCTTCTTAGAAGGGTATAGAGTGAAGGTGTTGTATTTACATAAAATGGTATCAAAGCCTAGATTAAAGGTTGATTTTATTTTAAATTTGATTATATTTTGATCATAATTTAAAAATATTTTATAATCTTGTCTGAATGTTAGTAACCAAGTTGTAGATTGGACGGAAAGAGTTAGTGAATGCTCTAGAAGAAGATACAAGATAAGAAGACTTGGAAGAGAGAAATTTTTTGGAATGATAATATTTTTTTCATAAAGTTTATGATGTTTACAAAATATTATGATTAAGTAAAATATAAAGACACTTGTGAAGAGGTATGAAGTTGTTATCATGAATTTGATTGAAATCTATATGATGTTATGTAGTTGAGTCATAGGAGATTGATAGGTTTGAATGGTTAATTTGATTCAAGAGAGAGGAAAAATAAATTTTGGGAAATAATTTGAAGTGAGTGGAAATCTCTATAATCCATTGAAGGATTTAAAATTAAGTAGAGAGTAGAGAGAACCTCTAAAGAGATTCAATAAACCAAGTTAAGTTGAGTGAAGACTTGGGTGAGATAGTGAAGGTAAAAGGAACCAAAATACTAGACTTGAGAGGAAGACAAGTTAGGTGAGGTGTTGAGAAGTAAACAAGATGAAAAAAAAAATTGATAGAGTGAGTGAGAAAAATAAAAGAGAGGATGAAGGGATTAGTTACTGAAGATTGCCATATGAAGAAGGTGAGAGAAGACACCTACAAGAAAGAGATAGATATAGACATGAAGATAGCTAAGATGAAGATAATATTGATAGGTCTAAATCAGGTATTAAATGAATCAATACAAATATTCTTTATAATAATTAGGAAAATATTTAAGTTTTCTCTCATAAAAATTAGGAGCCAGAAAGAAGTTCAAAAGTGTAGAGTGCTATTAAGGATGTTAGCAATAACATCCAAGGAAAAAGATAAGACAGGAGGGGAAACCAAGCATCAAGATTTTGAATCTAATAATTTATTTACATGTGTGTATATAAGTAAGTTATTGGATGGAGGATAAATTAAATTTGAGAGAATAGAATATGAGACAGTGTTTTTCTATCTAAAGGAAGGAGAGATGCTAGAAGAAGAATTTGAAGATGGAGTAGTTGAAGGACAAAGAGATCTTGAAGAGGTACAATGGCATGAAATTTTGGTTTATAATATTAAATTTGATGATAAATTTGTAAGTATTATAGAGGTAGATGATATACATAAGGAGGTAACTAATTTAAAGCTAGAGGAGGTGTCCAAGTTGACACATATGGAAGACAAATGCATGATGAAAACTCCAATACTTTGTAAAGATAGAAACAACCATACACTTTTGACATTTAAGGATGGGAATGAAGGTGTTGTATATGATTAAAAGATGATGATTTTAAGTGTTTAATAATTCTTACATCAATATTAGAAGGATGAGGTATGTAGTTCATCATTTGACCAGCAAAAGGTAGTGGATGTAGTTCAGGGATCTAATTTGTCTTTAGAAATTCATGTTTTGGAAAATGAAAATGATGAAGGGATAGTAAAATAATTTATTATTATAAAAGGAAATAATGAAGATTAAGAAGTGATATAATTATTTATAACCTCTCTCAAGGAAGAAGAAGAAGCACCAAAATGGGAAATTTTGCCTCAGATCTTTGATTTTAACATTGATTTTGATTGTGTGAATGAGGAATTACAGGATGAAATGAAAAGAAAAGAAACTATTTGTCATGAAGAATACTATATGAAAAAAAATTAGAATTGTAGAAGTGTTTAGGGTTGCCTATAATATAAAATTTTCCATCAAATTAACCATTTGTCTATGTTAATGCAGAATAGTTAGAAGCCGAGTTGGCATCCTTGGAGCATATGATCAATAGTGGACCAGACATTATAATACAATTGGGTTCAGAAATAGGGGATGGAGGACTCATAAATTCAAGTGAATAATCATGGTGGAAATAAGAACAAGAATAGACTCATAAGTCTCAAATTTTTATATGTGACAATTGGTTGAGTTGTGTATGTGTAGGTTTATTTGAAAAAGATAATATTTTGGAGCAAGAAGATCTTAAGAAACATCCTCATCTTGGAAGATAAAGTTTTGAAGAGAAGGATAAAGTGTGGAGTAGAATCAAATGCTCATATTTATGATCAATTAGTTGAAAATGACTGGACAACAAGAAAAAGAGGAGATAAATAAATTAAGAAGATGATGAATTGGAAGAGAAGAAAGAATAATTTGATCTAAAGATCAAATATTTTCTATAGGGAGAGTATGATGCAGGTGCATCATCATATGTCATGATATTTGATGTGTATGATACTTCTCAATTCATATAAAGTATATTTTAGGTGATGAGAGTGTCTAGAGTTCATTAGGAGTTTACCTCCTAATTTGTAAATTTGTAAATTTGAATGCTTTGTAAGAAATCTAGAAGGAAACATGTGTACCTCTATATATTGTCTTAGGTGTTCAGTTTTTTATGATTAAATATTAGTATAATAATTCATTCATACCACATATTTTTCCATATTTGTAATATTATTATGGAAGATCAACGTACAAGGGCTAATTCAGGCCAAGTGATAGGGGTTTGACTAGGTTGTTAAGCTGGTTGAGTAGATTTAGGAGTTTTTAAGAATATATATGAGTAAGAACAGGAATTTATAGTCCTTTAAATTTTTTTAAATATATAATTCTATGTAATCAATTGGAATTTGGATAAAGTGAGTGTTTTTTGTGTGTATATAGGGGTGTCCAAAGGCTTATATATAGACTATTCTTGTTGTAACAGGAAGATGTTATGAATAAAGGTGTGATTTTTAGTGTGTTAATAATGTATTTGGTATTAAAATGATATTTTATATTCAATTTAATCATATGTCTCATTTTTGAGCTTGTGAAAGTGCAATTGGAAGACTGTAGGTCTTGATTTAGGGTCTTTGAGTAAAATTACAGATCTTTATTATGGAATATTTTTATGTCTTTAAGATAAAATAAATATTGAAACCAATTGTATAAGTAGGAAGGAGTAAAATTATAAATTTTTTAAGTTTAATGAGGTCATGATCATTCTCCAAACTCATTTTATGAAATTTTTATGCTTGTTATCCTAGATAATTTGAAAAACCTAGTTCGGATTAAATCTTATGGTCTGAGAAAATCCATAAAATAAAAATCATTGGTAATAAAATAAAAAAGTTATGGGAGGTTAAAATATAAATTTTATATATTATTTTTGGGTTAATATTTTTTTATTTTATCAAGTAATGATTAAATTTTAAATAACCTGCTTGCTGTCCTGAGCAATTTTGAGAACCCAATTTTTAAGCAAAATTTGTAGCTAGGGAAAATCCATACATGATAAACCTTAGGTGTCTAAGGAAAAAAGTTTGGAAATTTATATATATATATATATATATATATATATTTGATCATATTTTTATATCCTAATTTTCTCAATATATCTAAATTTTACTATCTTGGTCTATTATTGTCAAAGCTAGAACTAGTAAGTGCAAAATCCTCATAACTTGAAAATCGTTCATTATGGAGACTTAAAATTTATTTATCATGTGTATATAGTGTATATTAAATTTTTATAGGTGTTTATAGGTGGAAAGGAGGTCTTGAGAGGGATAAATTTTCAAAATACAGTCCTAGATCACTGTATAGTGCTGGAAACCCCAATTTTGTGATATTGTTGCATTTTTAAAGAAAATGAAGGACATGAATGCTTGGAAATATCTTAATGAATTTTTTTTAGGCTTATGAATATATTTCAAAGTTAATCAAGGATTTTAGATGTGTTTTTCATTATTGAGGTAGGAATTAGGTCTTATTTTAACTAGTTGAGATTGTGCTGATGAACAAGAGTTGTTTGAAGTTCTTTAAAGAATATTTTGGAATCATTTCATGTTGTTTATACGTGTGAATAGAGGAGAAAGGTTAAATTTCAGGGGTGGAGAATAACTAAGTAAATCCAAAGGATGCAAGGACCTATATGTGATTGACTTCACTTTAAGAATTTGTATGAATTTATGTATATTTCATCTAGAAGCTTGCATCTTGTTAGAATGGTATAGAGTGGAGGTGTTGTATTTACATCATCTATACATAAAGTTATGATTTTGATATCTTATTTCATACCTTGTTTATGTTGGTATCATATCATTTCCTTAGTAGATATATTACCTGAATGCATTCTTTGTCTAAGGTATGCCAAGAACTACTTCAAATATGATTATTGTGAATTATGCCGATCATGCTTATGGATGGAAATTATATATAATAAAGTGACTTAGAATTTTGTATCATTTTTATTGATTTTATTATACCTATGTAAAACATCTTGACATAGGCTATAGATTATTGTAATAAGGGCCAAATATCCATTTATGATGTTATGTTAGTTAGTGACTAAGCTCTCTACACCATATTGCATTATTGTATAATTAATTGCATAGAGTGACAAGTAATTGGCTGCCCCATACCTTTGGTATAAATTCATTTTCCCTTACTATTTTTATGCACAATTACCATTTTTAATATTATCTCTTTGACGTAAAATTAATATGGGTTGTCTACTATGCTCAATTGTTAACTATAAACATGAGTACAAGTTAATATCAACACTCTTAAATTGATTAGAGTCTTTCCATGTTTTTAATGATTGAAAAATCAGCTTGAGATCATATTCCTAATATTATTTTTAGGTTCATTATTGATCTATTTTTTAGAAGCTTCTTGAGTGTTAATTATCTTATTACCTTGAGGGTTTATATAATATCTCAATGTTGATTTCTCCTTTGTAAAAGGATAGTTACAGCACGAAGTATTATGGGCTGCCTACAACTATTTTATGTGGTATTAAGTTCATATGATTACCTTGATCTTGTTGACATTGACTTACTAAAATAGAAATTAAATTTCAAAATGTTCACTTCAAGGGAAAGACACATTGCCAAATTTATGCTGACACATTATTTGTACCCCTTTCAGTGCAGGGATTATAAGTTAATTGGATCTTTCCTTGTTTAATTGGATTCCTGATTAATTTGTCACCTATTAAAGGTTATGTTCATTTTTGATAACTAAGATGAAATCAAGATGATAAATCTAAGTTTTGACTTTATTGTAATGCATTATTGAGTGTAGTTGATATAATTCTTAGAAGGGGCCTTGTTCTAAAATAATTCATATATGTTAACACAATGGTTTCCTTGTGATTATGACTTCATGCTTGTATATATATTTATAATAAAACCATTAACCTTTGAGGGTTGTTGGAGATATTGTACCAAACTTATTCATGTGGTATTAAGACTTGATAGTGTAATCTATTGTTTACAACATTTGTATTCTATGTTATATTGTTTTGTACTTATAACTGACATCCTTTTATTAAGGATATTCTATTATATGATAGTTGTGCATTTGAGTGATTATACCTTTAACAATGGTTAAATTAATTTATTATAAATCCCCTTATTTTAAGGAGGTTTACCCATGTGGTTTGGTAAATAAAGGATATAATATCCATAGATGGAATGTGTGTGTGTGTGTGTGTGTGTGTGTGTGTGTGTGTGTGTGTGTGTGTGTGTGTGTGTGTGTGTGTGTGTGTGTGTGTGTGTGTGTGTGTGTGTGTGTGTGTGTGTGTGTGTGTGTGTGTGTGTGTGTGTGTGTGTGTGTGTGTGTGTGTGTGTGTGTGTGTGTTAATGCTATTCAACTAACATGAAGAAATTATATTATGTTATGTGAGATGATTATGATTTTCTCTTTCTTGATGGTTAGATATGAGGTGCATGTGGCATTCCATTGATATAGATATATATTAGTAGTCTTAACCTTGTGAACACTTATTTCTTAAGCAATTAAGTATATATATTTATTTCATATATGTATGTGTGTGTATATGTATGTATGTATGTCATTGGCTATGATGCACCATTATAGAGAGTTCAAGAAATATATAATATAAACACACTATGTTATGGCTTGTGGGAAACTTGTTTTATGCCATTAGTTCAGTAGTCTATATTTACACATTAATTTATTTATCAATATTAATGAATATCCCTGTTACATGTTACTAATTTTATAATATTGGATGATATTTCAAATGTATTTTATTTTGGTATTGCAAATATGAAAGCTTTAGAAAATTAGTAAATTAATGAATCAATCATTATTGACTTATAAATATATGAATTCAATGAGATTTAATGTTTGTTAGCATGACTTGCAAGTTGAAATTTCAAAGCTCAATGTAATGCTAATTTGGAAAATGACTCTTGGAATGCATGGATTATCCATGTTCAATTAATTTGTGATGTGGTAGGTGTCAATTCCTAATTACATACATAGCTATCCTATTTCATGAAGTTGTTAATGGCCTAATGGTCAAGTTCATGAAGTTATATGGCATGGTTAATAATTCATAAATTACTTACTTGCTCCTAATTTAAGGATGGAGAGGGACCATTAGTGTCAGGATCCTATGGTTAGGGATCTATTTACACAATCCTAACTTGGTAGCACTATTTATCATGGTTTAGGATAATAATTGGTGATTATCTCATATCAAGTAACAATCCCAAATGGATTAGTACCTATTTATATAATGGGATGGTTAAGGATGTGTTTTTTTCAACATGTGCATTATTTCTTGGTGAATGTGAAATGCTCATGTTGGAAAAAATAATGTGGTTATCTAATGTCCAAGATAAATATTTTAAGGCTTCCATAATTTAAATATTGGCATGATGGTACGCTAGTTCATTAACCTTGTTTAAGGATACCTGAGGGCTTGAACAAACCTTTTTATCTCATCAATTGCTAAGTCATAATCATATAAGGTTATCAGATGCTTATATTAGGATGAAGATCTTCATGTGGTCTCATGGGGAAACTGAGTGACTTCTAAAGGTTCTAAGGTTATTAGTTTGGACCCACACACCAATACCCATCAAATGGTGTATCATCCTTTAGGAAACCCCTTTCTCTATAGAATCCTTCTAGCAATGGTCATCCTGGCATAAGTATCTCATTGATCCAATATATTTAGTGTTTGTCTACTCATATTATGTAGTACCTTAATGACTACATCATTCATGGTAAGATTTTGCAGTGGCATCTACATGTAGTTCTATTGTGTAATTTGTTAGCAATTCCGAATTTTGTTTTTGGGTTGTTTTAATTAACCAAGAAATTATGGCATATTCACAAATTTATATCAATACATCAAGAAAAATGAAAAATATTACATCTACAAATCAAAATAATATTAATGTTCCAAATAAAATACATGTACGAATGTTAAGCAAGGTGTCTCAACAAAATTAGATTCCTCCCACACCAAAATAGGTGCCTTCACTAATGTTTCCTCAAGCTTCACTTATTATATCTTTACAAAAGGTTCATTTGTCAAGCTCTAAATCCATTCAAATATCTTCAAATAATACACCAAAGCTAAAAAAAATGCAAATATCCATTACCATTACCAAAGTATCCAAAATTAAAGGATTATGAACTTGCATTTATTGTAAATGAGAATGATGATACTCGTATGCCTAGGTTTAAAAGATGTGGTGATTTAGAACCAATGATAACACCTATATAAAACACCACCATCCCCATGTATTATCTTATGTCTATGATGAGCACTATTGGGGACATTCAAAAATAGGTTTTTATACTTAAAATGAAAGTGCCTTTCCATAATACAAATGCACATGTTACCACATTTACTAATAAACCTCTTGCACAATGTATAATTTAATATCTTTATCCATGAGGTTTTGAGTTAAAACATTTACCTATCTTTGGGAACCATAAATATCCACTTGAAAACATGGTAAATTGCATGCATTCTCTTATTCAATGGGTAAATGATGACAAACTATTATTAAAAGTATTCCACATGAGCATTTCTGATGAGGATCACAATTGGTTATGTAGCTTACCAAAAGGTTACTTAACCACTTTTTCAAACTTGTAAGATGATTTATCTATGTGTTTTAATATTCAAAAAGTGCCAAAACTTACCTTAGAACATTTTCATTATTTCAGACAACATGATGATGAGTTCCTTCAATATTATACTATTCAATTCAAATGTACATCATATGAGCTAATATTTAGACCCTTAGATTTGGAATAGTAATTTATATTTAGTAGAGGAATTATTCCCCCCTTAAAGGAAAGAGCATTGCATAAAAAATATGATTCCTTCACTCATTTACATGTGTATATACATAGATATGTTGAATTAATACTTACTCATCCAATGAAGCTTAAAATTTCTCCTTCCAAGTATCAAAGTTTTATTCCTCAAATAAAGGAACGAGAAAAATTGCCTAAAGAATACTATGAACAAAAATGAGTCATCCTTAACCTCTATATGACTAATTTACAAATTTTACTTAACATGGGACTGATCCAAGTTCCAAATCCCATACAAGAATCTCAAAATGAATAAAATAACAAGTGTCTATGCAAACAAGTTTTTAAAATTAAATTATACGTGGGTGGTGTTTATTTTTGGCATAACCATATTGATCCTACACAATAAAAAACTAATTTTAATGTAATATGCTTCCAAAAAAATGGGCTTAAATTTAACAAACTTACAAAATAAATGAGCTTGGAAAGACTCCTTGGGTAACATAATGATACCAATTAATTGTGGTCCTAAAGTAATTCACACATGGGTTTTGGTTATGCCTACCACATCTCCATATGCATTTACACTAGGAACTCTTTGGCTATACCAAATGGAAGTAAAAATTGACAAAAATCAACAATGCATTTATTTTCCTCATGAAGGCAAATTAATACATATTTCCAATGATAACATTACATTTTCTATGACACATGCAAAGCATGAGGAGGAAAATTCTATGTCCCTTTTCAACCTATCCAATTATGATGCAAACAATGTAAAATATATAACTTGAGGTTATAAGGTTCATAATGGAGGGAGACATCTATGCACATCCATTGGATGGCATCATAGAATGATATTTCCTCATCATATATATATATATATATATATATATATATATATATAATATATATATATATATATATACCATAAAAATAAAAACAAAAATCAAAAAATAAAAAAATACTTCTGACACCTACATGTTTTATTGTATCCTTGTCATCTATGTGTTAGTCTCATGTTGAGGACAAGCATATAATTTAATTCTATTTACACATATACAAAAGCATACATAGATACATGATACACTTATGGGTGTTGGGCCTTATATCTACTCACATCATCAGGACTTGGGGGCATCCATATTCTATGATATTGATATACACATGTTATATGATTTGATGATCACTATACAATATCATATTTGAGATTACATATGTACTTATACATACCTATTATCCATGGTTATACATTAAAAAAGGTACTTGATATGATATTTATTTGAGATTTTTTTGCTAACACATTTGATCCATGGGCCACTATGACATGTTTATGTTTTTTACTTATGTTTTTCACTTTACACAGTTCCTTGAGTGTTGTGCATTTCTATTGCCTTGATTTTTTGAGCATTTCAATATGTTCCCTTTTATGTGGCCCCTATGCCTGTGATTGCATTGTTGGGAATTTTAATATGTAATTGATTTTTATATGGAATCTTGAATATGTCATTCCTTAATTTTATGGATAGTTGACTAAGCTATTTCCATTCAATTTTGTGGCATTTGAACATGCCCCTTGTTTATGGTCTCCTTGGACTATTACCTTTTGACTTGCTTTTGAGTGATCTTTTGTGTTTGCTTGTTTTCTTGTTGAGATATTTTATTAATATATAAACCTTTTTATAATATTTATCATGAATATTAGGTCTACATGTGATCATATTGGCTCTATTCACTTCAATGTTACATATATCTAAACATATTTCCTTCCATATGCGACATGGTTACATTCACAGATTTATAATTATCTTACTTTTTTGAGGTGAGATAACTAATAGGCACTATATTTACCTCACATAAAAGGGGGGGATATTAGGTTTGGAATGTCATTATTACTTGTATTACACATTTTTCATAGTTTATAAATTATAGTGTGATCATTAATTGGAATCATGTTCACCACATTCACATAGTATATGGTACTTACACTAGTTTGTAGATTCCATGGGGGTATGTCATGGGTGACATGGCTTCCACAAATTCAAAATTTTAATATTATAATGGGAGAATTATTTGGTATCATTTTATCCACATTCCTTCATTATGAAACTTATAATTCATATATTTTAGTGGGGGCATGCTTTAGAAGCATATTCTCTGCACCTACTTAGTTTTCAGAATCTCCAATTTACACTAGGAGCATGTTTTGGAAACATGTCCTCCATATTGTTACTTATATTAGTTTTATATTTATCCATACCTATATTTGTGTCATCCTTTGGAATCATGTCCTCCACACTTACAATTTTTTTTTGAATTTACCAAAGAACATGGTTATATTATTTTGATACACATTTGTGGTATAATTTTATACATGGTACCACTGTTACACACAATTTTAACATGATACAAATCTAAGGTGTGTATGATATATAACATAAACCTAATATTAAAAAATATAAATAAAATTTAGATTAAAAAACTATTGCATGTACTAATTCCCAAAGGAATATTACAAACTTTAGGGAGCTAATCTACTGCAGTAGTTGGTCCAACTTTTAGCTTGTTTGAGGTGATTAAATTGATCAATCTTTCCAAGTTTTTAGTTTGGATTTGATCATCCAAACTAAATAGGTTACAAGTATCATTGGGTTGCACAGTTGAGATAATCTCAATCATCAAGTGACAACTCACTTTTTCTCCAAATTTGGGGACATGTGCCTCTCTCTCTCTCTCTCTCTCTCTCTCTCTCTCTCTCTCTCTCTCTCTCTCTCTCTCTCTCTCTCTCTCTCTCTCTCTCTCTCTCTCTCTCTCTCTCTCTCTCTCTCTCTCTCTCTCTCTCTCTCTCTCTCTCTCTCTCTCTCTCTCACTCCTTCCTTGGATATATGAACTTAAAATAATAATTATTTATATTTATCCTAATCTCAATTTTATAACCTTACAATGATACATATTTTGTAAAAATAATTTTCTACTCGGTAATTCAGTTAAATCAACACACATGTGTACTCATAAACCTTGCTCTTTCAATTTCAATGTATTTAAAATAATTTTGACATAGATTATATGCACTGATTGTACACTATAACATGATCTTTGTTTCAAGTTAGTCATGAGCAAATCACTCAAAACCCATCTCTAGCAAAAAAAATCAAATTCAACCCAAATAAAGACCAGGTGTGTATACATATACCCATATACTTTTTATTTCCTTTAAAAAACAATTTAATTACTAAATTAATGGGGGGGATGCATGGAATGTAGAAAATAATTTGTGATTATGTAGTACCTCAATATTGTATACTTGGAAAGATCATGACACTAGTTATTCCTCTTAGTTATACACATGTCTTCATTTTTTAATCCTTGCATATAATATATCTTATTACCCTTGGCCTAAATCTTAGTCTAACTAGCTTTATATTGATGACACAGTACATCCCATCTTACCCCAGAATGCTTAAATGTACTTATTTTACAACCTATGCAAGTTATAAGCCTATGCACTCTCTCTTTCTCCCTGGACAATATCTTTTGGGTTAGATAGTAGCATCGATGTTACTATCCTAACCTGATGCAAGTGTTTAGTGCCCTAAATTCATCTAATTTTAAAATTAAATGTCTTACAATGGTCATCCTTAGTGATTTAATGCAATTTTTCTCCTAATAAGATTGGTATAAATACAATATCAACCCTCACTCATTTTTTCACCTAACAATCAAACCAAAAGAGAACTTAAGAAGAACTCAATTTACCAAAAGCTTTCATATTATACCCTATTATGATATAAATAAAAATAAAAAACATTTTTATAGGTATAAATCACTAAAGGAGCCTCATAATGTCATATTTACTATGTTACAATCTAGGTCACTATTGCACATGATTTACACATTACATGATGCACACACAAACCAACACGTAGGGGATAACCACAAGATTATAGGGCCCTATTTTAGAGTATCAAATATATAGGTATCACCCTTTTAAAATGGGTTCATTATGGGTTAGATCGACACTATGTACTCAATAACCCATTTTCCCCCAATGTCACATTAAAGATGCAAATATAGGGTTTTGCCATTTCCCTAGGAGTGATAGTCTATGACCCAGATCTAAATGCATCAAAGTGAGGGTGAGGAAAAATATAGAAGAATATATGTGGTCACATTTTTTTTACCACATACAATATATAGGACACTAGCGTCGAGCTCAAAAACTAGTGTCAATTCAACTTTTCAAAGTTGACATAATTGTCTAGAGAGATAGAGGCACCAGATCTAGAATTTAAAAATTGATTTAGACCTATATTCCTACCTTATTCTTGCTTGTAAAAGATCCAACACTATGTTAACATAAAAAAATATAAGTAATTTATTTTATATTATTTGTATATCTAGCATAGTTATACTTCCATTAATATCCTATCTTAGTTTTATAAATTTAGTTTATGGTACATCTAAGTTTATCACATTAGTTGGCTTATTTTAGATCTCGTATTCACTCTTGTTCTATATCATTTCTATATATTTAACCCTAACCACTAAAATATGATCCATATCCAAATTAGGGTTAAAAAGATAAGTAGGTTTAATTGGCAACCTTTGTACGATCACTTGTTTATGTCAATTTTAATATTGATTATGTCCCTTATAGGCTAAAAGGGACACAATAAAACTATATCCATTTGTTATTGGTAAAATAAGGAAACGTTTGGACACATTTATACATGATCACCTTAATTTATTGATAATTTAATCCAAAGTGGTGTGGATGGGGTAACGCAGGTTTTTTTTGTGTGTACATGGGTCACTAATGTGCTTAAGTTCATCATGCCAAAATATACATGACATCACCATATACAATTGTGACCAAGATAAAAGTAGATGATTTGGGGCACATACATATGCAATCACCCATATTCACTTTGAAATCAATACAAAGTGGAATGATTGGGGAAACACGGGTTGTATTAGTGACATATGCATATCTAATAACCTTTTTATGTCATTTTTACTTGAGATTATGTGAATTATAGGCTAAAAATAACACAAAAACACTATATTTATTCTTATCTAAACTATGGTGATCCAATATTTCAAAGTGTGTCTCAATAATTGGCATGAGGCATCAACCCTCTATATCTATATCGTGCTACACTATAGGTAGTATGTCTCTATCATGTTATGTGTAGCCTCTATCATGTTATATACATATATGAGATACACACATGAAATGAGTTGTCTATGAATTGTGAGTTATGGTTATTGTCTCCAAAATGGATAAGGGCTAGGTTATATAGTTTTAATTAATGTCATCATAATATTTAATGGCCCCACCACACCAATGCAACCCATACATAATGAATCCAATTAAATGATGTCAAGTAGATGAACCTACTATATATCAATACAGAAGACATTATCCATCACATCATGTTACCCACACCCATTCCATTATCTATCACATAATATAGATATGACATCAATTTATTCGATGATATGGATATGTACTACATCACACAAAGCATTCATACCATGTTGGGCATTATTCACATTAGTTTACTTTGGTCGTACCATACATAGGGCATATGTAATGTAGTAGCATTCATCATTGATAGACATGTTCAATCTTTCTTAGACTCATTTAATGGATAAAGTGAATTGGATATAATTGATATCATTGATAGACCTTTTCCCTATCTATATTCACTCTAAATCTATATCTAAATCCATATTTGGGGTTAGGGTGGCAATTAAACTATATATTATTCCATTGTCAGTAAAAATTTATATATAGTGAGGGGTGGACATGTGATTATGTCATTGTTCTTTGATGAAAGATGGTTTTACTATATCATTTATCCCTATTTTTTTTCAATTGAATTATCCGATCATATTATGTATGTAATATGATTCACATAGATTCATTCACTTGGTTGGGACCTGCCCTATATAGATATGAGATATGGATATGGCATTGATTTATTATGGCCATACCCATATCTGATGAAGCCAAGTGGAATAATTGGTCAACATGTTAGGGCCATAACTTAAATACTATAGTTTCAAACCCTATGCATCCCTCATCTTCTTTAGATATAGATAGGGATAGGTGAGTCCATATATAGATAGGGGCCCTCGATTAATATATTAAATTAATTGAGTCTCTATCTATATATAGGGTGGACTCATCATTTGTAGGTATATATATGGTCATTGAGTGCCCATATATAAATAGGGACCCTATATTGGTTTACAATTTGATTTTTAAATTGATCGTATATATCTAATAGTATCCCTACCCATATATATTTATTGATATCAAATATATAACATCAATACTCAAATATTTATACATGAGTGATGCATGAAAAAATTCCCTTCTACCTATTTAGGATATTGATATGGCATATATTGTTAGTGTATTTATTTTTCCCATTGGGTTTTGCCTACATGGCCTTATGGCCATTCTATGCCAATTAAGCTTATTTAGGTCAGTTATAAAAGGGTCACATAGGGTAATTTAATTTTAATGTAATTATCTAATTAGGATAATTAGAGGCTTCCTCATGTTGCCCTAATTTTCCCTATATGTACCCCCACTTTTCCACTTTGGAAGCTTAGGTAGATTAATGTGATTTTATGTAAGCAAGTCATATTTTGCAATATTGTTGTGTGAAGACATGTTTCTTCCTCCTTTGTAATTTATCTATGATTTCATTTCTCTATACAAAGATTTGATCAATCTTCTATGCAAGGATCCAAGATTATGGCCAATTTGACATGGTATCAGAGCCATTTTTGCTAGTATTGCTATAATCTTTGTGGTGAAATCTTGCATACATTCACTATTCTATAATAAAGAAGGGTTTGGTGGGATTCTTTAGATAATTTATGCAAAAATTTCTACTGGAGCTTCATATCTCAAAAATGACTATGCCATTGGTTTTAAAAGGTGCCAAAACACTTGGATTGACTATAAACATGACCTAGTTCTGGAATAGTCAATTTTTCTTTTCCTTTTGGCATCTCAAGGCCCCATTTTATTAATTTTTGAAAAAATATATACTTCATGTGTTTCTATCCAAAAATTATTTATGGGTTTTCTTTCTCAAGTTGAAATCTCAAATGGGTCTCTTGCAAAATTTCCATAATTGAAGCATTTTATATGTTTTTAGCTTGCCTTGATTTGCATGTTGTCATACCTGTATGTTACTCAAATCTACAAGTGGTCATTACTTCAGCTTTGTAGTTGATTTATCTTGTGTTACATGCATTGGAGAGTCCGCTGACCAAATAAAACTTTTAGTGATGAGTAACTTCACTTTTCTAAGTTAAGTTATTTGATAACTCCATTTACTTACCCGTAGAAGAAATTGGACTTGTGGAGTTGCTTTACTTGAAAACTAGTGAAGCTAAGTAAGAAGGGTGCCAAAAATTAGATTACACTACTATAGAAACCCTTAGACCTACAAGGGGTCATTGAATGCAACTTTTCCTACCTCAAGCAAAGTAGATTTGAAACACTGACATATACTACAAAAGACCAACTCAAACTTTTAGGGGTCTATTGCTTACTCAAATTTTTGAAGGGTGATTACTTCTAAAAGTCAAGAAAGATAGGTCAAAAACTCTGGTGTACACTATAAAATACCAACTCTGAGTTGTGGGGGTCTATTGCTTACTCATTTTTTCAAAGGCTGATTACTTATGGAAGTCAAGTACTTTGGGAAGTCTGATTACTCTTCTGAGACCAAACCAGACTTTTGAAGTGTCATTATTGGTTGGAGTTTTGGGGTACTACTACTACCTTTTCCATTCATCAAAATAGTTTAGGAAGTCTGATTACTCTTTTGAGATCAAACCAAACTTTTAGAGGTTCATTACTTATCAGATTTGCAAGGTACCTCTACTTCATTTTTTTTTCATTTCTATCTCTTTTGGTAAAATAAATTCCATTTTTGGAAAGGGTCCAGGAATGTGTAGAAGTAATAAATTGTAAGTTTCATAATTTCCAATCTTTATATCCATTTTGGGTGTTATTTTTTTTGAAAGTGAATATTTTTAAAATCTATATGCATTGGTGGTATTATTTTGGGCCCTTTGTAACATCTATTTTATTCATGATGTAATGGCTTAAAACTCACTTCAAAATTTTTGTACCTTTCTTGTATGCATTACTTGTTGTGCTCGATGTCCGTCTTATACTCTCTCACACTAATTTCTCATAGATGCATTCTTGGTGGTGCTTGATGTCCAATATTGAGCATGTGTTGCATTGTAACTTAAGAGGGGGTATTGTTGATAGTTCAATGGGGTATTCATACTATGTACAATTTGTTCTTTGATTTCATTTCAATTTTGTAAATTGTCTCAATCTAATCTACACTAATAGATCTAAAAATTGAACCACTCACACCATTTAACTATCTCAATTGGAAGTCTAAAATGCATCTCACCTTGAGAGGTAAAGGAATCTATCAGATCACTATGGGTGAGGATACTGAGCCATCTACAAATGTAGAAATTGTTAAACGGTACAACAAATGTGATGAGGCCTATGGGTTCGTATCCCTGTCAATGTCTCCTAACCTCTTATTTCATGTTGAATCTACAAAAACTCCCAATGATGTTTGGACCATCCTAGAAAAGATTTTTAAGTATAGGACATCATGAGGGTTCATGAGATAGAGATTGAGCTCATCACATTGAGCCCAGGTGACTAAGACACCCTAAAATACTTATTTACAAATTTCAAATCAATAAGACTATAGTTGAAAAAATGTGGTATTAAAAAATAGATGACTAGTTGACTCTATCCATTCTTTTAAAACTGGGTCATGACTATTAAGTTTTTGTCTCTACATTTCATTCTACCAAAAGTGCATTTAGATCCACTTATAAAATGACATAATTTTATGAGTTTTTTGCCAATAGAACTCAAGAGTAAGATAATCTGGTTCAAATGGGTGCATTGAAGTCTTTAAAATCACATGCTTTGATTATCAATTGGGACAAGAAGAATCCTTATAGTAGTGGTAAATAGGAGAAGAAATAGTCTAAACCAGATCATGAGCACAAGAAGAATAAAAAATTAGATGCCAAGCCTAAGGCATCATCAAATGAGTACTCCTCAAGTGAGAAACCTAATAAGGAGAAACTCAAATGTAACATTTGAAAGAAACTTGGGCATGATGAATCTCAATGCATGAAAAAGAAGATTGACACCTTGACTAAGATGCTTGAGAATAATAAAATCAGTGTTCTTGAATCCTCAACTTAGAATGCATCTAGACAAGATTCTACAAAGGCCAAGGATAGCAAAAGGGGATAAAAACAAGGGAAAGGTAGTTTTTATAGTAGTTTCTCAGGGTTTGACTTGGGTTATTAACTCGGGTGCTTCTTATCACATGGCCTCCTCAGAGGATCTATTTTTAGAAATAGAGCCATGTTTCATGCCTTCAATTCTCATGGATGATGACACTTTGACAATATTCAGTGGTAAAGGATTAGTTGATGTAAGTGACAAGACCTTTAATGATGTTTTGTGTGTTCCTTCACTAACCACTAATCTTTTGTTGGTGTACCAAATCACTCACATAGGTATAGGGAAGTGAGTTGAGTTAAAAATTGATTTAGTGGTTATTAATGAGCTGGATAGTGACACCATAATGGCTTAGGGAAGGCCAATCATTAGTTTAGGCTATATACCTTCTCACAATATACCCCATATTAACCCTCAACTGCATTGCTTTCTCATGACAATGAAGTGAATAAACTATGGCATGAATGGTTTGACAATTTTTACTACCATTACTTGGAGCAACTCAGTCATCAAGACATGCATTTAGGGTTTCCTAAAGTAAAATTCTCAGATGGCCGATAAAATGGTTGCATTCTTGGTAAGCATCTAGAAGAGAAATATCACAAGGGCAAAGCAAGGAGAACTAAACAAAAGCTAGAAATTGTCCACAATGCCATAATAGGTCCATTTCTCAAACCTTCATTAAATAAGACTAGATACATGCTCACATTCATCGATGAATTTTTGAGGTACACTTGGGTGTTTTTTCTCACAAATAAGTCTATGTTATTTAATCGCTTCAAGGACTTCAGGGTAGTTATGAAGAAGCAATCACATTATTTCATCAAAATATTAAAGACTGATAATGTTGGGGAGTATGTCAACAATAGGTTTGAGTAGTTTTACACATTAGATTGGATTCAAATTCGACACACAATTTTATAAAATCCTTAATATAATGGTGTGGCAAAACATAAAAACCATTCCTTAAAGGAAATAGCCAATTGCATGCTTCAATCAAAGTCTCTTGCTCCTCAATTTTTGGCTGAAGCAATCAACTATGTGTGCTACATTAATAACCATGTTCCAAACAAAGCCTTGAAAATAATCACTCCTTTTAAAGCTTGAGATGGTCACAAGACCATATTGGATCACTTTTAAGTGTTTAGATCAACAACAATGGCCCATATTCCCAAGAAGAAACTCAAGGTAATGAACCCTTAGATTCAATGTTGTATCTTTGTGATGTATCTATAGGGTGCTAAGGGATACATGCTTCTCCATCCTAAAAATCATGAGTTATAAATAGAAAGGAGTGTCAAGTTTTTTGAGGGCCTACTGGAACTAACTACTAACACTCTAGACTCTTCAAAAGTCTCACTAAACATTGATTCCACCTCAGACAGTGACTTAGATCCTCCTCAAAATATTCCTAATGATCAAGATGACTCTTCTTCTTCAAGTTCAAGTGATGAGATTAGTGATGAGGATTCTCCTCCTTCATCTCACACTTCAAATGATAATGACTCACCTACTAATTCTCTAATCTCATATAATTATGGTCCCACATGGGCCAAATAAACACTTTAAAGTGCTAATAAATGTGTTAGAAATCTTTCAAATACAAGGTATACATGTTCACAATTTCAGGGGACTTCGTATGCCTACCTGACCATTTCCTCATATCCACAAACCTTTCATGAGGCATCTATCATTCCAAAATGGGATTCTGCTATGTAGGAAGAGTATAGTTCCTTAATCAAGAACAAAGCATGGGACTTGGTCCTTCTTTCTAAAGGAAGAAAAGTGGTCTATTAAAAATGGATTTATCAAATTAAGTATGGTGTAGATGGGTGTTTTGATAAGTAAAAATCTTATATAGTTATAAAGGGGTTTTCTCAGGTGCCTGGCATAGACTACACTAAGACATTTGCTCTTATAGTCAAGATGACGTCTATTAGACTCACTCTATCCATCACAATCATACATCAGTGGGATGTTCACCAAAGAGACATTAAGAGTGGTTTTCTACATGGTGACCTCAAAGAAGAGATCTACGTGGAGCAACAACAAGGCTTTGTGGAAGATTACTCTTTGATCTACAGACTTAAGAAATCTATCAATGGACTCAATAGACCCCTCAAACATGGTATGCCAAGATGAACTCCTTTCTCCTCATAGTCAAGTTCACCAGATACCACTTAGATTTTAATGTCTACATATTATGATAAGATGATTATCTGTTGATCTTATTTCTCTATGTGGATGACTTGTTGATTATAGGGAGCTCATGATTATCCATCTCAGTAGTGAAAACTACACTTTCATACAGATTTTTAATGACAGGCATGGGATTATTGCATTACTTTCTTGGGATTGAAATCATTTAGTTAGATTATAGGATAACTTTATCACAATGTAAATATTATTTTTATTTTCTTGTAAGGTTTAACATGGTTGATGAAAATCCATATCAGTAACTTGTGGGTAGTCTTATCTATCTCACATACACTAGACCTGACATATCCTATGCAGTTGGCATGGTCTCATGGTTTATGTAGGAGCCACATGAATTACATTAGAAAGAAGCTAAGTGGATTCTACACTAAATTCAGGGTTCACATAACTATGGGATACACTATGGAGTAGGAACAAAGGTTGATTTGATTAGATACACAAATATAGATCGGGTTGGAGATATTCAGAGTTGAAATTCCACTTTTGGCTATAGTTTCTCACTTAGTTTAGGTCTAATAAGTTGGTCAATCAAGAAGAAACATATAATTTCTTTATCATCTATAGAGGTAAAATATAGAGGGGCTATCAATTCCACCACTAAGGTAATATAGCTTTAGGGGATTTTCACTAATTTTTTTAATCTAGTTTCATAAGACAATAATCATCTACTATGACAACCAAAGCACTATATAGATATGAAGGAATCTAGTTCTCCATCAAAGAACCATACACATAGAGATTCACATGCACTTCATTAAATAACTTATTAATGATTAAGTCATTGATCTTCGGTACCATCTAACATCAGAGTAGATTGTAGATATTCTAACCAAGCCCTTCATAGAGAGTCAATTTTTTCATCTACAAACTCTAGTTGGGGTTAGGGTTGTTACACCTTCTTCCTCTTATAGAGGTTATTCACTATTTACTTGGTTACCTCATTCGGATTTCAATGTCGAGACCCAATTCTAATCTCACCTAAACTACACTTAAGGGGGGGTGTTAGTGTAGTGATTTTTCCCTTTGGGTTTTGCCTATATGGCCTTATGGCCATTATATGTCAATTAAGCTTCCTTGGGTTAGTTATAAAAGGATCATATAGGCTAATTTCATTTTAATGTAATTATATAATTAGGAAAATTAGAGTCTTCCTCATGTTTCCCTCATTTTCCCTATATGTACCCCACTTTTCTACTTTGGAAGGTTAGACAGATTAATGTGATTTTATGTACGCAGGTCATATTTTACAATATTGTTGTGTGAAGATAAGCTTCTTCCTCTTTTGTAATTTATCTATAATTTCATTGATCCATACATATTTTTTTTTAATATTCTGTGTATGGATCCAAGATTGTGGCCAATCTAACATATATAATATTATGGTCACATTAGTGGGAGGTGTCTATCCCTTCTCTCTCTATCTTTGTCTCTCTCTCTCTCTCTCTCTCTATATATATATATATATATATATATATATATATATATATATATATATATATATATATATATATATAATACACACACACACACACATAGACTGACCATATATAGTTGAGGCTATGAGATAAGTTCCATAATAGATTATGCAAACTTGATTGATAATTGATCCTATATATATTTCTGAAAATTGCATTTAGTGAACCTAACTATGAGAAGAAATGAATCCATCTTGGCATACCAAGCCTAAGGGGCCTATTTGAGGCCATATATATATTTAAAAAGTTTACACACCAAGGAAGAATATTTCATAAAACCTTGTGGTTATCACTTACTCACTCACACACACACACACACACACACACACACACACACACACACACACACACACACACACACACACACACACACACACACACACACACACACACACACACACACACGCACACACACACACACACACGCACACACACACACACACACACACGCACAAATGCACACACACACACACACACACACACACACACACACACACACACACACACACACACACACACACACACACACACACACACACACACACACACACACACATATCTCCTCCTCAAAGGTCACATCATGAAGAAAGGCACTCTTCACATCCATCTAATGAAAATCCCAATGATAAGCTATAATAATGAAAAGAGTGAGTTGAATAGAGTTCATTTTAGTGATTGGAGCAAATGTTTTAGTATAGTTTATGCCTAGAAATGTGAAAATCCTTTCACTACTAATCATGCTTTGAACTTATCCACTAGCTCATCTGCTACAAATTTTATTTGATTGATCCACCTACATTGAACAAGTTTCCTTCCCATGGAAAGTGGTACTAGATCCCAAATGTGGTTCCTAATTAAGGAACTATACTCTTCATGCATAGTTATATCCCACTTAGGAATGCTATATGCCTCATGAAATGATTTTGGATTAGAATCACAAGAAATGAAAACATGTGGAACATCCTAAAATTTTGAATGAATCCATCTAACATTTCATGGATTCCCATCCCAATCACTTGTACTCTATAGAGTTTATCTAGCCAAAAGAGGACCTAAAATTAGAAAATTAGGGGGAGATTATTTAAATTTATAAATTTGACTATAAATGGAATGAGGTGAATCTCTATCACTATCCCCATCATCTAAACTAGAAGAAGAATCTTCATCAATAGGTATCTAATCTAGATAATCTAAATCATCTGAACTATCATCATATCCCAAAGATTCCAAAGAGGAGAAAGAAGTATTGTGTGTGGAGTGTGATGGGCCCTCTTGAAAGTGTACACTCTTCTTAATGAACAAATCATGTGTTGTAATATGAAGAAGTCTATATCCCTTAACACCTTCTGCATACCCAATAAATATGCAAGTCTTACTCTGATGTTCCATGGCCTTATGTTTCTTCTTAGGAATGTGGGCCATATCTAGAGATATAAATACCCTAAAGTGCTTAAATTTAGGTTTTTGATTTCTCCAAGAGTCAAAAGGAGTGATCCATTTCAATTTTTTATGAGGAACATGATTTTGGATATATCAAGCACAATTAATGGCTTCTACCCAATATTGTAGTGTAAGTGATTTGGAGTGTATCATATAGTTTGCCATTTACTTCAAATATCTATTCTTATGTTATAAAATACCATTATGCTAAGGACTATATAGAATTATTCATTTTAGATCAATCCCTTCTAAAGTACAAAAATTTTCAAAGTGATGATTAACATACTCACCACCATTATCAGTGCATAAAATTTTAATGGTTTTCCTTGACTTTTTCACGATAAGAGCCTTGAAATCCTTACAATGGTCAAAGACCTCAGAATTTTTTTGAATAAAATACACCCAAGTATACCTAGATATGTCATCTATGAAGGTAAGCATGTACCTAGCCTTGTTAAATGAAGGCTTTGGAAATGGTTCAGAAACATCAATATGAACTAGCTCCAAAATATTAGTGGCTCTCTGTGATTTGCCTTTGTCATATTTCTCTTCAAGATGTTTAACAAGCATGCAACCTTCACAAAAACCATTAGAAAAATAAATATGAGGCAACCCTCTTACAATATATTATTGATTGAGTTGTTCCATGTAGTGATAGTTTAGATGGCCAAATCACTCATGCCATAGTTTGCTCGCTCTATCAAAATGAGTGAGTAATGCAGTAAAAGGATAATCAAGAGAAAATTTTGAGAAGGTGTACAACCTTAATTGGTGATTTTATTTCCCAATGGATATTATAGAATTACTAGGTAGCTCCTTAATGACAATAGAATATGGAGTAAACGCAACTTTTTTACTTGATCTAATGTGGGTGATTTGATAAATAGATAGGATATTAGTTGACAGTGATATAACATATAAGACATTTTTAAATGTTACATCATTAACTTAAATATATCCTCTCCCAAAAACTTCAATATAATTATCATCACTTATTATAATATATGGCATAGAACATGGCTGTAAGGATGAGAACAAGTCTTGTAAAGAAGCCATGTGATGTGAGGCACAAGAATCAATCACCCATGTGGATGGCTGAGATGCTACTAAAAAAAGGGGCTTACCCTTACCTTTCCCCTTAATAATTTATTTTGACTTAGAATACTCCTATGTTGATGAGGTTGATTTGAATATATCAGGGATATTGATGTTGTTTTTCTCAAGCATCTTTGTTAAATGATTGATTTTTTTTTCATATATTTTATTTCATCATGCCAGATTATCTTATAATAACCACATGTGATTCTCTTTTTTGTATTTCCCACCTGAAGAAGAGGACTCATATGATACTTTTAGCTTAGTATCTAATTTTTTACCCTTTCTTTGCTCTTGGTCCTTCTTGTTTTATTTCTTCTCCTCCTTATTTATCAAAGTCTTTAGTTTGTCATGACTCAAAAAAGCATGTGATTTAGATGACTTAAATGTACCCATTTGGATGAATTTATCTTTATCCTTAGCTAATTATTTGGCAAAATCATCTAAGGATGATGTACTCCATGTAGGTCCTAGGGCACATTTCAAAGCATGAAAGGTAGAGACAAAAATTGAGTAGTTAGGGCCTAACTTGGAAAGAATAGAGAGGATCAATTATTCATCCTTTTTCTCTATACCACACAATTTTAATTGCAACCTAATTTATTTAAGCTTGGTGAAAATGTATTATATAGTGTCAAAATTGCCTGGACTTAAACTAATGAGCTCATTCTCTAGCTCATGACCCCTCATTGCATCTTATTTCCCAAAGAGTTGTTCCAAAGTGTTCCAAATCTCATGTGGTGATTTAGTAGATTCAATGTGAAGACTAAGTTAAGAGAAATATACAAACATAAAAGACCATATTCTTCATCACACCTATTATAGTACTTAATTTTATATTCACCATGTTTTGGTTCAGTTTCCATATTCATGGTTATCTTGTGTAAACCTCTAATGCATAGAAAAATTTACACTTTATATTTCCAATCATGATAATTGAATTGAGTGAGAAGCGGAACCAAATTGTGATCCATGATGCAGTGCAAGAAAAAACTAAATGAGCAATAGAGAAGGAAAGGCACTCAACAACCCTCCCTGAAACTATAAAAAAGAACCCCCTAAATTATAGAGGTTTGGCACATTATGTTTTAGTGTGTATATAATCAACACTTTATTGTGCATACAATTGGAAATTTATGTTTTAGTGCATATAAAATCAACACTTTAGTGCATATACAATGGGCACCAAATTTTTTCACAATAAATCCCAACAAATCTTTAAGATATCATGCAGTGCCAAACATAGCTATAAACATGAGTATAGAGTTGATTCATGAAGATTCAACTCATGTAAGAAGGACATATGATGCATGTAGTGAAAATAAGGTACTACAAAGTAGATTTTTACTCAAATACAATGAATTGTAGGTACAAATCCACACAATAAACCATAAAGATATAGCTGATGTTGTTAACGTACATGTTTTGGTGGAGTGTTCACCATCATGTAATACATACAACAATAAGATGAATATTTGGGGTTGTTGAATGTGTATTATAGTGTAGTATTTACTATCATGAAATACACATACCAACAAAGTGCCTAGCATAAAAATGAGTGAAATCTTTGTATTAAAAGCACAAACAACAATACACACTCATAAAAAATAGATGTTAGACTCAACCAAGAATGCATCCAAAAATGAGAAATATGTGCAATGATTACATAAGTGACAGTGTAATATCACAAAAAATATATGTCATACTCAACCAAAAGAATATCCATGAGGATAACAAGAGTGTTAAATTGTGAGTTAGGTAAAGGAAAGGAAAAAATTTGTTTTGCTTGTGAGGGGGTTTGACCACCTACCAAAACTAGACATCACCCTTCATGAAATAGAAGGAATATTACAAAGAAATGAAAAAATTCCTTAAAATATGATTTATCACAATAATATTATTTTTATAAAAACAAATAATTTTTTTTTTAAACTTCATCATAAAAAATGTAATTTTGCAATTTTCTGAATAGTATCATAGTCAGTAAAACTATGATAAATTTCATTATTAAAAAAAAATGAATTTCAAAAGTATCCATAAATAAGAAACAAAGTTACACATAACCCAAAAAAATCTGACTGATTGTTTACCATTTAATCAGAATTAAAAAAATACCAGTCATTTTCTCAGAAAAAATGGAAAATCTTGCCTCCTTATCAAAAAATGATTTTTTTTGCTATACAACCAAATTGAATCCTCCTTTAAAATATACAAAATGTTACTTATATGTCCAATACAATTGAAATAATTGAAAATACTGATGAAGTTCACCAATCAGAGAAGAAAGGACTATAGATGATACACACAGATCTGCAGGTTTCTCTTTTACAATCTTAGTTAGAATACAAACTCAAAAAACTACTCAATATTTCAATAAATTAACAAAAAAATGGTGTTTGTTACTATAAAAGAGCTCTGATACCATGATGGAATTGTCCAAGATCCAACTAATAGAATCAAACACACAAACTGCAAATGCAAAGCATATAGAAGTAAAACTCCATTGTTGAGACTGAAATCAAAATAAAGTAGAATTATAATAATATTGCATTCATAAATCATTAAAAATAACTTATATGAGAGGCATATTTATAGGTACAATGGAGGCATAGAGCCAAGACATTTTTTAATGTGAACACAATACTTTTGTCAAATGGTTTGTGTGTTCCATATGTCAATATTGGTGGGTAAAGGTATCCTTACCCACCAATTTGAATATAATTTTCCCATGTGCATTTGCATGTGCACCTTAATTACCTCATTTATGACACCTAAGTGACCTCAAAATAACACCTAAGCAATCTAAACACGTGTATGAATAATCCATAATAATAAATACAAGGAAAATAATATCCTACACTAACAAATCATACCATTTTGGCTTGATTTCAAAGTGAATCAGGAGATAAAATATATATGTGCCACAAATAGTTTTCATTTGTCCTAGTAATAAATGGATATGTTGTTGTTTTGTGGATTTTATCACATGAAGGACATAATCTCAAGTGAAACTAACATAAAGTTGTGGTTTGGTGTGTGTGGGTCATTACTGTGACCTTTGTTACCTCAATCAAAACCATTTGGATTAAATTTAAAGTGGATTAGGGTGATTTATCATACATTTATCAATTACTCACATTTCCATGGTCAGTAGTGAATATGGTTTTATTATGTCATTTCTGGCATATAATGGATCTAATTGCAAGTAAAATCAACATAAATTTCTAGTTTAATGTGCAAAGGTCACAATACAACTTACGTTACCATAATCATATATTTTTTTCTTGAATTAGATATAAATTTGGTGAGCATAAACAAATGAGCCTAAAAGTGTTTACATTTACCTTGGTCACAACTAGATATGGTGTTTGTGTCTTTTTTGTATAATAAGGGAATTATTTTCAAGTAAAATTGTCATAAATGGGTGATTGGGTGTGAATGGGTCACCAATACAACTTATGTTTCCCCATGCATGCCAATTTATCTTGAATTCAATTTTAATTGGTGTGACCATCCACAAATGTGGCCCAAATTATCCCTATTTACCCTAGTCACAAAACATTATGGTGTTGGTGTGTTTCTCTTGGCATATAAGGGACCTGATTGTAAGTAAAATCAACATAAACAAGTGGTTGGGTGTGTGTTATTTGAAAAATCAAAAACTATTAAAAATGTCAGCAAGAAATCTAGAATGATCCAAATCCTTAAAATGACTATATTTTACCCAAAATGGACATTAATTGCAAAATTTATGTTATGAAATATCTAGGTTCAATGCTATATTCTTGAAAATGACTAATTATTGACTAAATTAGATTTCAAAAAATTATCTCACAAATTGTAATTTGTGTAGCTATGAGACCAATCCTAGAAGATACAAAGCGACTCCAATTTATTATATTTACTAAAATAAATTTAAAGTATAAGTTGATATTTACATTGTTACATTTATAAGGATTATAAATGTAATAATTTAAATGTCAACTTATACTTAACATTTATTTTAGTAAACCCCCACCCAACCTTTTAATTTATCACCTTTTATCATTCTAAGGCTTTATGATTTCATATTTCTAAGAATGCATATGCATTATAGTGTGTACACATTTTATTATGTTTATAAATTTTTATATGATTATAACATATCTACATTTTTATATGATTACAACACATACACATTCTAGGATTGGTGTTTAAACATCCTATAAAACATAACACATACATATTATTTTAATAATTCATACATGTTTATGAAAATGTCCATGGAATTGTCCCTAACTTTGTGCACTTACCCACTAGTAGGTACTAGGCAAGAAAGATAACCAATTATTTGGTTGGAAGACAACTCTCATGTATTACCAACATAAAGAGTGTATGTACATTCCTTACTTTCTAACAACCAACCTATTAGAATAGGTTTTCCATTTATAAAAAAATTATGATTCAAAAGGGTGTCTCACATGTACCATATTTGTGTTAGAGCAAGGTTTTATTTTTTACCATATTTATTTATTATGATATTTTTTACCTCAATTGTATTTTTCATACTTTCATAGAGAGACTTGATTATGTGTGTAGGTTGATTGGGTGACTGGGAAGTAACTCCCATGATTGACTATTCTTGAAATGGGAGTTACTCCTCTATTCTTGGCCTTGTTGAACTCCTTTTTTGGAGGAGTTACTTCCTTACTATCCTATATGTACTCATCTCATTTGAGAGATTTTCACTTAATGGAAGATTTGGTTTTTTCCCCCTTGTTTTTTTATCTCTTGAAATATTATCTTTGAGTGATTTCATTTTTCTTCAACAACATTGTGATGTACACAAGATTCGTATCATGTGATCTCCACCTTTGAATTTGTGTTATCTAGATGTGGTGACATCTTTGATATGGTATCAAAGACACCTTAGTAATTGTATGTCATATTTTTTATTGTTGTTAATATTTTTTTTGTAATCTCAAGTTTTATTATATTGTCTTTATCTTAGATTTGTTAAACATTTAGTGAGATTTTTGGTTTTAGAAAATATACATTTGGAGGTTTATCCATAGGTTTTTACCTTGGAATGAAACATGTACATATTCAATGGATAATCTCATACCAAAAAGTGTTTCACAAATTAGAGTGAATCCATTCTAATCTACATACTCTTTCTTTACAAGATCTATGGACCTATAAGTGCATATTGAACTCTTAGCCTACATATTTGATCTCTCATCTTCCGTATTAGCTCCCATAGCCTATATATTAGATCCATGACCTATATATTGGCTCTCCCTACCTAAAGGTCATCTCTCAACATTAAGCTGAAACATATCCTTGGCCTCAACAGATACTTATAACCATGATATTTTACATCAAAGGATCTTTGAGCAAGCTAGTCTCACTTTCAAATAATGCATTTGTATTATAGTAGCCTTAAATGACCCTCTCACATCCAATTATTAGCCTCCTCATACCTAAAAAATTTCATTCAAGCTTATCCACCTTTTACATCCCCTTTGGTGCAAAAAACCCATTCTTTGGTTTAGCTAAAACCACCCTCTTTGACAAAAGAACACTATTTATTTGTATTTCATGGTTTTATCTTTATTTTTGTGGGTTTTACCCTTTTTTGGGTGGTAATACCTTTTTGAATTACCTTTTAAAATTAAAAGTAAATTAATTTTAAGAAGTCATATTTACTATTGCATTTTTTAAAGGTTATTTTAAAAACAAAAGGTGGGAAGGTTTTATGAGAGTAATTATTGTTTTTTGTAATGTCAAACAACTTAAGAGTGATGAGTTTCCATTCTAAAGGGAAGGGAAATTAAGATTTATCTGTTTTGTTTTACAAAAACAATATATTGTAAACATTTTTTTATTTTTCTTCTACATAAAAACTAATATATTGTGAGCTGTTTTAAAAAATCATGGGAAATTATTAATGCTTTATAAATTCCTTTATATTTTTGTTCATCAAAGATCACAGGGTGAGGCTAGGTTTATTATGTGGCCAAACCCCCTTTCATTCAAAACATCATTTATCTATCTCATTTGATCACATTTTGTATTTTCTTTGGATGCATTTTTGGCAAAGCTTGGTGTCCTCGCCTTGTCTTACAAATCACATATTTTATACATTTTCAATTGTTTATTTATATGCATTATTGATTGTTCCCAAAATAATTTAAGTGTGATTTATTTAAAACATTTGGGGGGAAGGGGGGATTTCACCATTTCATAGTTTATTGGGGTGTACTTTCTTTTGAGCTACTTTTTCTCTTTGCTTGCACTTTCTTTTTTTTAACAACAACAACTTGCACTAGTAATAAAACTCAACTAAATACTAAAATGGATTCATGTTTAATCAAGACACTAACTCCATTTAACTATCATGAATGGAAAATAAATATGGTAATCATTCTAAAGATTAAGGTTTTATATATGATGACCATGGGTGATGAAACTAAACCTAGAATAGATGCATATTTAGTTAAGTGGTATAATTGTAGTGGTGGAGCTTATAAGCTATTATGTATTTTTGTAACACCTGATCTCCTATATCAATTAAATCCCACCAAATCATCCAATTATGTATTGACCATTCTAGGAAAGTTATTTGGGGATAAAGATGTGATGGTAGGTCATAAACTTGTGAATGAAATAGTTAGCCTAAGTCCTAGAAACTTTCACACCCTTTAGGATTTATTCACTAAGTTAAAGTCCTTGATATTATAGTTGAAATAATGTGGAATAAATAAATAATATGACTAACTTATTCTTTCTATACTCTTTAATATAGGTCCTGACTATTCAATCTTTCTCTCTACTTTTCATGCCACTATAAGTGCTTTGGGTGCTACATGGAAAATTCCCTCTTTAGATGCTTTCATTACAAACTTAAATAGGGAGACATAAAATTTGATCCAAATGGGCACATGGAAGCCCTTAACACTGTAAGCCTCTATTTTCTAGGAATGGGAAAACAAAGACTTCAAATAAATAGAAGAAGAAAAATAACAAGGATCAAGAGAAGAAAAAAGAATCAACCTATAGAAAAACCACTACTGAAACATCCTCTTCTAACTATAAAATTAATAAAGAGAAGGTTAAATGTGACTAATTAAATAAAAATGGGCATGATGAACACAAGTGCATGAAGAAAGAGATATATCACCTAACTCATCTCTTAGAGAATAATAACATAAGTGTTCTTGAGTCTGTTAAGCAAAATTCATCAACCCAAGATTATACGAAGGCAAAGGGCAAGGGGAAAGAGAATAATAAGGTAAGGGATCTTGTATCAATTTCATCTCCAACATCTTCATGGGTAATTAACTTAAGTGCTTCTCACCACATGGGCTCTTCAAAAGTTGGGTTTTCTTCCTTCAATCCTTGTAGCATGTCTTTGATCACTCTGGGTGATGACACTTTAGAAGAAATTGTAAGGAGAGGGTATATTAAAATGGATGTAAGAACATTAAATTATTTTCTAAGTGTTCCATCACTTTCAACCAATATCTTTTTAGTTATCTAAATCACTCACATCAACAAGGGCATGAGGTTAGAATTTTTTCCATGAATTTAATCACAATCAAAGAGTTTCATAATGATTAGATAGTGACATTAGGTAGGGTATATCACCAAGATAGGCTATAAACCTTCTCATATTTTCCATTTCATTCATCTCAAACTACATTGTTGACTCATTCAGATGGAGTTAGCAAACTTTGGCATTAACGCTTTGGCCACCTCAACTACTATTACCTAGAACAACTCAATAAAAATGGCATGGTCATAGGCATACCTCAACTCTAATTCTTTAAGGGTGTTTGTGAAGGTTTCTCCCTTAGAAATCATCCTCAAGATAAATTTGATAAAGGCAAAGCTTAGAGGGTTTTGCAAGCATTGGAGTTAGTACACAATGATGTAACTTATCCTTTTCCAAATCTATATTTTACAAGAGCTAATCACATTCTCACTTTCATTGATTATATCTCAATATACACATGGATATACTTCCTTAGACAAAATTGTGAAGTGTTTGAATATTCTTAATACTTCAAGGAACTTGTTGAGAAACAATCTAAGAAAGCTATCAATTGTATTTGAACTAATAATGGAGGTGAATATGTTGGTAATAGATTTGACCAATTTTTCACCATGAGATTATTGATTTGAATTAGATAATTACTTATAATCCTTCATATAATGGATTTTTAGAACAAAAAAATAGATCCTCAAAAGAGATGGCTAGTTCTATGACTCACTCTAAGTCTTTAACACCTTAATTTTGGTCTAAATCCATCAATTATTCTTGTTATATTTAGAATAGGATTCCTCACAAAGCTTTGAAAGGCATAACTCCATTTTAATATTGTCATAGAATGAAACCTATAGTTGATCACTTTAGGATTTTCATATCCCCATCTATGGAATACATACCAAAGAGGAAACACAAAGCTATTGAACCTTAGTCCAAGCCTTGCATTTTATAGGTTATCTAGATGGTGTCAAGGGGTGTTGCCTTATTCATCTGACCACACATGAGTTGTTCATAAAAACAAGTGTTCACTTTTAGGAGAGTCGTAAAGATTCAACACTTGACACTTTTTCTTCTTCATTAGACTCACTTAGACTTGATTCTTCTTCTTATGACTCAGATAATCCAGAGCATGTTCCTAAGACATGGTCTTCTTCTTCTTCTTCCAATTCTAAAAATAAGGGTAATGATGAGGATTCACATACATCCACCTCTAGTCATGATTCATAGGATAAGGAGTCAACACCTGACTCACCCACATTTAGGCCCTTATGGGCTAGGGAGACACTTCAGAATATAGGTACTTGGGTAAGGGATCCAATAGATGATAGACATACCCAAGTCAATTATTAGAGTGGTCCACATTTTTATTTTTATTTAGTTTAAAATCCACATACATTATCAGATGCTTTAATCATACTTGAGTAGGATAGTGCTATATAGAAATTTTATTCTTCCATAATCAAAAAACACACTTGGGATTTGACTTCATTTCCTAAGGGAAGGAGCATGGTTCTATGTAGGTGGATATATTAGACCAAGTTTGTATTATATGGGTCAATTTATAAGTATAAGGTGCGATTTATATATAAGTTTTTTTAAAAATTTGTTGGGATTGACTACTCATAAACATTTACACCTATTGTAAAGATGACTTTGATTTGAATCATACTAGTTATAGCCACAACACATGGTTGAGATGTGCACCAGATGGATATAAAGAGTGTCTTTATTCATGAAGACCTTTAGGAGGAGATATACATGGAACAATCATATGGTTTTACTCAAGATTCAACCATAATTTGAAAACTTATGAAATCCATCTATGGCCTCAAATAGGCCCTTCAATATTGATACACCAAGATGGATTCCTTCCTCCTTGATTTAAATTTCACCAGGTGTCATTCAAACCCCAATGTATAATTATTATGGTATAATGATTCTTTATTGATACTAGTCCTTTGTGTTGAAGATATTTTGATCACTAGGAATTCCTCATCATCTATTAAAATGATGAACATAGCTCTACAAGATATATTTGAGATGAAAAACTTGGTTCTTTTATATTACTTCTTCAATATCAAAATTTCTTAGTCTAATTCAAGGAGTTCACTTGCACAACATAAGTATGATTTCGATATTCTTACTTAGTTTCACGTGGTTGATTGCAAGCCATCTCCAACTCCCTTTCTATTAGGAGTCAAGTTTGAGGCTGACTATTCTACAATTCTGGTCAATGCTAATTAATATCAATAGCTTACTGGCACCCTCATTTATCTAAATCATATAAGATCCAATATTTCATATGCAATAAGCATTATTTCATGATTCATGTAGGATCCCCATCATCTACACTAAAAATCAACCATGTAGATAATCTACTATATTTAGTGATCTTATAGATTTGGGATTCAATAAAAATTCAACACAAAGGTTACCTTGGTTGGTTTTTAAAATTCAAATTGGGTTGGGGATACCCAAAATCACAAGTCCACTTTAGGTTAAAATTTTTCTTTGGGTTCTGGTCCTACCAGTTGGTCTATCAAGAATAAAAATACTATTTCTATAGCATCCACAAAAGTAGAGTATAGGGGAGTTGTTAACATAGATAATGAGGATATTTGGATTTAGTAGTTCTATCCAAGTTTGTCATTCCTTTCAAGTATCCCACCATCATCTATTATGACAACCAAAGTACTATAAAAATATGAAAAAAATTGATTCAACACTAGTAGATGAAAGACTTTGAGATTAACATGCATTTTGTATAGGACATTATTCATGGTTAGGTCATTGACTTGAGATTTTTTCTAGTCTTCAGAGTACGTTACAGATATCTTTACCAAACCCTTCACTATGAGCAAGTTCACTCATCTATGAAATCTTATTCGGGTGTGTTATACATAAAAAATAATGTCATCTTCAGGGGGATTCTAGCCTCTTCACTTCTTCTATGTATCTATTTTTGGGGGCAGGCATTTTTCCTATGGGTTTTCTCGTTTTATATATTTTATGAGAGATTGATTTGTACAAGAACCTCATCAGACTTAGTTGTTGAGACCCATTTGTTTTTTAATTTCCCACATAAGCTTCACTTATGGGGGTGTTAGAATAGGGTTTCATTTTTTCCCATGTTTATTTATTATGGTATTTTTACCTCGCTTGGTTTTTTCTTGCTTTCATGGAGAAGCTTGCTTATGTGTTCAAGTTGACTAGGTGACTAGGAATTAACTCCATTGACTGGATATTCTGAGTATGCGAGTTACTTTATTTTTGAACCAATTGACCACCTTTTATGGAGGAGTTACTTGCTTACTCTCTTATATGTACTCAACTCATTTGAGAGCTTTTCACTTAATGAAAAATTGGGTTTACTCCACCTGTTTTTGGTCTCTTGTAATATTGTATTTTAATGATTTAATTTTCCTTCAACAACATTATGGTGTACATAATCTTCATATCATGTGGTCTCAGCCTTTGCATTCATGTTATCTAGACCTTATGACATATTAGATAATTTTCACTATATCCATTTGATGAGACTTGATTATTGATGTGTTGTTTGATTTTAGTTTTTATTTTTTTTAGAAATTTTATCCATTGCACTTTTATGGGAAAATGTGATTCAACATAATTAGTATTAGGCATAGACTCCTTTGATTTTAGCCATGATCTCTCAATAAAAACAATATATTGTTGTAAATTAGGATCAATATGGAAGAATTTAGAACATGACTTTGAGTCTAATGTAATTTTTAATGTAAAAAATCCAATGCAATGTATGGGTCCTAAAACTTGATGGAGATGTTGTGTGTCATATCCAAGATATTGGAGAAGATAAGTACTAAATATGTTATCCTCTTTTAGGTATGTTATCATAACATTAATACATTGTTTGCCATTCATAACTATTTTTATATCAAGAGGCTCTATATAAGAATAAAGTTGCTTTGGGGTCTCTTTTATGGCCACATTTTTAAGGAGATTTTTTAGTTCTTGCTTTGAAATAATTTTGTTAAAAAATCCATGTTTGGAAATACCACAATCATGTTTTGATTATTTTATTTTTGAATTTTAAGTTATCATTTTTTATTAAAAGTACTTGAATTAACATCATGTGAAAGGATTTTTGAAATGGTATTACAAGTAATTTTTATTTAGAAATGATTTCTTTCCCTTTGTTCTACAAAGGATATATGGTCATGTATTCACTTAATCTGATTTATGTAAATAATGAATTAGATATGTTTTGATCTTCATCAATAGGATTGAAATAAAATTTTCACATTTGTTCATTTGTTAATTCATGTGTACTTCCATCATCACTATTGTAGTAATCTTATATTTTGTATTAACAAAGAGTGGTAACTTGATAATAGAATATGTGGGGTCTATAAGAGGTAACTCTTTCTTATGTATGTTTTTTATAGGATCTTTGATTTGTGCCAAAATGTGTTCTTGTAGAAAGAGTTTATGGATGGGTGCCTCTATGTATTGAGGACTTGGAGAAGTTTGTTTAGTATCAACCACTTTACTAGATCCACCCACCTCATAAGTATGAATTTGTGTAATAATAATGAGTTGTTTAGGGGTTATGAAGTAACTTATATCTAATTTTGAAAATTTATAATACTAAAATGGTGTATGTAACTACTATCTAATTATGAAACTTTATGATATTGAAAAGGTGTATCATCAATTAGAATTGTATACTCATGTGAAACATGTAGATAATTTATGCATCTATTAAATGTAGAAATTAAAGCTCCCATAGCATGGATCCAAGGACTTATTAATAAAAAATTATATTCTAATTGAGCCTCCACAACTTGAAATACCATATAGACCATTTTAGTACCTCCCAAGATATTGAGTGTAATAATTACCATTACTTGTGTTGGAGTACTATCAAAGCTACATATGGGTTGTTCAAACAATTTAACATTACTTTTATTGAAACCTAATTATTAAATTAAGTGATAAATACAAATATTTACTCCATAACTAGTGTCAACTATTGCTCTCTTAATAAATTTTCATTGAATTTGACCTGAATGAATAGTGGGAGATTCTACTCAATAATGTGTTACAGAGGTAAATCTACTTTACCAAAATAAATAATAATATCAATATATATGATTGTGTTCATAATATAATATAATTAATTTGGTTGTGTGTCCATACAAATAATATTATCTAAAAAAATTGCATATAATATATCCTTATAGGTTGGTTCCATTTGCAATAATTATAGAATAAAAATCTTGGCTGATGTATTACATAATTACTTCATGATATCATAACCTTTGGGTTATGCATCTTGTCTTGGGGTTTGTAAAAGAGGAATATTTATAATAGGTTATTTATTTTGGGTATCTAATGTGTTTCATCCTCATTTAGTTTGAACAACATGAACATCCTATCCATAATGATATCTATTCTTACTATGCCATGAAATTAAACATGTAAAAGAAGTATTAAATATGTATAATCCATTATTTTGAACACCTTTAATAATAAGAGAACCATATTTATTTATAATAGATTAACTATATTTAATAAATCTTATAATGAAATTTTCATCCATATGTTTATAACAAGATAACAGTTTTTTCTTAAGCTTAGGTACATAGAAAACATCATTAATAACAACATTTACAAATTTAGTCTTTCCTTGCTTAGTTACTTGTAAAAATTAACAATCTCCTAAATAAATATTTTTGAATATATATATAACACAAAATTTTAGATAATCAAGTCATATGGCGTGATGCACCACTATCTAGAATCCATTCAGTTTCATTTGAAGTAAATAAAGCAAAAAAATAAAGTAATAACATTTGAATTATAATTTTGATTGTTATTTTGATTAGGGTTTTGATTCTTATACGTGATTTTATTATATTTATTCCAATTTTTATGCTTATAAAATTGATTATTAACCTTATCTTTGTTTTTATAACACATTTCCCTTCTATGACCAAATTTATTACACAGATTATAGTTCCCATTAAACTTAGGTTTTTGATTCTTATTACTAGATATTTTATTCTTATTTTTGCCTTTAGCACAATTAGGGTTAGGTTTTTGGTTTCTATGAGCATGAAGTTATTGAGTTTCATTCTCTTTAGAATAAAAATTATACATCACTTGTTCTTCTTAAATTAGAAGAGTTGACAAGGTAATGAGGTATGATATATCTTGCTCTATTTTGTACTTTGAATTCATAATTGAGATAGAATTATGATTTTTTTCATGAATGTTAAGTTGAATAATAAAATTAAAAAAAACTATATTGAATCAAATTATAGTTACAACCATCTAACTAAGCTTTAATATTATTAATTTTATCAAGAAAATTAACAACCTTTTCATCACATTTCATAGGTGTAGTCAGTAATTCAAGAATCAATTTAATAATATTTGAGATATGAGTGACCTCATTCATAGACTCAATGAATTTCCAAGCATCACTATGAGACTCTTGATTACCAATGTGGAGTAGGAATTCATCCTTAACACTCTGTAAGATAATCAACATGGCTTCTTGCAATTTTTATTGAAGTACTTTTGAAAGCTTAGGTCTCACACGTTGTCATGATAGGGACTTTTTAGTTCCAATGATAATATTCTATAATTTTAAATCCATAAATTTAAATTTACAATTAATTTTATAGATGTTATATTTAGATCCATTAAGATTTTATGATTTATCTAGTACAAAATTAGGAGAAGCCATTGCTTCCCTTTAAAATTGATACTATGACACTAGTTAAAGTTTAAATTTGAACCATTTTTAAATGTGAATATATAATCTCTTTGAAAATAAAGTAGATTTCAAGTGTAACTAAATAATAATTGTTTAGATTAATCCTAGACAAAATAAGAAAATTGTGAAAGATTACAATGTCGCAAGTGTCAAAAAAATACACTAATGTAAGAATAATTATTAAAAATGAACCTTGTTTTAAGTTAATTTTAAATTTATTTGATAGTAAAGAAAATTAAAAGTTTAAATAAGTAAAAATTATTTAAATAAATGCTAAACAATGTGAAAAAATGAAGCAAAATGCACTAATTAATGTGTCACAAGAGTCACACATAAAATAATTGTTTAAACACTATGATTAAAAAGGTGTAAAATATATAATATGAGGTTTTAAAACAAAAAAATGGACCACACCAATGTGTTTAGAATGTTCCAAAACCTTGGAATTGATTGGTTATATAATTATGGTTGATAAGGTTTTTGATTAGGTCAACTGTCACAAAAAACCATATGATAAGTCAAGGGTTTTACACATGAGAAGAGGCACACAAACCAATAAATGTTTATAATTACTAATTTTTGAAAAATAAAACTATAATAAATTAATTTTATAGAAAAAAAAACTTGGTGGTAGTGTGTTTTAAACACTAGACCTCCACTTTTCAAGAGCCTAGCAAAATAACAACCACCAACTCCTCTAAACTACCACTTGAGACGATACATGCTCTAATTTATTTTTAATACTTATTTTATTTGATTTATATTTTTTAAAAATAAAAATAGTAATAAATATTTGCATGAAAAAGCAAATCATAAAAAATATAATTTTTTTCTTTGTTTAGGTAAAAAAACTTAAACAATAGTGGGACCCTTTCTAGGTTTGAATGAGAAAAATGTGTTTATAAAAAAATTTATTTAATAAATATTATCATGAAAAATATTATTTACCTTTTGAAATATTTTAGGGAGAGTAATCTCATAGTAGCAGTAGCATGGTAATACATAGAAGTTTGTATAATCCTTTAGAACCTCATAAAATTTGCATACCTTCTTGAAATTGCCTATTAAAGCCAAACAAGCTTTCAAAATAAAATTTTGATGCCAAACACCAATTTTTATATCCTCCAAAACTATACTATGGCAGCTAGGAGAAAATGACAAAATTGGAAAAGTGATTAGAATCCCTCTAAGAGTTTGGCAAAGATTTTGGCAAACTAATATGATGAAAATCTAGTGTTTAAACACCCCAAATCGGAGCCAAAATTAATGTAAATATTATTTTTAAAAATTTTCCAAGCACTAGAGGCCATACAAAGATGGTAATGGCATCGTAGATGGAGAAACAACTCTATAATATTTAAACAAAGGTATTAAATGCTTTGATTTAAAACTGAGTGCTCAAGATATATAGAGATACCTTCTCATAGCTACAAACCAATTAAAGAATGATTGAAACATATTATTATTTATTCCTTACATGATCCATACAAATATATACAAGGATGCCAAGTTATTCAAATATTTAAAACAATGAATATTGTTTTCTTTTTGGTGGCTTGAATAGGCTTTGTATGCTCTTGAATTATAGATACACCTATACAAGTTGAGGTAGACCTTGAATAATTTTATTGGCTCCCTTTGTTTCATACCACACTAGCCAATTTGAGAAAAAAAATGAAAAAATATTTAAATAAATATTTTAAATTGAGTGTATATCAAATGATCATGGAAATTAATAATGGCTTAGTTAAATAATTACACTCCCCCTGGATTTGATACCATGATAAATTTCATGTAGTATATGATACATATAAAATATCTATGATGTATTCATAATAAAATAATATATACACAAATTGACATAGAGATATATAAACACAAGGTTTAATGTAAAAAACCTTGACTAAGGTAAAAAAAACCATAGTGATTATTCACTCATTGAGAAACCCAAGTACCCAATACATTCCTTCAACCTCTCACTCCTCAAACCAATTCACAAAACCTTCATAGTGCTCACATATATCTCTCATTACTAATAAAATAATAGTGTATTTGGTATATGTTACCAAAGGGGTAAAACCTTATTTATAATAGGAATGGGGGGAGGTGTCCATTGTTACCAACGGTTCTAACCTTTCCCCAAGGAATTAAGTCGATAATTAAATATTTTTTTATTATTACACTTACATAGGGTTTTAACCCATGCTAAATATAAAAATAAAATATTTATTATTTTACCAAGTGTTAAGGGATCAATAATAATACCCACGTAACATTAAATGTTTCAACAGTCTAGCAAGAATAGAGGGTTCTAAAACAAAAGTGACATTGAAGCATATGTTGAATAGGGATAAATAGAGATAAAATAGGGAAGTCTAGGAGATATGCATAGTAGTTGTGATAATTTGAAGGGTTTATTAGATATTGTGTCTTTTTAAAATGTAAAATTGACCAAGAAAGGTAAATATGTCAATGACAAGCATTTCCAAGTATTTATTTATTAAATTTCAGGGTCTAAAATCACTTTACTTAGTATGTATTGTATTTTAGGAAATAATTAATGATGTAGAAATATTATTAAAATGTTTCCATTAAATTGTAAAAATAGAAACCTTGTAATTGGTTATTTAGTCTCCCTTGTGGATCATTACATATATATATATATATATATATATATATATATATATATATATATATATATATATATATATATATAATTAATAAGAATAAGGTTGCTAGATTAACATTAGAACATCTTCACAATTTAAAATAGGTTCATGAATAACTTATCAAATGTTGTTTAGTTTATGAACCCTCAAATTTGTAAAAGAAATTTATCTTTAGTAAGGGTATTACATCTCGACTTAAGTAAATAGAAATTTAAAACTATTATCCTTATTTTCAATGACTTTACATGGCATTGTTTTATTATGAGGTTGACCTCACACATGTTCCCATTTCTTATTCAAATAATTCATCACATTCAAGTGTTAAAAGTGCTTCTTCAACTAAAAAGGAAGACACAAATAAGGTACTTCATTATAATTTCATTGATAATAAATAAACTATCACAACACCTTTGCTAACTTCACCTTGGCTTAGGCATATGGTTAAGTACTAATTAGGGTCAGTCCCATTAATATGCTAACTATTAATTATTTCTATCATGATTATGTTATATATCCTTTTATGATATTATGTTGGATCATGGAAGAAGAGATATTGATTATTTTTATAATGAAAAATAAAATGATTAGTATGATTTTATTTCTATCTCTTCATACCATATATTTATAGTGATGAGTTTGGTCCATGTGTGAGAGATAGGTCTTTATGAATGGGTTTTAATTTTATATACTAACTATGAGATGAGTTGGTAAGGTTTTAATTTAGTACATCAGAGTGTTATCTTATTTTATGTGGCACAAGTGGGAGCTTCATAAAATGTCATCCAAAATAAGCATAGATCCCAAAAATAAATTGAAAATAAGTTTCATTTTACGTGTAATCAAATATATGGTATGTTGGATGCATGGGTACTTATCATTTATGCCTATGTGGCATAAACACTATGATGTTATGGTTATAAAGGAGCATTATCCATGTGTACATGGATAATAAATAAAAGATTAAAAAGAATCCAAAAGGGCTTCAATTCATTACTATGAGATGTAACTATAAAGTGTAAATTCTCTTTGAAGACCATAAACAATGTGTTGGTGTTTGTAGAAAACAAGAGAAGCAGGGGAAAATTAAATCAAATCCATGATGGTTGGAAAAAATTTAATACGCAAGTGGGTTTTAAGTAGCATAATGAATGTGGTAATAGTAAATTTAATATGATCAAGACAACACAAAAAATGTAATTGGTCAACAATAAAAGTAAAGCTAGACAAGATTTTTTAAAAAAAAAGATACAAGAAGATATAAGTGTATAAAACTTGTATAAGGAATGGATACTATTATAATCAATGAGAATTGAACCTAGAGCTGATAGACAACTAAATATGAATAGAAGAAAATGTAGTTACAATAAATATTCAATTCAAAGAACAACATGGAACACAATCTCAAAATTAATGTGATTAACTAAAGGTAGATGATGTAGTAAATGACCAAAATGACTCTCTCATGAAGGGATAAATATATAAGTAGAATACAAACCTTGGAAGAAGGTGTGCAATGGATGCTATTAGAAATTAATTTTAAGGAGAGTAAGTTTTAGAGTAAGTCAATAGAGGATAAGTTATCCATTATGAAAGCTTCACATCAGCCTATGGTATCAAAATGTATAGATAACCAATTATATTGTGACAATTTTGTGTAATGCATACATAATAATATGGAAAAAGGAAATATCAAATAGATAAAACATTTATCAAAAAGAAATATTTGGAAACATTATTGAATACATTAGTGCATAACCAAACTAAGTGAATTCAATGGAGATCATTATAGTTATAGAGGATAGAGTAGCTGAATAGATCCTTTGATTTCACCCTATAGACTATGTTAAAATGCCATGTGGGTTTCAAGGTGGATCATGGAACCAAATCATCTCATAAACAATATCATTGTGTGAATATGATGAATCATGGTAGTCAAACATACAAACTTTGATATAAGATGAATGTGTTATAACTCCACTCCATGTTTTACTTGTTCAAATCTATGCTCAAGGGAAAATAATAATTGATAATGGAAAAACAATCATTATATAATGTTATTGGATGGTATTGATATTGTTAAATCATAGATTTGTATTCTTAATCTTGATATGATAAATTTATATGGACCACCCATGACATTTTAATTCCAAAAAATGGATTAAATTATATTTCAAACAATAATGTTGATATTTTTATGATTATTACTAATCTCTATTTCTAGATTAGATGAAAACTAGATTTAGGGGAAATAGGTTTGGCTATTTTAAAATACTTTAACAAAAGAATTTTTTTCCTTGTGAAACAAATGATTATAAGATGACCTAAATAATTAGAATCATGATAATTTAGAAATCATGGTGTTAATATAAATGACCAACATAATTAGAGATATTATATTTTTTTTCCTTTGATATTTTAATTTACTGACAGTAAATTTGAATATTGATTTCAAAGAATGTTAGATCTATTTATGGCATGATTACTTGTGAGATCTAGATTGGTTTAAGAATGATTGATTATCCTTATCTCATTATCTAGCTAACATCATATATAAATGCTTTCTATTGTTGAAAATAATGAAATGAGTCATATTTAGATCCCTATAATTTATTTCATTAGAAATGAATATATAAATTGTTGTTCACTATTTTTCAGACAATATCTAAGAATATTTATAATTTTTGAATATTATGGTGGAACAACTTGCATAAAGTAATATGATGGAAAACCTTTACTATTATTCTCTTCAAGTATGATGCAACATGCATTTGATATTAAGATTACAATATCTAAACTTATAGTTTTTGCTTTGTTCAATTCATATTGAGTGTCTATGAAATATATACGTAGTTCTATTCATGAATGGAAATAATAATTATTAATGTGTTTAATATTTCCACTAAATGATTAAATGAATTGACTTGGCTTGATAATATTAAATTTTCCCATGTGTATTCTTTTCTCTATTAATTATGAACATTGGAGTGAAGTGAAATTGGAAATGCATATCCTATCCACTACTTATATTTGGATTTATTATTACTTAGATATCCAGGGTATCATTATTATTTTAGATAATAAAATTGAATATTTATAGCATCTCATTCTTTTACATTTGAAAAATATCAATCAAGGCTCTACCCTTCAATTCTAGACCTCTCTACTATCAAAAGTATCACCTTCTCCATCTCAATGTGTCTAAATGATTATATCTTATTCAAATCTATGTCATTTTGATGACTCATATCTCCTATACTACATAAAAATATTAAAATCTAATAAACTATTGTTTGGTATTTTGACACAAGCAACACAACATAGGTAAGGAGAGCTTTGGCGAACCTGTACCTTTCCTAAAAAGAGGTTTACAAGACCTCTCCAAGGTGTATTCTACTATTATAGGTGCACTTATCTTCACTCAATGTCTCATTATCACCATTCTATTTCAAGGGGACTAGGATGGTACTGGAATACTTTAAATAAATAATAAGCACTTTAGTCTTGTGGGGTTTATTTCCTAGGGAAATTAGTAATTAACTTTAACATGAAAATAAATCTAGTTAAAGATATGTTCATTGTAAATATGGTACAATAATTGATAAATGGAAAAAAATAATACCATGCAATCAAGATAAAAGTGTAACTATAGATTACAACTTAGAAACTGATCTATCTACTCTAACCAAGAGAGAGAGAGAGAAAAAGAGGGATGGGCAGGGAGAAATAAAATATGAACTTATTTTTTAAAGAAACCCAATATATTCTTGTATATTAGACGAGTATCTATAAGAAACCACTATTTTATAGGCTCTCATAGTGTAACCATTGGTAAAAAATGGTGCAAGAGTCTGAGGGAAATAAATAATGATAATTAAGGGAAACTACCCACCATTTATATAAACATAATAGTATATCAATTGATAAAATTTTCACATAAAATATATTTCTATGAAATAAATATTTAGATTCATCATATACTCAATCAAATTTATATACTTGAGTCCAATCATTCTCGACTAATGCCAAAAAAAACTAACTAAAAATCAAGAAATTGTAGAAAGTAAAATGTCTAGTTCAGAATGTCTTTTTCAATCCACCATGATCTAACAATTATTACATACATTTTATGATAATTTATATACCATGAAATTCCATAGATATTTTTAGATTCAAACCACTATTGGTGTGGTTACAAGCATTCAATCATTATTTAAAATGGGGGGAATGTGGTTGAGGTTCTTTGGAATTACTAGCCAATCCATACTTTTATAGTTAGAGCACACACCTCTTTAAGAAAGAATATTTATCATTTATGTTCCATTAGTCACCTTAATTTATCTCCTTACACATTTCATGCACTAATCCACATCCTTTTTAGTTATACATTATGTTCCATAATGGCAAACCCTTGACTTATTAGTCATTTACTAAATCTCCAAGATCCTACCATAGCTGAAATCAATTTCCATTATGATTTACATTGAAATATGCATTCTCTAGGATTAATTTGATAGTGAGAGACCATTAAAATTTTAATTATCTACCCAGGTATATGGAATAGTGATGTCTCAATCTTGATGGTTTATTTTTAGGAAAACAAGCATTAAATTTATGATCCAGTATCTTTATGATGATATGGCATGCTAATTTGGCTATAGGGTTTCAATTTATGCTTCCAAAACAAGAATATTTTCTAAATTTACTTATTTCACCTTTCCATTAACTCTCCTCTCTCTTCTTTGGTTATGTGCCCTTAGTTTTGTTTTCCATGGTCTGTGGGTCATTGAGATGATGTTATGGGTACCCAGGGACTTGATTGGTTAGGATCATGCCATAGGGAACTATCCCATTGACTTAGTCCTATCATAACTAAATGCAAAGGTAGGAGTTTATTTGGGGACTATACCATCGATATGATGCCATATAGCATAATATTAGTGCCCCATGGACCATTAAAACCAAAAATATGGGTGTAGAACCAAAGAAGAGTGAGTACAATTACGGGAGAGATGAAAGGACCTATGGTGAATATGCTTGCCATAAAATCCTAAAGTGAAACCTGATAGATAAATAATCATTCCACTTAATTATAAATATCCTAAAACATAAATTTTATGCTTATCTACCTATAAAAAATATTAGGCCTGATAAATCACTATGTCATTTGCCTGAGTAGCTGATTCAAATGTCGATGGTTTCTTACTAGAATATTAACCCTAAATAAGGAAAATTTTGATGTAAATCATAATGGAAAATTATTTTGATTATGGCGAGATCTTGTATACTTATAAAATAGCTAATAAGTCAAGGTTAACATTTATAGAGCATGATGTCCAATTACAAAGGATGTGGATCAGTACATGGTGTGTATAGCGAAATCAATTAAAGGTGGTCAATGGAGAGTAAAAGATTAATATTTTCCTTAAAGAGGTGTGACCTCTAAGTTCAAAAGTATGGATTGGCTAGCAAATCCAAATAATATCAACCATATTCCTCCCACTTTAAATCATCCTTGAATGCTTATAACCACCCCAATAGTGGGTTAGATATAAAAATCTATTTGGATTTTCATGGTCTATAAATGATCATACAATCAATTTGATAAAAGTTGGCTCATGTTAGATTGAAAAAGACATTATGAACCAGACATTTTACTTTTTGTAATTTCTTGCATTCTAGTTAGTTTTTCTCTTTTCATGAATCAAGGATATTTAGACTCAAGTCTATAAATTCGATTAAGCATATGATGAATCATAATATTTGATTCATGGAAAAATATTTTATGTGAAATATTTATAAATTACTATGTTGGTCTATGCATGTAAATGGTGGATAATTTTCCTTGGTTATCATTGTTGATTTCTCTTAGACTCTTACACCATTCTTTTCTCATGGTGGTGATATGATGGCCTAACAAAGAGTGATTTTATCTAGGGAATTGTCTACTCTACAAGAATATATTGGGATCCATTAAAAATTAGGCTGATCTTTTCTTTCTACCTACCCTTCCATGTTTTTTTCTTTTTTCTCTCTTGGTTAGAGTAGGTAGATCAATTTCTGAGTTACAATCTACAATTACACTTTTATCTTGATTGCATGCCCTTTTTTTCTTTCCATTTATGAATTGTTGAATAATATGTGTAATGAACACATCTTTAATTAGTTGCTTTTTCATTTTAAATCCAATTGCTAATTTCCCTAGGTAGAAAACCCTAAGAGACTGAAACTCTTATGATTTCTTTGAAGTATTCCAATACCATCACATGCCCCTTGAAATGGAATGGTCATAACAATCCATTGAGTGAAGATTAGTGTACTTATACCAGGTATAATAAAATTTGAGGAGGTCTTGTAAACCTCCTTTCAAGAGAGGAATACATTCTACAAAGCTCTCCCTACATGTATTATGTTGGTTGTGTCAAAACACCAAACAACATATACATCCTTCATTATCAGTTTTAGATACATACCTATTTTATAGACTTCTAGACACTATTGTCCATAGAGGGACACTACCAGCAATGGTAGTATCTAGATCTTTATCTAATGTGAAGTATAGAAATTCATCCAAATTTCAAATAATTTGAAACTGATGCACAGTTTATTTTTCTTATTGAACCCTACCATGATATATTTTTGAAAGGTGTAGTATAAATGCAAGTATGATCCTTATCATTACTCATCTAGACAATACAAATAAAACACCTACTAAATCTAAATGAATCAAATAAATAGCTAATTTATTCTTCCATATTCATCTTTGTTTACATATCAAGAATAAGAGAATATTATAGTTCTAAATCATTCAAAGAGCATCCCATGTGAGCTAATTTTAAAATTACAGTCTAGATCACTTCATGGATCATCATATAGTATATTGCACCTTTGTGTACACACTTTCCCACACATAGGGGATAAATTCAAAAATTTGAGGCCCTTTTTAGAGTATTGTTTATGTATTCAATTCTCATTGATAGAGGGGTGTTTGGGGAAACTCCACACCATGAGCCAACTAAACCATTTTTCATCAAACTCATTACAAGGGTGAAGAAAGGTGAAGATATGTGGTTTGATCAATCAACAAAGGGAGACAACCTATATCCCAGATCTAAATATATTAGTATAAAGGCAACAAAACAACCCAAAATATTTAATTTAGTCATATCTAGGTCCAATCATTATTATATATTGGACACCTACATAATAATCAAACACTATCATTGATGATAGTGTCCAAATCTGATGGTCACGTTTGTAACTACATAATTACAATTTCTAGAATCTAAAAAGTATTGATCCTCTTTATTTTACACATGTCTAGTCTATATTTTCTGTTGAAAAATAAACCAAGTACCATTATTTCTTATTTATTTTAATATTTTTCAATAGCTATACTTTACTATTTTTATCAATCTCAGTTGTATAAATTTAAAATATTATTTATCAAGTTTTTCTATTAATTAGACTAATATATATTAGTTTATCACCCATGTGATTCAAATATTTTTATATTATTAACCCTAATTCCACACATAATAAAAATTTAGGGTTTAACTTTTGTTGAACCCAATCTCTATGTCTCCTTTCCAAACTTAGCTTGATCTAGGATTTCCATCCTCCTAGGGTTTTAGATTATTGCATTTAATTTTTTAGGTCTAGTTTTTTTTTGTGCACATAGTATAGGTGTTTTTTTCCCCCTTGTTTCCATATAATGAATTATTTTTCTTTTAGTTGTGTTTAAAATTTTTAAATTTTATAAAGAACCTCTTTCTCTTCCTAACCCCAAGGATGTTGACAAGTACTTTCCTTTTTACCAAGTCCATTATATCACTGCTCTAAGTGGTAAAGTGGCCCACCCTATTCTAATTTTCATTATTTGAAACATGCACCCATGGATAACATGTTCCATAGGAATGATTAAAGATGGGTGCAGAGTGTGAGCAATTAGCCTAGGGTATGGAAGTACTCAACATGGGGCATGTAAGTATTTAAGCTTACCAATGTGTGTATAAGATATTATGTCTTAAAACAAGAATGGGAATGTCCCCAAAGAGTGTGACTTTTTTACTCATTGGGACAAACCTCTGGAGAAGGTTAACTTCCTTCTAATCTAAGTACACCTAGTTTAGGACCAACACACATAGCTACAAAGAGAAGAAATGAAATATATGGCTAATGCTAGACCTAATATTGATAAGGGAAAAAGGGGTGAGAGAGGGTAAGAGGTTTGATAAAATGGGAAGTGGTGATGAACCAAGAATAAAGTGATAAACTCACCTGCTTGATGACATAATAAAACTAATGAGCTAAAACACACATTCCTCAAATCAATTATCCACTACATAAGTATTTCACACAGAGGTATGAGAACATAAGGCAACATTGAAAGGGACAAAAAATGGTCTGTAGATAATTCCTATGAATACCTATGTAAACACAACACATGACCTATAGGGGATCTCGATTATATGTGAATGCATGAAGGGAGGACAATAATAAGAACATTCATAGACAAAGATTAACAACCTTTAGTGCACATAAAACATAGAGAATGAAAGAAAGATAATTTAGTTATCATTAATTCTAAGGCCTAATAAAATATTACAAACTCAAATAGTTGGATCTTTTTTATACCAAGTAGAGGGCTCCTTTTACAATGAAATTTAGGGTTTATATAGAGTTGGATAAGATACTTTGTAATTTTTAGTATTTGAGATGGTAGATAGAAAATTAATTTGGAAGTTGGTTCTTATAACTCAAGAGAAATTTAATCCTATGAAATATCTATTTTTATACATGATCATTCATTTTGGGGTTGACAATCTGGTCATAAAATTAGTTGAAAGTTCATTCTTGGAACTTAAAATAATCTACATGAGAATTGAGGACATAAGTATGCTCCTATAGCCAGAAGAAGTGTGTGTGCATGTTTTGTCCACCTACCCACCACATTTGTATCTAATTACACTCTAATTTGTCCTCCGTTGACATCCAATTAGGCTTATAAACCACCTTTGATTATTGCCACCAACTGTCGATCCACCTGGACTACTTACTGGCATGGAGGCTATGCAAGTTTTCTTTAGATTTTGTCAAGTAAACTCTATGCATGTGGTAGAGTTATAAATTTAGATTTCTCATGGACCATATGCACATTAAATCCTATACACTGTGGACTTTGTTGGGTTCATGATAGATACATAAATAATGTTACACATGGAGAAACAATGCTAAATAAGAGTGCATGCTTTCCATGATTACTATAATATTCATTATTGTATGCATGTGGTTCATGCTTGTTTATCTTATAAAATATAAATACCTATGTTCAATACAATGGAAAAGTTCAAGATTACATCATGATTTTCCTATGTGTGACTTGATACTTGAATACATCTTACACAAAGAGTGTGTACACAAGGTTACACAAGAGGATGAACATTACAACATAATGACACAGTGATGTAAATAAGTTATGAATTTATGGAGGTAGCATGGCATAAAAATTTTAAAAAAGGTGTAAGGCCTTAATTTATCTTTTTCCTAGTCCTTTTACTTAATATTGTAAGTTTTCTCTTACATCTGAGAGCTTATATTAGCCTATAAGGAAGTGGTATATAACATAGATCATAACCTAAAAATTATGAGTGTGTAGGTGTGGATTTATATGATTGATCATGTAACTTTATCGTTTAGACATGATTATCCTCTTGGATAAGAATGCACAAGAATGACAAATACATTAGGCACACACTTAAGTTTGGAAACTATGCACTGCATACTCTTTTTTATGTAGTCTAAAGTTTAAGAACTCTATGTTTGGATGTATACACCAATAGTTTTGTGCAATAGAGAGGCATAAGATTATTATGCATAGGTTTCACATTAATACCTATATATAGGCATGAATTGACACTTAATTGGTGTGAGTGTCTATACCAACTTTTAACTTTGGGCATAGTGGGAAGTCATCCACATGTAACTTATCCTTTTGAGGAGATAGACATTGTACGAGTGTGATAGCCTCTTGTAGGGTCCTATGAAATTCATGTGGGGTTGGGTGACCTGAAGAAACAACATTTTTAACAACCTTTATGGTTCACTTAATTTTTAATAAAAGACCAATAGTTTGAAGTAATCCATTGCATATGAAGTCATCTAGAGCCCTTTAGTATTTTATCCTTTAGGCAATTAATTGCAACAACCTTTCCCATATTTGGAAGAAATTGAGATACTTTTCATAGAGAATAATCAAACCAAAAATCTACATCAAATGTACTTAGAGAAATGAAAATATAAACTAAAAAGGAACTACACATAAGTTCTTGGAGAAAATAAAGCTAATATAAACAACACGTGCACATGTCACTTAGGGAAATTAAGACAGATAATATACTATTTACAAAATATAAATGAACATTAGAGATAGTTTTTGAGATGATTCCCATTGATAGGGATGGGAAAATATTCTCTACTTGGTTTTGTGAGTTGTAAGGCATTGGATTATTTGAAACTAGTTGTGGTGTATAGGCCACTCCATATAGCATAAAACTTTATATGCTTCCCATATTTTTCCTTGTATGCATCCCATTTGATTAGTAAGTATCCCTTAGTGAAAATTCTATCAATAAATTTCCTATAAAATGTCATTTTTATCTACACATTTTAAAACTCCATATTGCGTAGGGCTTGAGATTCTATTTCCTTGAGTTATATTAGCTCAGCTAGCCTTATTATCTTAGGGTTTCTCTCATGTAAATATAGTTGATGGGATAGTTTTAATTAAGGAAACTCATTAGATGTAGGAAACCTTGCTTCCCTTTCATAAACTAGCATGACTGGAAAATTCCCAATAACCTTTTTGGCATTATTTGATCTTCTTAGAGGGAACTCTTGAGTTTGGTGTGCCAAGATCTCTAGTTGTCTTCCATGTTTTGCTTGATGATGTGAATCAATTTATTGTTGGTGAAATCAGCCAAACTATTATCTTAATAGAAATATTTTAAATAATTACTCTTATGGATCTTGTCTTTGATTTACCATTCATTGATTTTGGCTCTAATAAAAACCATCACATTGTCTAGAATAATGGTGGCTAGAATACCAATTCTTGCCATAAGGATTTTGTATAAATATAGAATAGAAATATCATTAGCATCCTTAATTTTTATTGATTCCATCTACATTGTGAATTAGTCTATCACCATGAGGATCCATCTGTGTCTGATGCTTAATGATATATTTAGCATTATGATGAAGTCCAAGCTCCATTAGGCAAAGGGTTGATCCACTTGTATTGGGTGTAGGGGCAGAGTTAACAATTTATAATTTATTACAAATAAGGTACACTTATTACATATTTATACCTTTCCATGTGTGTATTTGAATATATTATCTAATAATATCTATATTGCATGATATTAATAATAGTGGTTTTATTTGAGTAATGGCCTTTTGATATGCCATTGTGTAACTCTTTAAGGATCCCACTTGTTCCTATTACACACACCTTAAGAGAACTCCATTGATGTCTCTTATGAATAGTGCACCACTAAAAATCACATAAGGAATATATTTTAATTTAAATTTCTTATACTTGGATTTATTTAGTCCATGTGATGTAGATTATATACTAAGAAACACATTCAACCTTATTTTTAGACTCCACTACATTAGGCAATGCTTACAAGGTCAATTATGTATGAAAGATTCTTAATTTCACTTTAATTAATAGATTATATGGTATTGAACATGATTATATATTTTTAATCAACCCTATATCTATCCATTTAAACAACTAAACAATCCTTTCAAACTCTCAACTTCTTCCCTAATTAATTCTACCAACTATTACATTCCTTGTAATGATTCATTAGATCAAGTCTTCATGAAAGTTACCAAATATCATTGGAATTATTATATGAATTATAATATTATTTTTTAAAGGTTATATAAGTTCACATTTACCTCTCACTCACTTTCCAACTCTCAACAAATCTCAATTCATGCCTTTTCCACCACTCAGACTATTTTGTCAGCAATCCTTCTAACCCTATTTTGCTCAAAATCTCTTCTGTATGGATAGGTACAAGTATACCTTGAGAAAATATTTATTTTTTAAGATAAAATTTTATTTTAACTTTCTATCCCCAAATTTTTATAACCCAATGTAGTCTCTATACCACTTTGCTTGACTAGTTTAACTTATAGTTACACCTAATTAGGTCTCTCAAGCTTGAATATATCACAGTCCTTTAAAAACATATATACATGTAATATATGAATCCAAAAAATATAAAATATTTTAACCCTATTTAATACATACCTTCTCACCAAATTTCAAGGAAAATGGTTGGTAGAAACTCCTAATATCATTAAAACCTTAATCTAAGGTTTTCACTACCCTATCTCAACTAAGGGTAAACTAAAATCAACTGTGGGAGTTGTGATGCATTAAAAGAATTAAAAATTGTTTTATTATGTTTGTATGGACCTTTTTAAAATTTAATAAACACTATATGCACACTTTTAACCCACTGGTAAACCTTTATACATCAAAACTCACTTGACTATGTAGTGAAATATCATACAATATGTCTATCTCTAGGTTAGAAACCTCATAACAAGTATTTGATAAAAAAGATTTAATAAGTTATAATGGAATATTGTGAACTTTTTCAAAACTTTATAATCACTTTCAATACATTTATTTACTTATAACCTTTTAATAATTTAGATTCATTATACACTCTGTTACCATGCACTATAGAAAATAAGGGTTACAATAGTATCTCTGTCTAAGAAAAAATGGTTTCCAAAATATATTTGAAACTTATAAATTATAACCAATTTTAAGGAAAATAAATATATTTTTTATTTAATATTCAACTTTACTTTGTAAAAAATTCAAAACACAGTCACTTGACAAAACACTCAGTCCATCACAAGGGTCTAATTACAAGTGTATCTGAATACCAGATGAATTGATGAATATCACATGAAAATTGTAATATTAAACATGTTCCTCAGTTCTTCAAGAAAATTTATAACATTTATTAAATTCCATGTGACTATCAATCTTAAATCCACAACATACAACAAAATAAATAACTCGCATACAAGGTCTGTATTATTCTTCAACAAAATAGGGGTTTTCCTTTATTTTAAGATTTCAAAATAATTATTAGAACAAACATGATTTATTCCAACATTCACACTTAGAAACAAAAATAAAATTCATTATTTATCATTAAATATTATATGGATTCATCCACATAAACACAGACCTCAAAAATAGGGTTTATCAACTTTCCTTCTTTCATGAAAATAGAGATTATAAATTTGTCCCCCAAAAACACATACATTACTACATCTCCCTCAAATGGAATTATTTACAACCATATAAAACTAACTCTAGACTCCTACAAAGGTGCATAAATACCTTTTGGATATTCACTGCATAGAGATTTTCTTGACAAATAACCATTTTTTGGTTCACACACAATATGAAGTGTCTAAAACCATGAAAAATAGGCAAAAGGACATTTTATAGACCTCTTAATATGTCAAATCCCCTAGAAAATTTTTACACATTATTTTCACCTTCATTAACAGATAAAGGTCCTTATACAAGGCTTGAAAGATTCAAACATTCAAATAATAAATTTTGGTGGGAAAACAATAATTCAAATTTTGTGGACCTTTAGACACTCTAGACTCTATCTAAGTACCACTAATGACCTTTAACACTCATAAGACACCTATATACCAAGATAAAAACAAAAATTAATTTAACTTGGGGTCATCATGGGATGCCCTTGCATCACCACGTGGATGCACACCAGTTTGAAGAAATATCCTCATTCTCTAATTCCAATATGTAGGGGTGATCTTACCTATTGATTGATCCTTATATAGCTCAATGAATGTTATGTATTCAAAGTTTACATATTTTTATAGCTATTTAGATAGTCCTTTCCCTCTCACTAGCTTGGTGATTCAGATATCCATGTCATAATCTATCACCATTATGATCCAACCAACTCTCTTCTCACTTATATCCTTAGTAAAAAATCCTTTATACTTGAGTGAGAAACCGTGAGTTGAATCATGTTTTTAGAGAGAATATGCCTCAAATTATTGAGAAACCTTATGGCTATGAAGATGTGTTTCTCCAAAAATATATATTCTATATCATAATCCTTGAGTTCCTAACTAAATTAAGTAATAGGCTACTACAACTGGTCATTATTTTGTTGGACAAGAATGGCTGAGATGCCTTCAGCTCTACCAAATGTGTAAAGGATAAAATCCTTATTGTAATCAGAGTTTATCAAGGTAGGATCTTGTGTTATTGTTTGCTTTATGGATTCAAAATTTCTCTTAAATTATGGGGTTAAACTAACTACAGTGCCTTTCTTGAGCATTATCATAAGGGGCTTGGTTAAAGTAGAAAAATTCATGAACCTTTTGATGAATTTTATCTTCCCAAGAATCTTGAGACCTTTCTTGTGACTCAAGAAAGAGATAAATAGGATGTCCTCAACTAAATATGATTCAATTATGATTCCCTCTTTATAGATAATATAAACTAGTAATTTACCCTCATAAATAGTGAAAATGCACTTGATTGGGTTCAAAGAGATCCCAAACTATCGGTACTTCTCAAAGTCTTACTCTAAATGACTTAAGTAATCATCCATGTGCTTGGAGAAGACTATAATATCATCAAGGTAGACTAGGATTATATTATTAAGGAGTCCCTTGAATGTCATATCCATGGATCTTTGAAAGGTGGCCCCCATATTTGCCAATCTGAAGGGAATCATATAGTATGTGAAGCTATCCCAATTAGTAGTGAATGTGGTTTTAAATGGATCACACTCCTACATTAGTATCTGGTTATAGATGTAGTAACTATCTAGTAGTGAAAACCTATTTGTGGGTATGACTATTTGAAGGATTTTCTCTATTGGGGTGAGGGGGTAAATATCTTTAAGGGATGATTTGTTTAAATCACTAAAGTCCATGCATAGCCATATTTTTCCATTCTTATTTTGCATTAGAACTATATTGGCCACCCATGATGAATGTTTGATTGGAAATATTATATTGGCCTATATGATTTTTAAGATTTTTTAATTGAGGGCGCAACCTTGGATTTTACTAGCCTTATATTTTATTTGATTGGATTGGTGTTGGGATCAAGTTCAATAATATGTTGGGCTAAGCCTAGATTAGAGCCTTTGAAGTATTTGTATCTCCATGTGAATATATCATCATATATTCTAATTATTTTTATGAATTATTTGATTTTAGATAGAGATCACACCTTATCAGACTTTAAGAGCTTGTCATTGGAGATTTCTACCTTATTGAATATCTCTTCCTTAACTATCATTTTTTTCTCTCACCCTTGAGTTGGCCATAAGAATTGAATATGATTTCAAGCATGATGAACCCACTCAACTTAATTCCCTTTAGTTATATGATAATCTCCTCATATTGGTCTTGGAGCTATGATTGATCCTTAGCATAGAAATTAGCTATATTCTAGGAAGTTAATGAATTATTCATTAATTTTAAACACCTACCAATTTATTATATTGTTTGTGATTGATAATCTGACCACAAGATTTATGATCTGCTTGGGCTTATTCCTTATATCATGTGAGAGGTCATATTAAGAACCCATAGTTTCAAGCCTATCAACAACATCCTTTTGCACCCTTGGTATGGATCGTATGTTTAAATCATTCAACCCCTTAATTACATCCTAACCCCTATGTTTGTAAGATTTTAATACACTAATATTGGACATGTTCCATGCTCTGATCTAATTTATAACTAGTTCATTTTATCCAAATCCTTTCATCACTTTGACTGATTTCTTTTTCACTAATTAGAGACCTTGGATTAGTACCACATATTCATTGACATTTTTTGTGTAGTTAAACTACAACTTGAATGTGTGGAATTATTTATCATTTTGAGGAGAGATCATGACCACACTGGTTCATATGCCATTTTTATTTAAGAGACATCTAAATATAAATTCTATGTGCCTTAGAGATCCTCTCACACCTTTATGAGATTTGGCAACAAGGGGTCCTCCTTGAGAATGTAGTACGTGCCTAGCCCTATTTCTTTTACATTTCCATATGGGTGAAACTCACATGGTTCATGCGTCCATTCATCAAGTAGGTTATCCGTAGTAGTCTCATGGAGAATTGAATTCTCCTCTTGGTCAAAAATACTATAGTTCATATCCATCAGACTAGGAGAGTATGGCTTTATATGATTCTTATAAATGGGTTCAACCTTAATGATCACTTTGGTTCCATATCTAGTTATGAGTAACATGTGTGAAAAATATAAGGATAGGTATATTCCCATATTCATAATGAAATCCAAATAAAGGAATATAGAAAAGTAGGGGCAAGTCAATCACTATAATGTCTTTAATAATAGAGAGGCTCAGACATGCATACAAAATAAGGCTCAGAGCCTTGATGATCCCCATAATTTTAACCATTATGCCATCCAGTTGGAAAATTCCTTTTGATATGGGAGAATATACTAAATTTAGAATGTCTATGATTTTATTTGGCATCACTAAGTTGATCACCCTGAGTCTATCATACATTCATGTATGAGATACTTTCTAATAATTATATAAATTTAGAATGGGGGTGGTTGTTGATTTCATGTGTTTTTTCTCATTTGGTTGACATAGGGTTGTATGATTGATAGCCTTGGTTTGTGAAAAATTATGAAATTAAAATATTTTTAAGGCATCCTGCATCAAAATTATTTGAGGAGGAATAGCAAGAGAATCCCACATCACTTTTAGGCTAATTTTCTTTATTTGATCAACTATGTTAAAGCATATCTAAGATCCTTTTATCTATGATTTTTTAATAGCCACCTATTCTTGCATTTAAAAAATAATTTAGGGTCGACATTATTTTTGCATAACTATCTTCATGAAAATTTGGAAGTTTCTCACAGGTACTTAATCCTTCATGTTTGCACATGGAAGCTAGGGAATAAAAGTTGAGGGCATGAAAGAAGATAATTCTCCTCCCATTTCCTTCCTCTTAAATCTTGTGTTAGAAATGATTAGGTTAATCCTCATACTTTAAAGTTATTTTTTATTTAAATAATTTAAGTCATATTATTACCAATTCATGACACAAGACTCACCTTACTCCTATTCTTGCATTTGTAATTCCTCCCTTTACAGAATTGAAAATTTTAGCTACCCTTGAGGAGATGACACATTTTTCATCATAGTTGCTTGATTCACAACTCCATTTACATATTCAAATTGATTATATGGAAAAAACCATTCAAATTCATGAACCATGTTATTCTTCATAGGCATGAGGGCTCTAGAATTGCTAACAGTGTTGGAATTATGTGCATAAGATGGTCTATTATATGGTAACTAGTTTTGAGATTATTTTCCACCTTGATAAAGAGGCATGTTTGGATGATAAAGTTTTTTTAAGGGTTGTTAAGGTTGAGAGTGATGTTTTTTTTTCCTTTTAGGTAATACTAGCTCATTTACAAAGCCTTGCAACAATGATTTTGTTGGAATCAAAATGATTGAGAGGGGGGTGAATCAGTCCTTAAAACTTTAAAATAGTTACATTCATTCATCTATGAACTATGAAATCATAATAGTGATCTCAAAATGCATTAATAACCAATAACATGAGCATGAAATAAGATAACACATCAAATATGTGGGAAACCTCATGGGGAATAAAACCCACTAAAACAAATCTTAGACAAACTCTCCTATAAGATAATGTATCAAATTTTGTTGAGCACCAACCCAACATATAACACCAACCACAAACTTACCAAGCACCCAATTAAATCTAGAAATAACCTACTTTTTAGGAGTATACAACCTGATATGACCAAGAACCAACTCAATAAAGGACACTTATGCAAGCACAAATATATAAGGTAGATCCTAATCCCTCTTAAGCAAGCACCAACTTAGACAATCAAGCTTATTTCTTCCAATCTTCCACTCAGATCTATATCTACTCTATCTAATATCATACATTAGGAAAACATATTTTAATGATATACTCTCAATAGATAATTATCACTTATTTATCTCTGCTCCACTTGATCTCTCTCGAGACTGCCTCTAGGCTTCTTAGCTCAACTAACCATCATCAAGATTGAATAGGTCATGTATCCTTGATTTTCATATGTAAAATACCTATATGATCATAATTAAAAGATTATATACTCTCTTATATGGTTTTAAAACATGTTACCAGACCTATTTAGGCTCATTGACTTATCAATTCATTTGCTTACTTTGAGCTTACACCAATAGGCCTAAAACTACCTTGTATATATACCATTCCTTGTTCATATGCCACTTAGTCAACCACACACCCATAAAATACTAGGTAGGAAATGTAATAGGCCTTATTAAATCTCATAAACAATATTAAATTGAAATTTTAGTCCCTTTTTGTTTGTCATGACTCTATTAGACCTCTTTTCACTTTTAGGTCTTAGGGAGACCTAATTACATTAGGCCTTCTTATCAACACATTACCATTTGATCCCTTGGAAATAATTACACATCCATATATTTAAATATACTTTAAAAAAATCAAATATAACTTATCAAAACTCCTATGATATCCATAACACATTTTAGGTCTAACCACTTCATGAAACCTCTCAATAGTACTCAATCCTATTAGGCCTGTGTACACTAAAAAATATATCTTTCGATAATTAAGCTCAAACACACTTAAGACACTCAAAAATGATTTAAAATATTACATGTATAGAGTCTACATGATCTTAGGTTCATTACCAAATTCATTATACACTTTCACTTAGAGTTTAAGGCTTCAAGATCATCTCTGCAACTTACTCAAAACTGCCAATTTTCTTCAAAGACCAATCATGGTGACTTAGAACTCCAACACCTATGTAGAAACTTTAAATGAATATTTATGCATTAAAAATATTTTAATAAATATTTATAACATAATAAAACACAAAAATCATATGGTATAATATCAAAATATTCATCTTTTAGACCAATCTCATGACCTTATATCACATTATCTTATCTGAATCAGATAGGTCAACTTGAGAGCAACCTTTTCACCATATTCATTGAGCTTAAATTTTTTTACCAAGAATTAAAATGACTTAAAATTCATAAAAAAACATATCCATTCACTTGTTTTAATCATTCTACCATGAAAACGTAATCAAATTCATCTTTTCACCATTGCATGGGTTTTACATTGTTTACACCATTAGGCCTATTAAGGACTAGCGAACTTGGATGATCAGTTTAGCATACTTGAAGGTTGGAACCTATCTATAAATATTCATGTACATATAGTATGAGTCTCTATATCCTTCTTCCATCCATATTCTTTTCTTTACCAATGCAATTTTTGACTATTACAATAAATTCTTCATAAACAAGCTTGTATCTACACATTTTCTCTCTCATATGACTAACCACCAACACTTACAGGTACTTGGGAGAGTTAACTACATGATCCAATAATTTTTCTAGTAATTTTTGACCATTTTGGTCTATTTTGAACAATATATTCCACATTGGGTATTTATTATGTTTTTAGGGAGGTTTAACATAGGTTTTGGTCTTAATGATTGCTCATAAAGGACTACCCATTAAATCCAAAACTAATTCCTAGATATCTTATATAATAACCTTACCCATCTCTCCTTAACAAGTTAGTTTCCCCTATAGAGTTTAAACATGCCAATGAACATTGCAAAGTGCCTCTTAGGTTTTGAGACCTCATTCTATGAACTTAAGAAGTCCTAAAATAGTGTTTCTTGTAATTCCATTCAAACCATGGCCTCAAACTTTTTTAACATTATTAAAATAACATATCATACCTCTATCCATTCTCACATATGCAAAATTTCCTTGAGAACTAATATTGATGCCTCATTAGGCCAAGTAAGGTCTAAGAATGGTCTAGATGTAGACTTGATCTAAATGTCCTACCCATATAAGATCACCCTGAGACTCTCTTGGATGCTTCTACACCTTATTCTCATGATCACACAATCTTAAAAACTTATCACATGCTTGAGATCACTCACCTCATCATATCACTAGCTCATAGCTTCACCATGCCATGACTAGGCTCAAGCTTCCAATACACTTGACACATTAGCCTATTATTTCCATGTCATGAAATCAAAAAATCATCAAAAAATTACACATAAGACATCACAACACAATCATATCACTACACCATTCTCTTTTTGATGACAACAAATTTCCATAGTCTCATATAGACCTAAAACCACATGACCAATTATCATACAACTCGACATCTCTCTTCCATGCACCTAAACTCCTTTGACACCAATATTGACATTAATAACCTATATTTTCATGAAAAATATTAAATTAGTTACCTTTAAATTATCTCAAGACAACACTCTCCTATGCAACACATATTGTTAGACTAGGCATAGTCACATTTGATATCATCCTTCACAAGATGCACCTTTGAGATCAATGATAATGCTCAACAATATTTCCATTTTTCATTGATGTTAACCACTCTCAAAACTATCTCTCACAATAAACTTCTCATTCATTGTGAAAATTTTCCCCCTTTGACATAAATGACAAATATATGCCTGTAACTTCTTGGAGCACACTCCTTGTAACCAAAACACTCAGCATACAAGACTATGAGTTTATGAGTCATAATAAAAACATTCTCCCCTATCTAAATAAATCCCTTCTTATCACTAATCACCTAATCTTTGATATAGTGAACCACATGATTATATCCCCCTAATTACTTGTCTTCCTTAATGACTTCTAGGGATAGGTGTTTAAATGTTTCCTTTGGAAGTGGTTTTATCAAAATGTCTGTAATCTAATCCTATGTAGAAACATATTCATGTCTAACACTTTGTTTACTTACTTTTTATCTTCTAAAATGATACCTAATGGTAATGTGTTTAGTCCTTGATTACATGACAAGGTTCTTCGAGATGCTTATAACACTTGTATTATCATAATAGATAGGTCTAGGACCATCATACTCCACCATGTAGTATTATAAGGTCTATCTCATCCATTGGACCTGAGTGTAACACAAAGATACTACAATATACATATATTCACAAGTATATAATTATACCAATGGTTGATTTTTGATTATCTATGAAACTATGCACCCACCTAAGCTGAAATCTCCTCCACTAGTACTCTTCCCATCATCTAGACTTCCTGCCCAATCTGCATCTATATAGGTTATCAAATTGAACTCTTTACTCCTTGGATACCAAAACCCAAACTCCATAGTACCCTTGAGATACTTGAGTATATTTTTTACTACTTACAGATTATTTTCCTTTGTATCTTATTGAAACCTTACCATAAGACCTACTACTTGTATGATGTCAGGTCAAGAGGTAGTGGTGTATAGCAAACTTCTAATCAATGACCTATATGATGTCTAATTAACCTTTGGAGAATAATATTCCTTGCTCAAATTATACCCTATGATAATATGTGTACTAAATTATTTTAAATATTCCATCTCAAACTTCTTTAACATATTTTTTATGTGTTTGGCTTGTGAAATGAATATACCTTTCTCAAATTGAGTGATTTGTAACCTAAGAAAGAATGATAGTTATCCTTGTATGGACATCTCAAAATATTTATTGATCACCTATGAAAAGGCCTTGGTCATGTTTTCATTGTTTTCATGAAAGTTGATGTCATCCACATAAAACAATTCTATCAGCTAATGGTCATCTTTTATCTTTATATATAGATTACTATCTTCAACTCCTCTTTTGAATCCTTGATCCAATAGATACCTATCCAACCTATCATACCAAGCTCTAAGAGATTTATTTATACCATAAAGAGAATTTTTCAATATGAAAACATAGTACTTGTCACTTGATAGTGAGAACCCCTTATGTTGCTCGATGTACACCTCCTCTTCCAAGTTCCCATTCAAAAAGGTAGATTTGACATCCATCTAGTATACCTTGAACCTTTTGAATCCTAAATATGATAGAAATAATCTAATGGCCTCCAATATTTCTACTAGTGTAAAGGTCTCCTCAAATTCCACCCCTTCAAATTTTTCATATCCCTTTCATACCAATCTAGCCTTGTTCTTAGTAACATCTCCATCTTCATTCAACTTGTTTCTAAACACCCATTTTATGCTAATGGCATTCTTATCTTTAGGCCTAAGAACTAGTTCCCAAGTCTCATTCTTCCTATTTGGTCTAACTCATCATTCATAGAATCCATTCAATTTTTTTATTTTATTGCTTCTATAAGGTTATTAGGTTCAATATTAGACAATAGAGAAACATTCTTCCTGATTTAGGTTACTTACTAGTCTTCTCCTTGTTTGCATACCTACATCCTTGTTTCCAATGATTTGTGATTTAGGATGATATCTTTGAATCTATCTTGAGGGGAATTTTGAGTCTTATCTCTCCTCAACTTCTTCTTCCTCATCAACCTCTATTGTTTCCTCTTCATTCTTGAATTCCATATTCTTTGATATATCTTTTGACTATGAGTGTGATTTCCTTGTTTCATCAATATTCACATTCATGGTTTACAATATCTTATGCAACCTCTTGTTGTAACATCTATAAACTAATCTCAATGATGAGTATCCAAATAATATACCTTCATCATACCTAGAATAAAACTTACCTAAGTCTTCGCCATCTCTTTTTATGAAACATTTACTCCCAAATTCTCTAAAGTGTTCCACATTAGTAAGTCTTCCTTTCAATAGTTCATAAATGGGTCTTGTTTCCATTAGTCCTTATTTGTCTTGTATTCAAGATGTAAACTACAGTTCTCACTACCTCTCTATAATATCCATTAGCTAACCTTGAATCATTTAGCATAGTTCTTACCATCTTTAAAATTATGTTATTAATTTTTCCACTACCCCCTTTTTTTGGGGTGTCCTCATTACTGAGAATTGTCTCCTTATCCCATGGACCTCATATAAGTAATCAAAATCATTATACTAAAATTATCCTCCTCTATTAGATATTAGGCACTTGATTTTCATGTTCTTCTCATTATCAACAAGAGCCTTGAATGCCTTAAAATTTTCAAGAGCATCCAAATTTTTCTTTCTAGAATGCTACCTAAGTCATTCTATATAGTCATATATGAGTAACATGAAGTAGATATCTCATTTAATTCTTTGGATTCTTGAAGTACCATAGATATCAGTGTGTATTAACTCTAATGGTCTTGTAGTATAGTAATCCTTGGAGTTGAACCTTCTTCTAGTCTACTTATCATGTTGACATGCCTTGCAAAGTGTGTTTATTGGTTTGGTGATCTTAGGCATGTTATTCATAAACTTTTTGGTTCTTATCTTGAACCTATTGTCAAAGTTTAGGTGACCCAATATTATATGCCATATCTAAAATTTATCCATATTTATCATAAAATTTCTCTCCTTTATCTCATTCAAGACATATATATTATTCTTAGTTTTATAGGCATTGGTAATTAGTCTTCCTAATTTGGCTCTCCTTATATCACATCCTCTATCATGAAAGGTTAGTGTGAGTCCTTGGTTGAACATTTGACTCACACTAAGTAGTTTATGTTTCAAACCTTCTACATAAAACACATTTTTTGTGTTATTATTTCCATTATCCAAACTTAAGATACCCTTACCAACTATATTGGAAATTGTGTTATCTCTAAATCTCGCTATTCCTATAACATACTTATTTACTGAGATGAACTTGATTATGTCTCCTATCATGTGGCTTGAGAAACTACTATCTATATACCATTTCATGCCTTCATTTTGAATGTGAAATGAAATTTGATATAGCATATATTTTTCTTTAGTCTTCTTCTTCCCCTTAGTAAATAATCCATCTTGACTCTTGGGCTCAATATGATCAGGCCTAACTTTATTTGTCTTACACACCAGTGTTTGACCATTCTCATGCACTATATAAGCTCTATATACCTTTTTAAGTCCTATTTATTCATCACTCCTCCCACGGTCCCAAGATAACTCATTCATTAATACTATTCTACAATCACTTGTTTTATGACCACATATATGACAAGAAAAACAATAACCATCAAAATATTTGGAATACATCATGACATTGGGCTACTTGATTGCCCTCTTTATGTTTGTAATATTTAATTATTCATACTTATCACACTCATTCTAATACTTTCTCATCTTGTCTATGAGTTAATCATGCTCATCCTTCAAGGAATCTGACTACTAATTATACTCAACTTATTTTGACCTAAAATTTGTATTAGCATCTTATAACTAATTCCTAAGATAATTGATGGTCTTCTCATCCTTTTTGTATTTTTTTTACCATGACACTCTCCAAGGTATAAATATGTTACTTAATATCCTTGACCATAGATGTCAAGTCATGCTCTTCTTATTTTGATACTTCAAATCATCTAGGACACTTATGAGCTTAGTTTTAAGGTCTACTTTAGCTTCTTATTCTTCACTATAATAGTATAATTCTTCATCATACATGTTGTCTTCTTCTTCTTTATCTCTAGACATATTGTGTTTCTTAGGATCACCTTCAATTTGTTAGGCTTGCTTCAAAGGACTGTGCTCTGATACCAATTGTTGGAAGCATAATGACTGAGAGGGGGGGTTTATGGAGCATAAATTTTTAGTCAACACAAACTATTTTATTTCGTAAATTAGATGCATACATATAGTGAAATAATCTCCTATATACTTGGAGATTGATTAGAGATGAATCCCATGATAATCATCCCACACCTATATATGTGAGTTAGTTATTCAACTCACTATTCAAATAGAAGTAAACACTAAAATCCTAAACTCCTAAAATAAGTTATTACATAAAAACTTATTTATCAACTTTATTTAGCACACAGTAAATATTAATTACCATGGGAACTCTAAATTCCCAACATTCCCTCCCTTAGATGCCACATAGGGAAATACATATCACACAAGAACTCATACAAACTCATATAAATCTTTTCACATTGGTAAACTGGGTAACAACTTTGGTACCCTCAGAAACAACATCTTTAGTGAGTTGTCTTGGTAAGACATGACACACAACAATCTGAATCTCCCTAGATGTAATAATTGAACTCTTGTTGTGATGAGTGAGCTTGGATTCTTCCATACCCAATTTCCAAAATATATCACTAATATAAGATTTCATAATGCACATACCCTTGCTAGAAGTATTAATGTCTAGATGCACTTAATTCAATACTTTAAAAATGTAGATCTTATATTTTTATTTATTCAGATTCACCTTCTTATTATTCTTGTCTTCTCTTCTTCCTTAGGGAGATTTTTATCTACTTTATCCTTATGATTCTTATTTTCAATCATTTCCATTTTTAGAATACCTTCCCACAATATTGACTTAATTGACTTCAATTTTAACTAATAATGCATCCTTATAATAATGATGACTTTTTTAATTTTTGACAATGAAACTAAAACTTGACACTCTTGACAAAAGTTTATGAATAAATTTTTAATATGACTACTGGAGAAAAGTCTATAAAATAGACCAACTAAAACATAAAATCAAAATCAAAACACTTAAAATAAATAATCTAATCTTGACTTTTAATAACCTATAAAATAATTATAATGAAAAATTAATTAAATATTAATTTTTATTTACGCAATCTAAATTCTAAATACATATAAACTTAAATATAAAAACTTATGACCAAATACTTAAAACTAATTTCATAATAAATAAAAACATAAAAAATAAGACTTTATAACCTAAAAATAAATAAACAAAATCAAAACTACATAAACTGCTAATATTTTTGAGACTAACTTGAAAAACCATGGTGTTAAGGAGAAGGGAGTCTATTGTATGACACAACCAAGGAGATAAATCCAAATTCATTTGGAGAGCACACTAAAAATTAAGGTCGATATGGTTGGATGGTGATGGAGAATAGGGTCACCATAGAGAAAGCCATGAAGCTCACTATGAGGATATTGGATGGATAGTGAGGAGGAGTTACTCAAGGTTATAGGTTGTAGGATTGGAAAATGAGTGGATAGTCCATTTATTAGGTTCAAAATTCCAAGCCAAAACCCATTTTAGGTAAGCAAACCATTTTCCAAGAGGAGATTTTGAAGTATATTGATGATGATGTAATTCTAATGTAGATATATGCCAAGATTAGAGATTAGAACACCATCAATCCATCAATAGGCAATGCAATTGAAGTCTTCTATAGAGATATATTCTTATATATATATGATAATAGTATATATACAACCTATTTGAATGTCTAATACAAACTATATATATAAAAAAAACATATTATAAAAAATATATATCTATTTACAGAATTGATTTATCATCAGAGGATTAATATTGGAAATTAAACATGGTCCACATTGCTATTCCAAGAATGATGAAAGGTATATCTAATGAAAGATATTTCACACGTGGTCTACACTACTTATCTCTATGACAAACAATGCCTAAATTTATAGAGAGGTCCCATAGGGACAACCAACTCTGATACCATATTTTATGGAGCATAAATTTTCAGTCAACACACACTATTTTATTCCATAAATCAAATGATACATATAGTTAAATAATCTCATATAAACTAATATATTTAGCAACTACAAATCCCATAATAATCTTCCTACACCTAAATATGTGAGTTAGTTATTCAACCCACTATTCACGTATAAGTAAATACTAAAATCCTAAACTCCTAAAATAAGTTGTTACATAACAACTTATTTATCAAATTTATTTAACAAATGGTAAATATTAATTACCATGGAATTTCTAAATTCCTAAAAGGGTTGAATTATTCTTAAATTTTTTTAAAAAATTACATTCATTCATGTATGAATTATGAAGCAACATAGTGTTATAGTAATGCATTAAGAACCAATCACATGAGCATAAAACAAGATAACACATCACATATGTGGGAAAATATCATGGGGAATAAAACCCACTAAAAAAATCTTGGAAAAACTATCCTATAAGATAATGTATCAAATTTAGTTGAGCATGAACCCAACATGGAGCAACAACCCCAAAATTATCAAAGACCCAAAATTTAGCAAGCATACTTGCTAGGAGGCTACAACCCCCTATGACTAAGCACCAACTTAGTAAAAATACACTTTTACAAGCACAAACATACAAGGTAAATCTAAATCCCTCTTGAATAAACACCAAATTAGCTAAGAATAATTTTTTAAGCACCAACTTGCAATGAAGCTTCAACTCCCTCTTTGACCAAGCACCAACTTAACAAGTCAACTCTCTATTTGATCTATCCACTATCATACATTAAGAACACATATCTGATGTAACTCTAAAATCCTCTCAATAGACAATGATCAATTATTTATCTCTACTCCACTTAATATCTCTCAAGAATTCCTCTAGGCTTCTTCACTCAACTAGCCCTCATGAAGACTGAATATGTCATGTGTCCTTGATCTTCATCTATAGAATACCTATATGATCATTATGAAATGATTCTCTAATCTCTCTTGATCATATATAAAATTTTAATCAACCTCCTTTGTCTCATTAAATTATCGATTCATTTTATCATTCTAAGCTTACACCAATAGGCCTAAAATTGCCATGTATATATATCATTTCTTGTTCATATACCACTTAGTCAGCCACACACCCTTAACATCTTAGTTTTGCCACACACCCTTAACCTCTTAGGTCAACTATATAATAGGTCTTATTTCATATCATAAATAATATTCAATTGAAATTTTAGTCCCTTTTGGTCTATCATGACTCTATTAGACCTCATTTCACTTTTAGGTCTCATGGAGACCTATTAGACCATCTTATCAACACATTACCATTTGATCCCTTGGAAAGCATTAAACATCCATATAATTTTAAAAAAAACTAAAGTATACATTATTCAACATCCTTTGACATCCATAACACCTTTTAGGTCCAGCCACTTCATGAAACCTCTCAATAGTATGTCATCTTATTAGGCATGTGTACACCAAAAAATCTATCTTTAAATATTTAAGCTCAAACACACTTAAGCCAATAAAACATGAAAAAAAAATTACATATATAAATTTTACATTACCTTAGGGTCATTACCATATGCATTAGATAATTTCACTCAAATCTTAAGGATTTAAGATCATCTTTGTAATTTACTCACTTTGAAATTTTAATTTTCTTCAAAGACCAATCATGGTGACTTGGAACTCCAACACTTGTGTAGACACTTTCAATGACTACTAATGCATTCAAAATATTATTTTTCATCTTTAAAACAACCTCAAACATAAAAATAATATGGTCTAATAGTATAATATTGATCTTTCATACCGATCTCATGACCTTATATCACACTATCTTATTTCAACCAAATAGGTCAACTTGTGAGAAACCTTTTCACCATATTCACTAAAATCCAAAAATTTTACCAGGAATGAAAATGAATTAAAATTCATATAAAACATATCCATGCACTTGGTTTCATCATTCTACCATGAAGACATACTCAAACTCATCTTTCTCACTGTTACATGGGTTTTACACTATTTATGCTATTACACCTATTAACAACTGGCTAACTTAGATGACTAGTTTAGCAAACTTTAAGTGAGGAAAATATCCATAAAACTTCATGGACGTATATTATGAGTCTCTATCTCCTTCTTCCATCCATTTTATTTTCATAAGCAATGCAACATTTGATTGCTATGATAAATTCTTCACAAACAAGCCTATATCTACACATTTGTTCTCCCATCTGACAAACCACCACTACCTGGAGGTAATTGGGAGAGTTTAATACATGATAAAAAAAATTTATATTCATTTGAGACCATTATGGGCTATTTTGAATAATATCTTCCACATTGGGTCCTTATTAGGGTTTTATGAAGATTTAACATAGGTTTTGGTGATAATTATTGTTCATAAAGGAATACCCATTAAATCCAAAACCAATTCCTAAATATATTATCTAGGACCCTTACCCATATTTAATTAATATTTTAAGTTCCCATGTAGAGGTTACATGTGCCAAAAGACATATAAAAGTGCCTCTCATGTCTTGAGACCTCATTTTGTGAACTCAAGAAGGCTTAACATAATATTTCTTGTAATTCCCTTTAAACCATTCCATAAAAAATTGTTAAAATTATTTAAAAAATATATCATACCTCTATCCATTCTCACATATGCAAATTTTTCTTGAAAAATGATCTTCATGACTCATTAGGCCAAGCAGGGTCTAGGAGTGGTTTAGGTGCAAACTTGATTTGAAGGTCCTACCCACGTAAGATCACCCTGAGACTCTCATGGATGATTATAAAACTTTTTATCATGATCACACATCCTTCAAAACATCTCACATTCCTAATTTCACTCGCCTCATCATGTCACCATCTCATACCTTCACCATGCCATGACTAGGCTCAAGCTTCTAATGCACCTAATTCCTTGACCTATTCCTTCCATGTCATGACCTCAAAAAAATATCAAAAAAGTACATATAAGACATAAAAACACACTCATATAACTTCACCATTCTCTTTTTAATGAAGAAAAAACTTCCATAACCTCATACAAACCTAAAACCACATGACCAAGCATCATATGACTTGACATCTCTCTTTTATGCATCTAAACACCTTTGTCACCAATCTTGACATCAATGACCTATAATTTCATGAACCATAATACATTATTTTCCTTAAAATTATCTCAAGAAAATAATATCATGTGCATCACACACTACTAGATTAGGCTTAGTCACATTTGATATCATCCTTCACAAGATGCACCTGTGACATCAATGGCAATGCTCAACAGATTTAACATTGTGGAACTAAATTAGAGTTGTAATTGATGTAATTATTTGGCTAGTTGTAATAGGAATGGTTTATATACATTTAAAAGGGGGAAATGTGGGTTTATTTATATATTGGGGCTGAATAAATAAAGGCATAGGGGACCTAGGTGCAGTTTTCCCAACTTTGATTAAAAAAAACATATATGTACAAGCAATAACCTCATACACATCAGGAAATACTATGCATCCCATGGATTTAGTCATCATTGATACATCACTATTTATCACTCTCAAAAAATATAAACCTATAGTATTAGGATAAGGTCTTATCAATAGTGGAATCTGATCTCAAATCTTCTAAAATCTAAAGTTCAAGTCAACCATGTGCATATGTAGAGCTCTTTTAATGGTAGTGAGTTGCTCTATCAATGATAGGTATTCACTCTTATATTATAATTATATACATAATTTATTACCCAAATCATTCTAATTTTTTATAGTACTAGGATGTAAACCTTGGTACCATTTGAGTTCTCTTACTTTCAAAAAAGAGGCAAGGAGTCACACTACAACATTGTCTTTACTTACATTATGAATGGAGCAAATGTTTGAAACATATTGTGTGTGCTTTATATGGGTATTATAGTTCTCTCCAATAAATTAGGGGATAATATTAAGAGTGGTTACAAGAATATCATGACACTTGGGGAGGTTTAATGGACTACCTCATTATATGTGCCATGAATGGGATATGAAATAATCTTCCTCTGGGCACAGGGAATCTTCTAAATGGGTGAGTAGTCTAAGATTTAGGGGAATACTATCTTGAGTCATTAACTCTCTTGATAGGGGATAAGGATTCTTTAAATATTAATATTCTAGTAGGTAGAAATAATTTAATAAAATTGAAATCAATACCTCATGAAGATGATCTTATTTCTCTTGACATACAGGTAAAGAACTAATCTTTGTAAACCACGAATACCTAGATTCACTAGCTACTTTATAGATCATCTTCAACATAGTTGACCAAGAATAAAACTAATCCTTAGTTAAATCTTTGAACTGGGTCCCACTAGGTGTGAAAGAAATTATTATCATTTGAAACATGCACCCATGGATAGATTGTTACGTGGGGATGATTGAACATGGGCATATAGCATGAGTGTTTAGAGAGGGTTTTAGAAGTACTCTGCATGGGGTGTATAAGTATTAAATATTGATGATGTGTACATAATATCTTGTGTCTCATCACAATAAAGATAATGCCCCCAGATAATAAGACTTACAATCCTTGGGATGAACCTCCAAAGAAAACCAAATTCCTTATAATCTAAGAACACTTATTTTAGGACCTACACATAGACCTATAAAGAAAATAAATGAAATATAAATATAATTCTAAACCTAATATTGAAAAAATAAAAGGTGTGAAAGAGGGTAATAGGCTTGATGAAAGGGAAAGCGGTGATGTACCAATAATAGAGCAAACACCTCACTTGCTTGATGACATAATAAAATTAAAGAACTAAAACACACATTCCTTAAATTGATTATTGGAGACACCTAAAAGTGGCCATCGATAACCTCCAACCAGGCTTTTGGCTAATTTCCACCTAAAATGCACAATTTGGCCTAAAAATACTAAAACATGCTAAATGATGTGAAACTAACATATTCAATTGCTGATTTTGGCCAGGGTATCCCTAAAAGGGGCAATGTAATTAATGGACCAAATAACTTTGATCAAATCATTTCGAGTCAAAATGCCAATTTTGCACCTAAGTGCTCTGGATTACTCTTTCCTATCAGATCTTTTACACAAGATACATGCCTTTGTTATTTATTTTTGTAACATCCTAAATGGGATAATGGATCCAATGCATCTCACATTTCCTTCAAATTCTAATATAGACAAATTTTGGAGTAATAACAAGGCATTCTGATCAATTTGGGTAATTTGTGCACAAAGTTCTTAAACATGCTTAAGAGATAATTAACCCAAATCAAGGCATAATTAATAATTCCATGAAAACTTATTGAATACTTATTTTTAGAAATAAATGTTAAATATCTACATCATCAGGTGACCTCATTTCTTGGGAAGACATCCTTAGGTCATAAATGCCACAAATATCAGGATTCATGCCTCCCATGCCTCATCAATGCCTTCCATGATGTCCTCCATGCATTTTAATTGCCCCTTCTTCCAATGTCATAATGAGGATAATTAAAAACTTAATTTCAAAAATTGAATTACTCCTCAACCATACATCTCAATCTTAAGATGGATGGTTTAGGTTGATTCTAGACATTTGCAAAAATCTATAAATAGAGAGGCCATGAACATCATTTATAATCTATTTTGGTACAAATTTATTATGCTCAAATATCTTCAAGGATATGAGAATGCAAATTTATAATGCATAATTGATTACAAAGATTCAATCAATTAGTGTTACCATGCCAAATTGATTCCAAGCCAAGCCAAGCCACAAGCCAAAAGGTGCCAAAGAGAGATGGAGGTAGCCAAGCTTCCATTTCCAAGGACTTCATGAGCACAAACTGAGAAATTCACTACAAAAAGAATTTTGGAGAATCCAAGGAAGGTAAAAGATGTTTCTTTTACATTTTAGTTGTGTGTTTTATTCATTTTTGTTAACTAAGCTCTCCCTAGTGTTTAGGCTTAGAGATGTTATGCTAGTTAGTGTGTTTCTTTCATTTTGTTTATATTTTGGAACTAAGACCATACTAACCATCCTCTCTTGATTCAAACTATTATATCATAATTATCTGCTACATATGTGTTTTATACAGAGGTATGGGAACATAATGCAACTTTGAGATGGATGACACATAGTCTATAGACAATGCCTACATAGACCCATGTATACATAGCATGAAACTTATATGAGATCTCGATGTTATGCATAGGTGTAAAGGGAGGATGAAAATGAGAGGGACGGACATCCACAAACAAAGATTAACAATATTTAGGGTACACAAATTACATAACATGAAATAAAGATGATTCAATTCTCATTAATTCTAAGACTTAAGTAAATATTACAAATTCAAATGGGTAGAGCTTTGTTATACCAAGGAGAGGGTTTCTTTTACAATGAAAATATGGTTTTATCTAGAAATGGATAAGATCCTTCATAATTAATTTAGAATTTGAGATGGTATATAAGAATTTAATTTGAAAGTTTACACTCAGAACTCAAGATAATTATACTCTTATGTAATAGTTTCTGCGATCCACACTCATTCAATTTAGGGTTGATAATCTGGTCATAAAATCTCTAAAAGGTCATTCTTGGATCTTTAGATAATCTTCACTAGCATCAAGGACATAAGTACACTCTTATAGATGAAGGAGGTGTGTGTCTATGTTCTTCCCACTTGCCTTTCACCTTTACATCTAATTTATTTCTAACTCAGCCTCCTTCAACATACAATCAATCTCAAATACCACTTTGCGTATTACCACAACCTATCAATCCATCTAGACTACTTGTTGACATGAAGGCTATGCAATTTTCTTCAAAATTTACCATGCCAAATTTGCATGTGTAGTAGATTTTTATTTGCATATTTATTGGGGACCATATTCATAATAAATACTATGCACTTTAGACTTCATTGGGTTCATACTAGCTATGAAAATAAGGTTGCATATAGAGAATATGCATTGAAGGGGAGTGTGTGTTTTCCATGATTCTTATAATATTGGTTGTCATTTATGATCAATTTTTACCTATTTAGATTTGATATTATGAATACCTTCATCCACTCAAATTCCAAAGTGTGTGATTACATCATAGTTGTCATGTGTGTGACTTGATACTTGAATACATCATATGCAAAGAGTGTGAATGGAAGGTTGTATAGGAAGATGAGGTTTACATCATAATGGTGTAGTGGTGTAGAGAAGTTGTGAATCTATAAAGGTGGTATGGGATTAAACTTATACAAAAGGTATAAGGCCTTAATTTATCCTATTCCTAATCCCTTTTAGTAATCTTATAAGTTTACCCTTGTATTTGAGAGCTTATATTGGGTATCACAGATCGTAACCCATAAATTATGAGTGCACATGTGTGGATTTATCTGATTGAGAACATAAATTCATCATTTATACATGAGGATAATCATTTATAGGGTCATGTGATAAGAACAAAGATATTGGGAGCACACTTAAGGTTGGAAACTACATATTGTGCACTCTTCCCTATGTAATCTAAAGTTTGGAAACACTGCATCTGGACTTACACACCAATAGTTTTATGTGATAGTAAAGCATGAGGATATCATGCATAAGAAATGAATTAAGAGATATTCATATGCACAAATTGACATTTAGTTTATTTGTGAATCTGCATTGACTTTTAACTTCTACTGCTAGCAGGGAATAATCTGCATGCAACTTATCCTTTTAAGGAGATTGACACCATGTGAGTGAAAAATCATCCTGTAGTGTCTTATGATATTTTCATGGGATGGGTTAAATTGAAGAGTCAATAATACCTATCCTTACTCAAACCCATCCACCTCTCACATCCCATATATATGGTGTGTGTATGTCTATTCAATTTGAAGCACCTAGGGTTTGTGATTTTGAATCCCTAAAAGATAAAATCACCATTATGATCAAGTTAATAAAAGAGTTACAAAATCAGATAAAAAACATGTCAAATCCAAAATTTAATACTTTTAATCATGTGTTTACCTCTTCATATAGCAATGTTATTCCCTATAATTTTTCATATCAAAATAAGAAGCTAAAAGAGACTTCATCTACAATTAGTGATTAAAAAAGTCAAAAAAAAATATAATAATATTCCAAGTGACATCCTAAGATAAATGATTCTAAACAAAGTGATCCAAATACCTCATTTACATCTTATAAGGATATATAAATACTATTGTGCATGTCATAAAATGCGTGTAAAATATATACACATTATAGATTTGTATTTAAAAGAAAAATACAAAGTCTCAAAGATAGTGGCGATCCTATCATTGATACATCCATGAAGAAAACTACTCACATTATGAGTACATATCATAAAGAATAAGTGCAAAAAGAAAAATTTTGGTTATGAAAGGATAATTCAAAACAAACACAATTGCAAATTCATAACTTAGAGCAATAATGGATTTAAAAGGAAAAATTAGAGAAATATGTGTTACAAAAAGACTAATAAGTCAAAGCACAAATCACATATTTTTCTAGTGTTCAAGAAAAGATACATGAATCTTATCTAATTGATTATGGGATGCAACATTTTGAAAATGATGAACATATTCAAGAAAATCAAACTTTCAAGAAGGAAACTCCAATCTATGGTGCCATGAATTTTTCATATATAGATGTTGAATATGGTATATCATAAGTTCAAGAATAACCTAATAAGTTACATCTTTCCTATACTAATGACTACATTGATGATTATGATCCTACTAACATAGAATATTGATATGATCTTGATGATAACTGATTAAGCATCATATGAATATGGTACACATGATACAAGGCCTCCACAAAACATCCCATTGATGAGATTCTTGTATTTTAGTAGCACTTTTACTTTATCCATACCTCTTTTACTAATCATACTATTATGCTAAAAATTTAAATATTCCAAAAATACAAAAAAAATCTAAAAACTCAAAAAAAAAAATATTAAAAAAAAAATACAAAAATATTCAAATAATTGAAAAATATAAAAATATTTTGTATTCTCATATTTAATTAGCTCCTTAGCATCTATGTTGTTTGTTTTATGTTATTAGATAACATATCATTTCAGTTTTATATACACCTATGTCTCACACATCTTTGAGTGTGATACAAGCATACATAAACACATGATATGCATTTCTAAATGTTATACCTCTCCTCTACCCATGTCATATAGTATTTTAGGTGAATCTAATTATTGGATCATGATAGATACAAGTTATATATCCTTTATGATAATTTATACATTATCATTTTTGATCTTACATATTAATTCTTACACGTCTGTAGTGCCCTAACACACAAACCCCCATTTTTTAAATTCATATAGAGACCCATTATTTTTTTAAGATTCTTATTCAACATAATATAAACCTTATAAGTCTATGACATTAATTTTGGTATGAATAAGTCTAAGGTTTCCCTCAAAATCTAAAATTACAAAATTCTAAAATTATGAAAATCAAAGCATGAGCATTCATTATTATTTATTTTAACCTTAGATTTACATGAATTATCTCAAAATTAACTTTGTGATTTTATCAACTAATATAGATAATACATTACATTTTAGTGTTTCTATGAGTTTCGTGTGTATGTAGTACTATCCCAAAAAAACTTGAAAATTATTTGAGTTCACAGATCCCCTAAATTATTAAGCCTTCCAAGTTTTTCAAAATATAAGATCAAGACAAGTGGCATGATCATGTTCATCCTCAACCTTTTGACCTCCATATAAATTCAAAAGTCCTAAGAGCCTAAAGTGTTGAGACCTTGAGTAGATGGCATCATCACATTATCCATATTTTTGTAGCCAAATGGAAGTTATATACATTTAGGGCATTTGGTTCACTGCAATCCACCCACATGGAAATACCACATTCAATTGAGACAAATTTCACTTCATAAAAGATTCTAAATCTTTTGAGTTCTTAGAGTTTGAGATCATGCCATGTGGTTTAATCCCATGAACCTAAAATTTGGAAGGTCAATGAAAATCCTAAGTCTTCTAAACCCCTAAAGCCCTGAGAACAAGACATGTGGCACAATCTTGTTCACTCAAAGCATTCTGGGATAAATACCAAGTTAATGGCCTTGTGGCTTGTAGCCCTGAATCTATGAGAGCTCTAATCTCTGAGATCATGGCACATGTCAACATCCAAGACACTTAGATCACTATGGAAGATGTACATAGTTAAAATTTAAAATAGCTCTGAATCCCCAAGATCACTCTACATGGCTCAATCACATTAACTCATAGCCCACAAATCATATAAAGGAAGATCATAAGTCTAAAGAGCCTAGGTAAAAAATATTAATACAAGTTTCAGGATCAAGGAAATGCATGGCTAGAGTAAAAATTAATGAGTTTGATATCTAAGCAAAGGTTGGTAAGTAAGATATCAACAACTATTTTAAAGAGATGACTAGGCATATAAAGTCAATGAAAAGCTTCCATATGGCAAACAAAACCCCTCAAAAATGACTATAAAACTTAAATCCAAATGGGAACAAAATTTTAAAAAAAATATTCGTATTGATGTCACATGAATTATGCATTAAATACTCAAGATTTATAAATATATGTGAATTCCAAGTAAAGATAAGTCACTTCACCATTGATATACATTGATAAGTCACTTCACCATTAAGATACATCTTTCCTATACTAATGATTACATTGATGATTGTAATCTCTCAATCAACCAAAAGCCATATTTTTTTGGAGTGAATTTGTAAGAATGTTCAAATAGTTTACAAAAGAGATACATAGTTTCATATTAGATTTTATAAAACCATATAATGGCCAAGGCACTTCTACATAGTGCATACTCTATTTATAAGAATATTTAATATACAAACATGGTATTTGACAAAAGTTCCTTTGAGTTCAAGTTACCCTATTATTCAACTATCTAGAATTTAGTGGAGTCTATAGCACCATTCTCCTCATAGGATCATCTATCTCATGAGGATAAGTAGTACATCAACAATTTTTTACCTATTAATAACATGGGACTACGCAATATGGATACAAATCCATAGTAATTCCATAAATATACTGACTTCATGATTTGTTCTTTAATGACACTTACACTAATGATTGTTTGCATCTTAAGAAACAAAAGAATTTAGTTTCATATGTTTTAGGATGGGTATTTGAGAGATACCTTAGGATTCTAGGGCCTGAAGCTACCTATTAAAAATCCTTAACTAGTGTATGGCTACAACATAACACTATGGAGGGGAAATTAAAATAGTGGTTATTGAAATGAGAGGTTGAATCCCAAGGTAGGCATTTCCTCTAATAGCATAATCAAGTTTAGGCATGGTTTTATGGTAGCTATGTCCTTATGAATAGGTTGTATGGTTCCACTAGTATCACTTACATGTAGGTGAAATGGGTCCTACTATTACACATTATTCAGACTTTGGATAGAATTATGTCCCTAGGGGAAATTATTAGTGTTAGATTGAAGTCATAAATGTTTAGACATTAACAAAGGCTAACTGATGAAATTTTTTACATGATGTATTATCTATTGGATGAAGTCATTAGGACAGTCCACATAGCTCATGGGGAATTATGGGAGCTATATGTCAAGTACTTGGATAATAGGATTTGTGAAGACTATTATTTCATTTTTTTATAGATTTATAAATGATATTACCATCATTGGTGAGGATGTTTATCCTCAAGTATACCATGCTATTTATAACACGTAGATGCCAAAGATATATAAAAATTTAAGAAGTATCATCTCCAAAATGGGAGATTATTGGTAATAACTAGATTATACCATCATCTATACTAAGGGAACAAGACCACCCCCTTTATTTTTAACATGACACATCTTGGACAAGGTGGTAGAATGAGAAATTGCATACCAATTGTATAACACTATAGATGATGATATTAGCCTCAAACACTAGGATTATTACAAAAATTTCCCACAAAGAATTGTGTATCATTAATTTTTAGTGAGGTCACACCTTAATCAAGTGGGGAAGGTCATAACCCATTATAATTTGAAGGTGGACCAATTCAGAGAATGAGACCCTAGGGGAAAAGTTAGGAACTATCTTCAGCTCCTCAAGGAGAGGGAAGGGGTGAGCATTAGATACGGTCACTACAAATATGAACATGATGTTATATTTTTTAATTCTTTAGATGATTCTAAATTTTGGACTCATATGAGGGATAATTAGTTGCCAATTATCATTTCCCATGCCATCCAATATGACCCATTATTCACCAAAGAGTAGGAAAATGAAATGGTAAAAGAATTATAGAAGGCTTGGATTCATCATTAGCCTCAACCATAGACTCAGTACTAAGTATAATAGGATCAATCTCCTTCTCCCGTAGAAAAAGAGACCAATCTATCGAAAGGAGAGCCTAGCAACCAAAGGGAGGAGAACCTCTATATTAAGAAGGAGATTCTCAAAAGCCTCCATAGTATTCAACCATCCTCCATCCATATAATTTATACTAATTCAGGAAAAAACACTATAATTATGAGGATTGAATCTCCTCCAGATAGACAAAAAAACACATTCTCTTGGGCACATTTGGTCCCACTTACTTTAATTACACAAGTAATTATCCCTAAGTTTCTAAAAATTTCTTTCTCATCTCTTCCATCTTATCTTCTTTCCCCTCAATAAACTCAAGTGATTCTATCCCCATCCATCACCATGAGTGAGGGGACTTCTCCTCAAGAATTACATTCTATAATATTTTCCTCTCCATTCAGTCTTACCTCCACCATTTTGTTCCACTTCCCATCCCTCCACCATCACCTATAGTGGTAGTTCTTACTACTGTGGCCCCCTCATTAGGTTCATGTTCCTCTTCACATCTTATTCCCCCTAAATTTACTTACCAAATTAAATATACAATCCTTCTGACCTCATTCAAATTATAATAAGTGGATTAAACACCATCATTAGGTCTTTTTACCCTAAAAGAATCCCTAGATGAGGAAGCACAGTAAGAATAACATGAACATGTAATATCACTAGTTGATTATCCCACAAATGATGATGAATAAAATGCATAAATAATGAGTAGAATTAGTGTGGAGTTAAGTGAAGGAAGATCCCAAGTTGAAATAGATGAAGAGGTGAAACTAGAAAGAGAAAAATCAATAAGCCTCAAAAACATGAATTAAGAAACTCTAGTTGGAACACTAGAATAGCTAATTCTTATTGAGGAGGAAATACAAAATATTAATATGGTAGTTTTGTATCTTTCTTATTCTATTACTATTATAAATACTCAAGATATAAATTTAGTACCTACTATTCTTAGGCCACCATTTTTTTAGTTTTATTGATTCTTCCATCATTTCCACATCAACACAAATAATGGATCCTAAGAAGAAATCTATTTTGATAATTTAGTTTCATTTTCTATTTTCAATCCTCAAAGGATGCCTATCCCCCAAAAATATTCATCTTAATTTAAGATACCATTTACTCAATATGCACCCATAAAATAAATCACAATGATAGTTTTGAAAACCCCAAGATTGATAAATTATGTGGCAGAGATCATCTCCCAAATAGAAGTATTAGGATGACACAAAAAAATTTAGTTACCCCTATAATTTACCACTCAAATAAGTGTTTCAATTCCACCTCCATTAACAACTCCAACTATAATGATTATTCCACCTTTTACCTCTAAATACCGCACCCAACCTAAAGAATAAGAGGAAATAATTATTCCCAAATGGGTTAAAGAGATATAAGGATAGAGAGATGACATACAAAATTTTATCCTTATAGAGCTACACATATTCTCCACCAATTTTTATAAGAAAAGTGGTATAATTCATAGCATGAAAAAGAGTAAATGAGTGAACACAATCATAGGGGATGAGATAGTTTTGGAATAAAGGTAAAACCCATTTCTCTTGGCCAAGAAGCCCAAATAAAATCCAAGTGATCTTATAGAATATAAATATGATTTTTTCTATTTAATGGATTCAAATAGGGAGGTCATCAAATAAATTTACAAGATATAAGAAGAAACAAAAATGAGGCTACTATAGAGATAAATCATTCAAACTTTCCAAAAAATTTGGGCACTGTTAATATTGTAGCCACAAGGTTGTATAACATTTTGAATAATATTCTCATCTCCAAGGGTGAGATCCAGGTGATCAAACTTTGGCACTATAAAAATAATTTTAAAAGAGATTTATCTTCCTATTTTAGTGTGAAAAAAATAGTGCATACAATCCCTTGAATTTAATGTCTACGTAGGATGTTGCATGGGATTTAAATTATGATATTTCAAAAAGGTATGGTGCCTTTAGTTGGAACACATAGATGAAATTTTGATAGGGAATTTTACATGCCAAGAGATTGAGGCCTTGTATATCCTTAAATATATGAGGGTAACAAATGTGCTAACCTACACTAGGAAATTAATAAACATGCATACTTTTGAAACACTCCTAAAGGTACCTGAATATAAATTTAAAAATTAAGTTGAAGGAACCATTTACAAAACTAATGATGAAATTATGCAACTAATAATTTTTTTCCAAGTATAGAGTGACTAAGGCTAAAACCCATGGATCAGGATTTAATGCCTCAAAAGTAGAGCATTCAAGGTTGATTATTGAATCAATAAAAGTAGTCAATCCTTCCATGCTCAATTTGAGATTATGAATAAAGAGTTTAAAGATACATATGAATTATTTGATAAACACAAAGGCATAGAAGAATATTATAGCTCAACACTAAGCACACAATTAGCTACAATTACTAACACATCATCACAAGGCACATAATGTTATGTATGTATAGTAATGCATACTATAATAGGGAAAAAATTTATTCCTCAAGGGAAAATAATGACTAATTCAATTCCTATAATTTTCATGTAACTATTTTCCTCTTTCAGTGTTGCCACATCAACACCACCTTAAGTATATGTATTTATTTACATGTTCTAAATTAAGATTGGACTAGCAGTTTCAAATTTATTGGCATATATGTATTATATTTTGGTTGAGGAATATTATTTATGTATAAACTTTTAATACATGCATGATATGCAAAAAAAGTTGACATACAATTCTATAATTAGACATGTAAATTTATACTTTACTTGGAGGATGAGGTAGTCCCTCCCTAAGTCTATGTATATTTGTATCCTCTCAATCCCAAAGGGAGGATAATTATGGCTATAAAGATTAATAATAAATTATGAGGATTGTTTTTCAATAGGTCTTGATGTGATAATCTTGTTCTTCTCAAAGTTAATGAGTTTTAAAAGAAGTTCCATCAATCTGGTATCTTAGTAATTTGGTTTGGCATGAATATTCTTTTGATTATTCAAATTTTGTGGTCTTTAATCTAAATGATTTTATGTGATAATCATAATCTCCCTTTGTAGATGCAAATTTACAATCTCACAACATATAAACCTTTTATTATGTGAATTAAAGCTAATTTTATTCTTGTTCCCTTGGAATATTAACTATTTTTTACTATTTATGTTTTAACATTAACTTACATCAAACATTAGTTCTTGATTATTTGTCCAACCCCTAGTTCAAGATCTAGATTAGAAAAATTTCATCTTATTTGATTCATAAAATTTCTTCTTTGTTGTACCCTTATTTATTTTTTGAGTTTATTTTGATCCTACCCATCTTAGGCTAGACTCAAAATCAATCCACCCATCTTAATTATATATTGACTTATGTCATATCTGAATCATCTAAAGTAAACAACTGCTCCACTCACTACTACTCCACCACCAAGTTGTTTATAAAATCCAATATCCCACAACTCGCATCTTGGAGTGAATTTTTCCTCATTGATCTAAAATTTTTAGAGGCTACCTCATAAGGTTCCCTATTTTTCATAAAACACACATCAATAGGAAATTTATAGAACTAGGAGGGCCTTTCATTTCTTTGAAGAGATCACTTGAGTTGCTTTGGATATATCTAGAAGACTAACAATATCCACCTTAGCTATCAGCCTTCTATACCAACCTTTATAAATCCATATAAAAGTTAGGTTGGATATAAGTGTCTTAAGATGAACCTAGGCCTAATCATATTACCCAAAAAAAAGATCCTATCTTCCTCTATGCATAATGTCCCTATCTTAGTTAGCCAATTTTACTATTACCATCCCTGGAGATGTATATGATATTCCTGAAAACCCTAGAAAGCATATTCCTTCCTTTTCTCCCTCAGGAGGAAGGATAGTTAAAGAATATGTTAAGGTTTACAAAAATTCCCTAGGGATATTTAATATAACCCATGAATATGTAGCATGCCAACTTTTCCCATTTACCTTGAAGGATTCTACTTATGACTAATTCTTCAACCTCCTAAAAGACTCAATTACCTCATAGAACCAGTGTTGAAATACCTTTTTATCATAGTTTGGATAGGTTAATATCCCAAGTGTTGTATATGAAAAAATTTCTAACATGAGGAGAGAACTTAATGACCCAATGTAAGCCTTCAATGTAATATTAAAAAATATATGTAGTCAACTTGAAGTCACTTATAAACCATTGAGGCATTAACACTTTAGATGTATGAGAATGTTTTAGATTCCATAACAATTTTCTTTCTCCATAGACCACCTAATGTTAATATGATACCTTTGGCTTATGTTAAATATATAAACATTTATATACAATTGAATTGTTAATCACAATCTCTTGTCCCACCTAATATTGGTCATAATTTCCTAGCCCTCAATTTTATTCCAAATTTTAATTAAAATATTGTGGCTCAAAATCAAAACTAGGTGTACACCCAATTGCCTTTATACCATGCTCCACCCAACTAACACCTTAACTTATTGAAAAATCATGTGTCTATATCCAATAAAAAAATATTTGAACCAATCTTTGATACCAATTAATACTACTACTACACAAGGTATTGTTGTTGATTCTACAAAAGTAGAATTGGATGTTACTCAGTGAATGGTATAAAATTTGGGAAATGAGTTTCATATCATGTATAAATATATGGGAAAACCATGGGGCATAATACAACTCCCAAATTTTCATATCAAAGGTACAATGGAACTATAAATAATACAGAGTGGAAACCACCTAAAAATATACTAGAGATAAATAACTTAGAAACAACACATCCTAATTGGTGTCAAGTCCACAATACAACACAATATAGTGAGCCAGACTACATATAATTATTTACCACCCTTAAAATATTTTATAAAGAAATGGATACTAGAGCCATATTCCTCTACTACTCCAGGTCCTCCCATCACACCCATGGTCTTTGACACATGAATTCTCATTCTTAGTGGAAGATGAAAATGAACTTGAGGATAATACAAATGAAATTCATGACTTTCAATAGTTTTAGAGAAAAAAATTATAATTGGAGTAACAAGCATCCTACTACTACATCCACACTCCCAAAAAATAGTGTTACCACTCCTACAAATCCTAAGGCCAATAATAATCTACCTCTTCCAAAAGGGAATGATCATTTACAGAGTGTAATGAATAGATCAAAAGAGGGTACCATATTTTTAAATATATGAATAATATCAAAGTGAATATCAATCTTCATGAGCTAGACAAAATCATCAAAAAAGAGAGTTGATACTCAAAGCCTTGACTAAGAGATCACATATGGATAAGTCAAAAGCTACAAAAATAAATGTGTTCATTTATAAAGACAAGCATGAAGTACCACATGTAGACACTTTGTGTTGATTTTAACCTTCTTTACACTAAACACTTAATCATATCTAATCATCATTAATTTTTTCTAATCACTATTCATCATCAATATTCACTATTAAATATTTTATTATCCTTAAATTAATCCAAATTTAATTAACTAATCTTTTTCTAATTAAAAACTCCATGGATTTTGGAAATTCATAATTTTCATAAATCTAAAAAATCAAAATTATCCTCACATGCCCAAAGGTTCCATGTATCCCCCACCATTTTAATTTAATTTAGGATCTACCTTTATTCGCATTATCATCCATGATCTAATTTAATAGTCGCCTTTATTCCTATTATCCTCCATGATCTAATTTAGTAATCTACCTTTATCCAATTTTCCTCTATGATCTAATTTAATAATCCACCTTTATTCCCATTATCTTCCATGATATGTTTTTATACAATTTAATAATCCACCTCACATCCACTTACTAATTTCATATCATCTATTTCTCCCAAATGAATTTTATATTCATTTGTGAGTCTCTCATGTTCTCTACTCCAATTTTTAATTCAAGATTCCCATTATGAATTAAAAATTACCTTTTATTCTCATCCCTTGATCTTCATCTCAAGATGGATGGTTCACATCCATTTCTAAATTCTATAAATTAGAGGTTATTCCTCCAATTTAGTCAATCTTATTCAATATAGGTTTATTATTCTAATATTATAAGAGATTTCATACCATGACACTACCCATTTTGCCTTTGTGTTGGAAGAGTGAGCAAACACATTTTGTATGAGCAAATAGAATTCGATGATGGAGGAAGATTCATTTTATGCTAAGTTATAATTTATTTTTGTTTCTTTTAGTTTTATCTCTCTCATAGGTTAAGTTAGTTTATAATAATATTTCAATTGGTTTCTTAGCTTATTCGCTTTTCTAGATTTCCTTGATACACCACCTTTTCTGTTAACTATCAGAATGTTTAGAAAGAATGTATATATGTGTTTGTTTGACTCAAGTGCCATAGCCAATATAAAGCCTACACCTATGTGAAATAAATTGGGTTTGACCTAAAGAAATATAAAATGGTGATCCTAAAACTAGATAAGCCTTTTGTCCCATATGTTGGCGAGTTGACAAATGTACACACTGACTTGCATCTGAACCATGGGTGTAGTAGTACATACATATTTTGTTCATTGACATTATAGAAGCTTACATATTTATATTGAGCTATGATTGGTCAAATACATTGAATGGATACATGGTTATAGACTTATCACACATGTGGCTACCTTGGAAATCATTATCCAACCAGATTTGAGTAGAATGAGAACCAAAGGTTGACTACCTAATCACATAGTATAATGCTAAGAATGAAAATATTGAATTTTCATGCTCATATGTATGTGTGTACACATTCACTACCAAGAAATAATCTCATGGACAAAAATTTTAATTTACTTAATGGTTATGAAATCTCTACTTAAATAGAGCTAGGTCAAAGTAGGGTTTAGGTGTTGGCATAACTCTAATCAACCTAGAAGGGAAACAATATCTAGTTTCATATAGGTTTTAATTTATTTGCACCAATAATCAAGCTAAGTATAAAGCCCTAATATCAGATATGAAATTTTCACTAGAACATAATGTCAAGTAGTTGTATATATTTAGTGATTTAGATTTGGTTATCAACAAAATTAGAAATGAATACTAATGTAAACTAGCTTACTTGAATAAGTAAAAACAACAAGCATGTGATCTTACTGAGTCCTTCAAAGAATTCATCATTAGAGCCATCCCAAGGTAAGAGAACTAGATTATAGACTCACTAGAAGCTTCAACAACTAATTTGGCACCATTCCAAGAATCTAAGATGCATAAATGTTTTAAAGAGCTAGTTCCCTTTCCCTTTATCCTAGACAATGTTTAGAACTTCCAAGTGTTTTATAATGATCATAAAATCATACAATTTATGAATAGTTATGGCTATGTTAAATCTCAAATAATATCTTAAAATGATATTAAACCCATGAATATTGAAGACTTGGGAGAAAATGACTTATTACAACTAAAATAAAATTGAAAGACTATGGGGATGGTCTCACTAGAATGGGATTTTAATGTGGATTTATAAGCTTATAAGCATAAATAACTTAAAACAACTAAATCTAATCTTGTCAATGATAATTTGGGTACCCACCAACAACCCCAATATGTAAAAATTTATATGATTTACACTAAAAGTGAGAAATAAAAGTTGAAAGGTATGTTAATATAATACGAAGATGTGATTTCCTAGATGTATGAAGATCTGAAGATTTTTGAACCTAGGTTCATCACACATACCATCACACTAAAGCTAGAACATAAGACTTTTAGGTAATGATAGATGCAAATAAATCTAACTCTATAACATTTAATTTAGATATAAGTATAGATACTATTGGATGCTAGGATTGTTTTTCCAATCAAGAACTCCACATGGGTAGCCAACCTAGTATGAGTCAGGAAGAAGAATGGAGAAATAAGTTTATGTGTTAACTTTAGAAATGTGAACCAATCATTAAAAAAAGATAACTATCCCTTGTCATTTGTATAAAAGGTAATTCAAATGGTGAGTGGATTTGATATGATGTCCTTTTTGGATGGATTCTCAGGTTATAATCAAGTGCTAGTAGAAGCACAAGATAAAATGAAGTTTGACTTCAAAACTAAGTCGAGAAATTTTGCATATAAAATGATGCCTTTTTACATAATTAATGTAGGAGTAACCTTCCAGAGAGATATCAATTTCATATTTCAAGGGATTATTCTCAAGTGTATTATCATTTATATAGATGACTTAAGATTGTTTTCAAAATATATAGTTAATCATGTAGACCATCTACAAAAAGTATTTAATGGGTTTACAAGATATTTTAGATTTCCATTGAAACAATATTAGGGCATTGAAGGAAAAATAATAGTATAACTCAATCCAAATAAGGGTATATTTAGAGTCATTGAAGGAAAATTATTAGGCCATGTCATTACTAAAGAAGGGATTTCCATTGATCTAGAATGAATCTAGGCTATTTCTAGGATGACACCTCCTAATAATAAGAAGGAGATTAAGTCTTTCTTTGGAAAGGTAAACTTTATGAGGACATTTATCTATAGATTTTCAAATATTTTCAAACCACTAAATTCCAAGTTAAATCAAGATTCCAAAATAGAATGGATAATATAATCCAATCTTTTTCCTAAGATGTCAAAACTACCATTTTTTAAGATCTAATTATGCTCAGCTCAAACTTCATCAAAGAATTCTTCCTTTATTCATTTGCTTCAAAGAACACTATAATAATTTGTATCACATAAAAGGCAGATGACAATGAAGATATAATTAAATTCATGAGTATTAACCTAAAATAAATAGAGTTAAAGTATTCAATGATAGATAAATAGATATATGCATTGACCAAAGTTGTGGGGAAGTTAAACAATTATATTATAAGAAATAAGATGCATGCCATAATTCCAAATTTAGTTTTCAAACTCACACTCAGACAAAATGATTTGGGAAAAATAAGAGGTAAGTGGATGTAAACATTACAAGAGTTTGATCTTGAAATAAGACTAATCAAGATGGTGTGAGTCTAAGGAATCATCTTGCTCATGTATGAGATTGATCCACACATCCAAATTAAATAGATAAATGAGACTCAAGTGGTTGGTGTTGAATGGTATGCCCACATCATCCACTACTTACTCATGGGTATGTGTTTGCTCAATCTAGACAAAGATTAGAGGCAAGCCATTAGTCTCAAAATAGACCATTATATGATAAAAAAAGAGTGTTATACTAAAAAAATTATGAAGGCATCTACTTGAGATGTGTTTCAAAACAAGTTTTAGACCTCATAAAAAATATACATCAAAATATATGTAGTGGACATCTCTCAAGAAATGTAACAGATCATAAAATCATGAGAATGTGATATTACTAAATAATGATTTTCAAATATGCCCAAACCATGTTTGGACCTGCCATGAATGCCAAGTGTCTGGAAAAATAGAAATGAATGACACCATGAGTTTTCAACTAATAATTGAAGGATTTCTTTTTTCTCAATCAGGTCTTCACTTTGTTAGGGTGATCAACCCAAATTATTTAGTATGGTATAAATTTATCCTAATATCCATTGACTATTGCACTAGATGAATAAAAATTATGGCCACAAAGAATTATAGAGCACTGGATTCTATCAAATTTTTAGAAGAGAATATATTGACCAAGTTTGGTACTCTAATCTCCTTAGTCTATGACAATGGCCCTACATTTCAATCTATAGAATTTAATATGTGGTATTATAATCACAAAATTACAATCAAGTTATCTTCAAATTACTATCCACAATGGAATGAAGTGGTTGAATATACTAACAATAATTTTATGGATGACATCAAGAAGTTAGCACAAGATAAATAAAGAGAATGGCACTTGCTACTAAAGTATGCATTATGTTCAGATAGAATAAGACATAAGTAAGCCCTCAATGCTTCACATTTTATACTAGTGTATGGACAACAATTGGTTTTCCCTATCTCTCTTAAAATACCAATGTACCAATTCATGTAAGAGTAAATAGGAGAGAATGAAAGAATACAGTCTAGACTACTTGATATAGTGTAGATGGAAGATGCATGAACTAAAACATTGCATAGATTTAATAAACAATACTCCCAAAAAATGGTGATTACCAACCCTTTTTATATATATATGATTAAAAAAGCATGAAAACATATGTAATAAGGGTGATTTAATTAATCTATATTGGGGCCATAGACGTCTGGTTGGTAGTAGAGTAAGACATAGAGTGGAATCAATGGTATCTCTATTGGAGACATATATGCCTAGATGTAATAAAATCAATGCCCAAACTTCCCTTACTATTTAGTTTCAAAATCTGAAATCAAAACAAAACCTAAAAATGTTTATTTAGGTATATGTTAAAACTTTCATAACAAGGGAAAAAATAATTTCACAAAATCGCATACTAGATCTTAGGAATGAAAAGGGTTAGTATGTTACATGGGGAAAGAAAATTATTTTTTAGAGGATTGGTTTAATTATTCATTTATTATTATAATTTTAGTATTTTCATAATGTATTACGAAGATTATAGGTTCTCAAAAACTCATGAGTATTTCCCCATTGAGTCACCATTTTTTGTGCCCTAAGACACACACCCTCTTTTTTAATTCAAATAGAGACCCACTATTGTTTAAAGATCATTATTCAAGGTCCCATGAACCTTAGAAGCCCATGAAATTATTTTGGTATGCATAAGTCTAAGGTTTCCATTAAATTCCAAATTTATAGAATTTCAAAATTAGGAAAATCAAAGATTAAGCATTTGTTGTGATTTATTTTAACTTTAGATTTTCATATATTCTTCTAAAATTGAATTTTATGATTTTATCAACTAAAAAAGATAATACATTACATACTACTATTTTTATGGTTTTCCTATGTATGTAAGACTATCCTAAAAAAACTTATAAATTATTTGAGTTCCCAAAAATCATTATCTTCTAAGTTTCTAAAAAATTTAGATTGGGATAGGTGGTAAGATCACATTCATCCTCAACATTTTAATCTCCACATAAATTCAAAAGAATTGAGATCCAATAGCACTGACACCTTGATATATGCAATCACCACATTATCCATATCATCGCATCTAAATCAAAGTTTTATACATTTAGGGTAGCCAGGTCACTGCAAGCCACCCATGTGGCAAGACCATATTCAATAGAGACAAAGTTCACTTCATAAAATATTTTAAGTATTATAATTTCAAGGAAGTATAATATCATGCTATATGGTGTAATTCTATGAAACCAAAACCTTGAAGTACAAATCAAATCCTAAGTCCTTTGAGTCCCTAGAGCCCCAAGAACAAGATATGTGGCACAATCTCATTCATTTAGAGCATTCTAGGAGAAATACCAAGTTAATGGCCCAACAAACCTAAGTCTCTAAGATCCATAAGCTCTGAGATCATGGCATGTGTTGATATTTATTCCAATTGTATCCCTCTAGAGGCTGTACATATTCAAATTTTCAAATATCTATGGATCCCTAGGATCACTCTACGTGGCTCAATCTTATTAACTCATAGACTGTGAAGCATATAACGTCAGATCACAAGTCTAAAGACACTAGGTAAATAAGATGAATACAAGTGTCACCATTGATGATATGTATGTCCAAAGTATAAATAAATGAGTTCAATAATGTATCAAAGGCTAATAAGCAAGAGATCGACACATGTATTAAAGAGATGATTGGGCAAATAAAGTTGATGAAAAGTTTCCATATGACAATCAATAACCCACCAAAGATTTTTGACAAATTTAAATAAAAATAAGAATAAAATAAAAATCCATTATTCACATTGATGTCACATTAAATATGCATTAAATACTTAGGATTTGGTAATACATTCAAAATCAAGCAAAGACAAGTCACTTTGGCATTAATCTACAAGTTAAACATTACAATTCTAAGCTCTCAAGCAAGCAAAAGCCCTAGTTTTTTTTGGTTAATCTAAAAAAGAATTCAAATGGTTTACAAAGGAGATACTTAATCTCATATTTTTAAAATGTTTTCTCTAAAATAATTTCATGGTTAGGCCCCTTTTTCATACTCTATTTTTGAGAGCATCAAGTATAGAGACATGGTATTTGACAAAAATGTTTTAGACTTCAAGTTCACCTAATATTCATCTATTTGCAATGTGGTGGATTCCATAGTGCCATGATCCTTAAAGGTTCATCTATCTCAGGAAGAGAAGTAGTACATTGATGATCTATTATTGATTAATAACATGTGACTACATAATATAGTTGCAAAACCAAAGGTAATGCCCTACAAAGACTTGGTTCATGATTTTTTATTTAATGGAACTAAAAATAGGGATTATTTGCATCTTAAGAAAGGAAATAATGTAAATGCATATGTTTTTGGATAGGAATTTAAGAGGTATATTAGGATTTTAGGTCCTAAATTTGCCTATAATCAGGTCTTGGCTAATATATTGTTGGATCATAACACTACGGAGGGGAAATTGAAATAGTGGTTGTTGAAAGGATAAATGTTGAATCCTAAGGGAGGCATTTCCTACAATAGCATAACCAATTTAAGGCCTAGTATTATGGTAGATATGGCCCTCATGAATAGGTTGTATTTCTCCACTAGTAATACTTATATGAAGGTGTAATGGGTCTCTTTCTTTTAATTTCTCTTGACTTCAAATAAAATATTGGCCCTAGGGGAGATTATCAGTGTTAGATTGAAAGCACAAATGTTTAGACAAGAACAAAAGCTTATTGATAGAATTTTTTACATGATGTCCTATCTATTGGATGTAGTTATTTGGTGGTCTATAGAGCTCATGGGGAACTATGGGAGTTCTTTACTGAGTACTTAGATAATAATATTTTTGAATACTACTCTTTCTTATTTTTTTATAGATTCAAAAATGAGATTACCAAAATTTGTGAGGATCTTTATCCTCAAGTCTACCAGGATATTTATGGAACTCATATGTCTAGGATATCTAATAATTTGAGAATGATAATATATAAAATGGGAGATTATTATTACTACCTAGACTATACCATCATTTTAATTAAGGGAATAATACCATCCAATTTGTTTTTGATATGCCATGTATCATACAAGGTGGTAAAATAAGAAATTTCACACCAATTATATAACAATATAGATGAGGAGATTAATCTAATACACTAGGGTTATTACCAAAAGACTCACGTAAGTATTGGGCAGCTTTAGTTTGTAGTGAGGGAACACATCAATCAAGTGGGAAAGGTTAGAACCCATTAAAATTTGAAGGTTGTCTAATTCATATAATGAAACCCTAGGGGAAAAGTTAAGAACTATCCTCAGCTCCTCATGGAGAGAAAAGGGGTGACCATTAGATATACTCACCAAGAATATAAACATTATGTTATATTTTTGAATGATTTATATGATTCTAATGTTTGGGCTCACATGGTAGATAATCAAATGTTAATGATCATTTATTATGACATCTAATATGATCTAGAAATCACCAAAGAGTGGGCACATGAAATCGTATAAGAAGTAAAAGATGCCTAGATTCATTAGTGGCCTTAGCTACAACCTCAAGATCTAGCATAATAAGACTATCCTCCTTATCCCATGTAATAAGATACATATCTATGAAATGGAGAGCCTATCAACTAAAGCAAGGATAACATCTAGTTTAGGAAGGACATTATCAAAGGCCTCCCTAATCCTCATTTGGCCTCCATCCATATAGTTTTTACTACTTTAGGCAAAAACACTACATTTATGAGGATTTCACCTCCTCCAGATGGTCAAAGAAGCACATTGTCTTAGGTACCTTAGGCCCCACTTAATTTAATTAAAAAATTAAGTCTCCCTACAATTTTATAAAGTTATTTCTCATCTCTTCCATCTACTCCTCTTCCCGCTCAAGCACCTGAAGTGATTCCAACCCCATCCATAACCATAAGTGTGGGGACATCTCCTTAGTCATTCCATACTATACCAATTTCATCATCATCCACTCTTTCCTATACCATTATTATTCCACTTCCCATCCCTTCACATCACCTATAGTAGTTCCTACTACTATGGCTCCTTCATTAGTTTCATCTTCTTTTTCACCTCCTGTTCTCTCCATAGTTACTTACTAAATTAAATGTATAATTATTCCATCCTCCTTAAAAATTTAAAAAGTGGAGGAAATACCATCATTAAGTCTTGCTATACTAGGAGGATCCCTAGATGAGGAAGTAGAGGAGGAAGAGCACAAACATGAAATATCACTAGCTGATTATCCCATGGATGAAGAAGAAAAAATATAAAAATAATGAACGGATTTCAAGAAGAGTTAAGTGAAGTAATATAAAAATATTAAGTATAGGTAGAGGTAAATCTAGAAAGATCAAAATTAATAAGCCTCAAAAGATTGAATGAATAAGAAACACCAGTTAGAGCACTAGACTAATAGATTCTTACTAAGGAAGAAAGACCAAATATTAATAAGGTAGTTACTTCTCTTGTTTCTTACATTTTTTTTTATGTACTCAAGCTATCTATTTTCCACATATTATTCCTATCCCACCATTTTTCATTTATATTGACTCTTCTATTCTTTCCACATAAGCTTATATAATGGATCCTAAGAAGAAAGTCTATTTTGAGAATATAGTTTCAAGTTATATTTTCAATCCTCAATGGCCACCTATCTCCCAAAACTATTCATATAAATTATAGATAAATTTATACAATATGCATCCATATAATTGGCCATAATGACAATTTTGAAAACCACTAGATTGATAAAGTATGTGGTAGATATCACCCCCAAAAGAAAAGTATCATGATGGAAAAACATTATTTAGTTTCCCCTCTAATTTCTCTTTCAAATAAGTAATTCAATTCCACCTCCATTAATAACTCCACATCCAATGATTACTCCACCTTCTACCACTAAAGACCAAAGACAACTTGAAGAACAAGGGGAAATCATTGTGCCCTAATTGGTTAAAGATATTTATGGCCAAAGAGATGATAGACATTATTTGGTCCTTACATATCTACCCATAGTCTCCACCCATTTTTTAAAGAAAAGTGGTATAATTTAGAGGGTGAGAAAGAGGAAAAGAGTGAATATAATAATAAGAGAAAATATAGTGTTGTAACAAAGGGAAAACCTATTTCCATTAGCCAAGAAGCTGAAATGAAATCCAAGTGATCCTATAGGATATACAAAGTATTTTTTTCTCTTTCATGGATTTAACTAGGGAGGCCTTGAAATAAATGTATAATATCCAAGAATAAGCACAATAAAGGCTATTGTAGATAAAAATCATTCATGTCTTATAGGAAATTATGGATAATGTCTAGAGTGCATTCACAAGGTTGTATAACATTTTGAATACTATTTGAGTCTTCAAGGGTGAGAGACACCCTAATAGGGGGAGGGTTTTAAAAATATGGCACCAATTAAAATAATTTGAAAAGAGACTTAACTTCCTAGTTAAATGTGCAAGAAATGGAGCATACAATCACTTGAACCTAATGTCTACCTAGGATGTTGAATATAATTTAAATTATGTAATTTTAAATAGGGATGGTTCCTTTAATTATCACCTATAGATGGAATTTTTGATAGGCCATTTTTTAGACCAAAAGAGTGAGGCCTTGGATATCCTAAAATATATGAGGTTTATATATGTGATAAACTCCACTAGGCAACTAGTAAATAAGCCTAATTGTAAAACACTTATTAAGGCATATACAAATATATATAAGAAGGAAGTTGAAGGAACCATTTACAAAACTAAAGATGAAATTTTGTAGCTAATAAAATTTTATAAGGATAGAGTGACTAAATTTGAAGCCCTTGGAGTATTATTTAAGGCCTCATAATCATAACATTTAAGTTTGATGACTGAATCCACCAAAGTATTTAAACATCGATGCTCAATTTTGACATTAATACACATTATTTGAGAAACTCAAATCAACATATGAAGATACCATATTAACACCAAACACAAAATCAACTACAATTATTTCCATAAAGGCCCCTAATTTTATTGATATGTAGTAATGCATACTCCAACATGGCTAATTTTGATAAATCAAGGGGAAAATGGATTATTTTGTTCCTACAGTTATCATACAACCATTTTCCTCTTTTAGTTGTGCCACATTATTACCACCTTAAGTATATGTATGTGTTTACATGTTCTAAACTAAGATAGGACTAGTGGTTTAAATTTTTTGGCATACATGTATTATATTTTTATTGAGGAATATTATTTATGTACACACTTTTCAAACATGCATGCTATGCACAAATTTTTTACATACGATTCTATAATTGGACATCTAAATTTAGACTTTACTTGGAGAATGAGTCATCCCCTCTATAATATTGTATATATTTGTATCCTTCCAATCCAAAAGGGAGGATAATTTTGTCTATTAAGATTAATAGGAAATTCTAAGGATTGTTATACAGTTGGTCTTGATGTGCAAGTCTTCTTCTCCAAATTTTTGAGTTTTAAAAGAAGTTAAATCAATCTAATATCTTAGTATTTTGATTGTAAATGAATGCTATTTTTATATAATTGTACATATTATGCATTTGCTTATCTGAATGTTTTTATGTGATAATATAATCTCCATTTGTATATATGCAATTAAAATCTCACAAAAGCAACAATGTTTGATTATGTACATTAAAGTTCATTTTATTTTAGTTCCCTTTGAATCTTAGATATTTTGGATTTTTTGTGTGTTATAAGTAAATTTCAACAAGCATTGGTTTGTGATTATTTATCCAACCCCTAGTTCAAGATCCAAATTAGAAATGTTTCATCTTATTTGATTCAGAAGCTTTCTTCTCTACCCTACCCTTCTTTATTTTTTGAGTTTATTTTGATCCTACCCACCTTAGGTTAGACTCATCATCAATATACCCATATAAATTATATCTAGACTAATTTCATATCCAAACCATCTAAGGTAAACAATTTCTTGACTCTTTGATATTCTACCACCAGGTTGTTTATAAAACCCAATACCCTACAACTCATGCCTTAGAGTGAATATTTCTTCACTGATCCTAGACTATTAGAGGTTACCTCATTAGGATCCTTGGTATGCATAAAATCCACATCAACAATTTTTATAATCATGCTCATATTTTTGATAATGTACTTGATATGCTATGATACATACATTTTTTCTAATACTTATATACAAGAACTAGTATAATATGCTTATGCTAGTTGCTTATGTTTCATCTATTTTTCACTTCCTTGAGTGTATTTAATTGATTTATATTATATTTATTATTAAACATTTGAATATGTTCCTTAGTTTTTGGTCCCTTGGCCATTGTATGTTGATTTAATATTTGAATATGTCATTTTATATGGGTTGGACATTTAAATATGTCATCCCTTCCAATTGTGTGGCATTTGAACATGCCCATTGTTTGAAGTCTCCTTGGACCATTTTTTTAATTACATTTATTTATTTTTTATGTTTTCTTGATTGTTTTTTAATCTTGTAATTTTAATCTCTATATATTGCCATGATCTGTATCATGCATCTTCAGACTTTATGTGATCATAAACTATGAGCCTAATTGATATATCTACTTCAACATGTTATCCCTATATGCTAAAAGATTCATACATAGATTATATAATTACTTTATTATTTTTAGGTAAGTCACCTTATAGATTCCATCTCCCTCACCTCAAAAATGAGGAATATTAGTGGGGGCATGTCATAGAAGCATGACCTCCACATTTTCATAGTTTATAGATTTTAGTGGGGGCATGTTGTAAAAAAATGATTTCTATACTTATATAATTACTCATTATATCCATATTTTAGTGGGGTAATATCATCAAAACATGATTTCTATACTTATGAAAACTTTATTTCAATTCCATGATTCAGATATATACTTGGGTTAGAATCATATACATTGCATTGACTTTTAATAGATTTGAAATAGAGTTTTTCATATTTATTACACATGTATTCCAAAATAGACAAATTAGAGGTAAATATTCCATGATATTGATCAAAATAATGTAAATTTATCAATTTTACTACTCACTAGGATACACCAATTAATATCAGAATGCATTATTATTGAGTCTTTTCTACTAGAGTAGTTGTTTTACTTTATAGGTTGAGTTGATTAAATCATTCAACCTCACCAAATGTATAGACTAGATTTACATCATATTTATAGGATGAGTTGATTAAATCACTTACCCTCACCAAATTATACATATTCACACTTGAGTTATGTGATTAAGATATAATGGTCTCAATGGTCATGTCACAACTCATCCTTACACCAGAGTCAAGGCATAATAACTTTCAATCTTCCTCTTCAAATGTCCAAGGTTCATATATGAACCTTTTCCATCTCTAATGCTTCATAAGTAATCATCAACACCAAGTCAAAGTTTTCATAGGATTATCTATCAACTTAGGATCAAACTATAGGTACTTTAAAGTTGATTCCATCACCATAGTAGCATAATACTTATCCATGCCAACCAAAAAAACTAAATGGGTGATAAAAAAAATTAAGATTTGTGGAGATAAAGGAAGAAATGATTATAGAAAGGTCATGTCTCATGCAAACATGATCATTGAGTTGTGTTATATTGGCTTAGTATAAATACTAGAACATTTTAATAGATTATATATAACATAGAGGAGATAAGATATAAAAAGGAATTATAAAATATTATAGAGAAAAGTAAAATATGTGATTGCTTAAGGTGGTGGAGAGTAAAGATTATATGAACAATTGTATTCATAAATAATAATAAATATATATAGAAAAGAGAAGAGTTAGAGTAGCAAATCTTATGTTTTGTGTACTATGTATGGGTTACTGTGAACATAAGAATTACTTATCTTTCAATTTAAATTTTAAGTTTTATAATCAATAATAAAACTTTTGGTACATTAATCTAACTAATTTTAACCTTATTTTAACATAAAACTATCTTTAGCCAATAACTTTAGATTTTATGTCATCATTTAGATACACTGCACAAACTTTAGTAGACTAATATTTAGGGGGAAGTATCCTTTGGAGTTTTAGAAGCTTGTGTTAACAAAACTAGCAGAGTGGTGGGAAGAAAAACAAAAAGAAATTCACACAAAATTTAAAATAACATGTAAAACACTAACAAAAGTTAAAAACACATACTTTACACTGTAGGAAGAATAATTTTGGGTTACTTTTGCACAATTATTGTGGCCTTGGATACTATAGCAAACTAAATACATATAAATTATCCACATTCACATTAAAAGACCTATTAAATGGAATATAGAAAATCTTTATGCAATTGAAATCCTTGATATATCATTAACCTAAGCTATTGATCACTAGTTTGAGATAACACTCAACTCATTTATCACAGTCTGGATTATACAGGGTTGGACAAGCTTCAACACTAAGAAAAACATATTTTTTGAAGGGTAAAGGAAAATTTTCTTGAACAAAGTGTTAATCCTAATCCATAAGTTGTTTATGGAGAGAGTTTCAATCAAATAAGGTAAATAGTTTCTTTGGGGCCAGGGACCTAAGATGGCATGCAAAAATAAGGGGGGTCCTTAGAAGATGTGATGAGTTGAGATATTTGGTTTAAATGGTTAGAGGAGGTTAAATAAGATGTAGGGGGATAGGAAATTAAGTGTCAATTATATTTAAATTAATAAAAAAGGAGATAGTAGTGAGAGGATAAATTAAATAGTTAAGAGATAATGGTGAATGAAGAGATGAGAAATTAAATGGAGAATAAGAAAGATTAGTTAGAAATTAAGAAAGAGATACATCAAAAGGAAAAAGAGAAAATAATAATGAAAATGTGTAAAATTTTAGATAAATCAGATTTATACTTAACAATTGGATATCCTAATATTGAAAATCTTGATACTATCCTTCCACCAAAAATGGATGAGTTAGTGTTCACACTAAAAGAAGGAACAAATGACGCAAGTCAAAGAAGTAAAATAGATGAATTTTTATATCATACACCATAAAATATGATAAATGACATGAAATAATATTAACATAATTAGCTGCACTATTCAAAGCACCCAAATTATTGCAAACCATGGTAATAAAAAACCAACTGGTTACAAGTAGTTTGGCTCACAGTGGACAAGGGCTAGACAGTAGTAGAAGAAGTGAAGAGATGATAATTAAAATAGAATATGTTAATTACATATATGAACTAAGGGGTAAATTTTATCAATAGAATTAATTTCAATAGTAATTAATTATGGGGGGAGTGTTACCAATAATATAGAAGAAAAAATAGAGAAAAAATGAGGGTGAGATAAGCATTAGTAGGCATAGTCAAGAAATAGAGAATAAAGATACTAAATAAGATAAGTCAAGATAAAGAGGATTAGTTAATGAGAGGATTAGTTAATGAAAACATTAGAGAATAATTTTAATTAGAGACAGAAGATATGGAATAATAGATCTGAAGTGATGCAACCCCCCAAACCCCAACTGCATGAGACCTCAAGAGGAAATGAACTGTTTGGACCAATCATCATCCCCTATGTCACTTCACAATATACATGTACATCCATATTTAATACATATATATATTTATTTATTAGTGAAGAAGTAGCAAATAGACATCAAAGTTATAAGGAATAAATTGATAAAATAATGGCATTTGTAAGTAATTAGGGAGAAGTGTTAGGAAAAAATAATTCCAAATAGAATTGAAAAGAGATATAGGGCATAACAAGAATTTGGTAAAATAGTAGAGAGATAAACAATAACAAATTTTCACTAGTACTATAGGAGAAAGTACATCAGATAATGAAACAAATAGTGATAACAATCCTAGTAGTGGGATTCCTAACCAACCTATGAACATTAAGATGGCACATAATAGGATGAAATTATCATTGTTTGGTAAAGACACAAAATATGAAGAACATTTTTTATATTAGACTCATATTGGATGATCGAAAACATTAATACTAAAAGAGTAATGTTGTTTTATTTTATTGGAACACTAAGAGATGATGCACTAAAATGGCATATCAAAAATTTCTCTAGACATGCCATTGCATAGAATGATGTTGAAAAAGTATTTAAATGTGATTTTCAATACCCAAACATGCTAACAAAATATTTCACCAAGATGAGAGAACTCATTAAAATGGAAATGAAACTATCAATCATCACTTTAAATTAATAATGCAAAAGTTAGAGGAACATTTAAATTTTAAAAAAAAATAAAATAAAATGGTTCATATCTGGATTAATTTCATGTATAAGAGCCAATAAGGATGGGAATATCTTCAACACATTTGTAGAAAATTAAAAAATGGCATTAAGGCTTGAAGCATAGTCTTCAATAAGATATATAGATACTTCATTGAAAGACAATGTTGAAAGATTACAATTGGAATTATAAAAAGTAAGACTAAAATAGGAGATATAAATGAAGGGATATGATTATGAAATACCAAAAAATAAGCCCCCACCATCACGAGAAATAATATTGGGTAACACTTGTAATAAAGGTAATTCTACAATATAATTCCCCCATAATGATATAACAAAAAGACTAGTGGTGATAATACTATTGCAACCACCAATAGTGATGACTCCAACCACTTAGCAAGCCATATATGGTGAAAGGATTTACTATATAATATGTAAAGTGTATGATCAACATACAAAACACTTATGTCCTATAATGACAGTGACACCCCCTACTAATCAAATAATTAACTACAATAATTATGGGTAATTCAATCACTATAATCATAATTGTCCCTTCAGATGTACTTACAAACATCTAGGACACCATTCAGATAAGATCAGTAATAATACAATAGATATTATTACTATAATTACCAATGAATAATGTTATTATACCACACCCTTGTCAACATCATCAATCACCTCCATAAATTAAAAATACCCAACCCCAATAGTATAAAAATAATTAAGGAGAGTATAGAAGAGGTAGCTAGAGTAACTATAGAGGAAGATACTACAGAGGGGGAAATTACCAATGTAAAAGAGGATATAATCAAAATTATAACTAGGGGTATAATCAAAAGATACCCCCCACCAACATGTTATAATGTATATAGGTGGGGCACATTATTAAATTTTTTGATGAAGAATCACAAATGGAGTGTATATTTTGCCATAAAAAGGTATATGTGATTCATTTGCATGCCCCAAATAAGTACAAGTCTACAAAAATAGAAGAATTGGCACAATCCCCCTTTGGAAAGGGGATAAAGATCTTAAGAAAAATCCAAAAGCATATTATATAAAAGGGTAGTTCAATGAATTTCCTCCTAAAAAGGAATAAGATAAAAAATATAAGGAAGCTCATCCTAAAGAATTACAATGTCAAAATAAATTCAATGGTGTTAAGAAACAAAAAGAGAGGACGCAAAAGAAGGATTTCCATATCATGAATAATGATTTATAATTGTGAGTATCAGTAACTGCCATAAGTGGGAAGAAGACATGGAAAAGTAAATAAATAACCACTAACTCTAATACATAATTAGACACATAGGCAGAAGATGAGAAAGATGATATCTACAAACATGATTGCATTGTAGATAAAAATAGGAAACTAATAAAATAAAAATAAGAGAAGGATCAATTTAAAATAACCTATTTTGATGAAGCCAAGTTCAGGTACCATAAAATAATAATAAGATAATAAAAAATAAGACCTACTAACTAAGTTCACCCAATTATATAAATATTATAACAAACAAGAGAGAGACCATCAAGTGAAAATGTTGGTGTAGGTTTTTATTCCATTTAATGTTTTTTTCCTACACATGTTATTCAGCTTGCTTAGGTATCTTTTAGGTCATTGTGAAATATAATCCCGCATTCATGAGGATGTGAGGACATGTTTATATTTCATGTATATAATGTAACTTCCTAAATATTATATGGATAATAATGATAATGATAATTCATCTGTGATTGTTATTGTAAAACTTATTTTGGCTCATACTTGAGTTCTCTACAATACACAGGTAATTTCTTCATGCATTCAATCACATACACAATGATCATTGTTTGTGTCACACTCCAACATGGTATCCAAGTTATTCTAGTAGATGAATGCCATTATTATTGTTATGAAATCTTGAGTTTTAACTTGCATGTCATAGATATGCCATTCATTGATCTAGCTATTGAAGATACACTCTTTCTCTAATTTTACGCTTCCTTTTGGGTCCTCAAATGATCTAGATTTAGAAAAAGAACAAGAAAAATGTGTCTCCTATTGGTTAAATTTAATATGGTATGTTTTAGTGAAAAATGTCATGTACCATTATATTAAGGTGTCAAACCCCTAGGATTGGTTGTAAACATGACCTGGTTTTGTGACAATAATTATTTTCCATTTTTGGAGGGTTTTAATGTTTTTCTTCTGATTTCATGAAAATATTCAATATCTAGGGTATTCAAATAAAAATCCTTTCTATTTTATTATAAGGTTTTGGAGATCCTTAACTGGTCTTTGGTGTGTTTTGAAATTTTTTACTAATCTAATTTTGTAAGACTTGGTAGAAATTTTGACCCTATTTATAGCTAATAAAACTCTAGACTGCTTATATAATCTCCATTTATGATAATTTAATGGCATATTCTTACTCTCAACACCTCCTAAATTGATGTGCCATAGTTTCGGTTCTTACCAGCACCTATCTAAACCTCTAAATGTATGAATAACTCATGATCATGTTTCCAAAAGTATCGACTGTAGCAATAATCCAAAAACCCAACGTCAGAGTTCTGAGTTGCATTAATAGCTGAAAAGTTTGAGATCATAATTCTAGAGTACTTTAGTAGTCAAAATTTCTATTATCAAAATTCCTAACTACTCTAATAATCCCAAGTTCCACTCTTGAAAATATTGGAACCTCTAGCACTACTAAAACTTGTAAAAGTTATATGATTAAAATTTTCCCCTGTAGTTACAATTATAAACTACAAACCTCGACTACAACCCTGATGCCAATCTATGATGACTACAATGGGAGGTGAAAAATATTTTAGACTATGAGGAAGGTCTAAAAATATAATGATAACCATGATGATGTAAAATTTAATATTATGAATTGTGACACTATTCATTGAAAAATAAAAGTAATTTTAGGGTGACATCACTTTGATATCAATCAAATAAATCAAGGGGGGTTCCCTCATCCTACCCCTTAGTCGCATTGGAATTTAAGCCCTTGGTCACAACCAAACCAAGGGGTCTTAACTTTTCCTCTCAAAATTGGCCAAATGTTTTACATAACAAAAAAATTCAACCCTAATTTTTTTCAAATTTATGCAAAATGGAGATCATTATTTTTTGTGAATAAGAAAAATTCAAACTTCCATAACTTTCAACCAATAACTTATTTTTAGTTTCCATTTTTTTGAAAGTGTGAGTTATTTTTATCTCTACACATTGGTGATATTCTTATTCCCTATAAAATTAAATCTCTACATATTCAATGGGTTTCATATTAGTGTGGTTTTTATACACTCAGTTCAACACATACTTCCTTACTGTAATAGATCAGTATCACTTTTTTATTCTTACTCTATTCAACTATCACGAGTATAAAGTCACAATACAAATCCTTTTAAGGAGTAAAAGATTAAACTATATCACTTTAGATATGAGAATAGAACTAACACCAGATGAAGATAAGGTGAAGTGGTATAATATAAGTGATGAAACCTATAGTCTACTATGCATGTCTATCTCTCCCAACTTACTCTATCATATTGAATCTAAAACTACTCCTAATGGAGTGTAGACCACATTGGAAACACTAAGCAAGACATCATAAAGGGTCATGATTTGGATAATGAGATCATTAATTTGAGTCCAATTGATTTTTATATGATACAAAACTTATTAACAAAGTTCAAATCACTCAAGTTGTAATTGAAACTATGTAGCATTGATAAAAAAGGATGATCAATTGATTTTTTTCATCCTTTTTGAATTAGGTCCTAAGTATTATGTCTTCATTTATATCTTCCACACCACCAATAGTTCCCTTGGAGATATGTAGACCATGTTATCCTTATATAGATTTGTTCTTGTCTTAACTTGGGAGAAAGACAAGCTTATTCAAATTGGTACACTAAAGTCATCTAAATTCCATGCCTTAATTATGATTCATGACAAACAAACAACTTCTAGTAGTAAGGAGAAAAAACAAAACAAGAAATACCCAAAGAAAAAAAAGGGTTATAAATTTTATGTTAAGTCTAATAGCATCAAAAGAGTCATCTTTAGATTGGAAACCTAAGAAATAAAGACTCACATGTGCCTACTGTAATAAACTTGGGCATGCTGAATCTAAATGCACAAAGAAAAAAATTGACCAACTAACTAAAATATTCAATAATCATAATATCAGTATGCCTAATTATTACAATCAGAGTTCTTTGACATAGGTGTCTACTAAGACCAAAGATAGTAATAATGGAAAATATAAGGGTAAATCACTTGTTGCAATTACATCCCAACCTTCCACATGGGTAAATGACTCTGATGCCTCACACCACATTTCTTCATCACAGGGCATATTTTCATCCTTGTATCCTTTTTTATGCCTTCCATCTTGTTGGGAAATGATAATTCCATAGAAGTTAGTGGGAGAATATATATTTAAGTTAATGATAGTACATTTCATGATGTTATATGTGTTCCCTTTTTATCCAATAATATCTTATCTATCTATCAGATCACTCACATTGGTTTGAGAAAGAGAGTTGATTTCACACATAGTTCAATGGTTATTAGAGAAGTATAAAATGAATTTATAGTTGTATTTGGGAAATAAAATCACTAGTCATGATTGTATAATTTCTCATATTTTTCTATTGATCAACCTTTTGCTGCACTACTCACTCATTTAGATGAAGTGAGTAAATTATGGCATGAACTATTCAACCATAACAACTATCACTACCAATAGAAACTCAGTCATTATGACGTGTTTTAAGGGTTACCACAAGTTAATTTTTTTGATGGATTTTTATAGGGTTTCATACTTGGTAAGCATCTTGAAAAGGAGTATGATAAATTAAAATAATAGAGAGCTAAACAAACATTGGAAATTGTTCATAATGACATTAATGGTCCATTTTAAAAAACTTCATTCAATAGGACTAAATAAATGCTTACTTTCATTGATGAATTTTTTTAGGTACACTTGGGTGTATTTTATTAGGTAGAAATAAAAGTTACTTGATCATTTTTAGTACTTCAAGGTACTTGTATAGAAATAGTTAGGTAAAGCCAACAAGATTTTTTGCATTGATAATGGTGTTGAGTATGTCAATAACCATTTTGAATAATTATGCACTTCATATGGGATTGAACTACAACATATATTTCCATATATTAGTTAACATCATGGTGTTTTAGAACACAAGAATAGTTCCTTGAAGGAAATATCCAATTGTATGTTCCACTCCAAGTCTCTTACACCTTAGTATTGGGTTGAAGCCATCAACTATGTTTTTTATATCCAAGTTGAGTTCCTCACAAATAATTTAAGAGAGTCACTCCTTTTGAAGCATGGAGTAGTCAAAAATCAGCATTAAATTACTTTTGGTTGTTTGGATCTCCTTATATATCCCATGTTTTGAATAAGAAACGTAAGGTAATGGAACCTTAGAGTCAACCTTACATCTTTGTTGGATATATTGAGGGTGTTAAGGGATATAGGCTTCTCTATCCCACCACTCATGTGTTTTTAATTGAAATGTGTGTTTAATTTCAAGAGGGTCCTTTAGACTCCACTCATCCCCTTTACTTAGATGCATTGGGATTTGATGAAATTTACAATGATTCAAATCTTCCTAAGAAACTTCCTAATGATCATGATTCTTCTTCCAGTTCTAATGATGAGAGTAGTGATGTGGAATCACCTCTTCATTCTACCAAAATATATTTAAAGGATGAATAATATATTCCTAACTCTCAAATAACTTGTCCTATTTAGGCTAAAAATACACTACAATGTGTTGGCTAATGGTTGGAAATCCATCAAACAACACACAAACACATTCATAATTCCAAGATGCCTCACATGGTTTTATTTCATATTATTTAGATCTATAATCATTTCATGAAGCATTGGGAATTATTTAGTGGGATCCTACTATGGAAGAGGAGTATGGTTCCTTGATAAGAAATAACATTGGGATTTAGTCCCTCTTCATAAGGGAAGAAAACTTATTCGAAGTAGGTGGATTTGAAAAATAAAATTTACAATAGATGGGTTCGTAGACAAGTTTAGAGCATGTTTGGTAGAAAATAGTTTTTTCTCATGTACATAGAATTCACTATCTTGATAAAATTTCCCTAATTTCCAAAATGAACTCAATATGAATCACTCTCGCTATTATCATAATAGATTGTTTGGATGTTTATTAAATGGATGTGAAGAGTTCCTTTCTTCACAATGACATCAAAGAGGAAAATTACTTTGTCTAACAGGTTCAATGATTGGCTTGGGTTTATTACACTACTTCCTTTGGATTGAAATATTTTAGTCTAAGTTTGAGATCATTATTGAATAATCTAAGTATGCCATTGATTTACTTGTATAATTTAACATGGCTAACTGTAAGCTAGCTCTAACTCCTTTTCTATTCAATGTGAAGGTTGATGTTGATCATCCATCTTATTTAGTTGATGTTACCTCATATTAAAAACTTGTTGGTATTCTCATCTACCTTACACACTAGACCCAATATTTCATATGTAGTGGGCATGTTATCTATATTTATGCAAGAACCACATAAGCTACACTAAAATTTTATTAAGTGAATCTTCCACTACATTTAGGGTACTCATAGTTTTAGGATTCACTATGGAGTAGACATTGACGTTGAATTAATTGGCTATACATATTCAGATTAGGCTGATGATATTTAGAATTGTAAGTCTACATCAAGCTACAAATTTTTCCTTGGTTTAGGTCTAATTAGTTGGCCAAAAAAGATTCAAAATGTTATTATTTTATCTTATATAGAGGTAGAATATATAGAAGTTGTTAATGCTTCCACTAATTTTATTTAGCTTCAAGGGATTTTTTCCATGTTTAACATCTAGTCTTGATGACCAATAGTTAGCTTATGAGACAACCAAGGCACAATCCAAATCTATAAGAATATATTAATCCATCAATAGACCAAGCATACTGATATTCACATGCATTTCATTTAGGACCTCATCCATGAGCAAGATATTTATATCCACTACATCTAGACAATGGAGAAATATTTTGATATATTCACCAAACCCTTAAATAAGAGTAATTATCTTCATTTTCATGTTCTTCTTGAGCTTTATTTGGTTATTTTAAAGAATTTTATTTTACTTGGGTACCTCATCAAGCCTTTATGTCAAAACCTAATTCAAATACTCACCCAAGCTATGCTTGGGGTTGTTAGTGTAGGTTTTCATTTCATTTAATTATTTTTTCCAACACATGATGTTCATCTTGATTATGTGTCTTTTAAGTCATTAAGAAAGATAATCCTTCATTTATGAGGATGTGAGGACATGTTTATCTTTCACCTATATGATGTACCTTCCTAAATAGTTTATGGCTAATGATTTTAATAATAATTCATCTATGATTATTATTGTAAAGATTCTTATAGATCATGTTTGATTTCATTACTATAAACAAGAATTTCTTCATGCATTCAATCTTATGGCCCCCTCTAATAATATAAAGTAGGAAAAAATCAAAAGAAAAATACAAAGAATTATTTATAGAATAATGAAAATCAAAAGAAATGTCCATTTTACTAAGCGTCAAAATAACTGTTCAGAAAATAAATAGAACACTCTTAGACATTGGCATAGACGTGAATGTGTTACCATGGAACACATGGGAGATGCTATGGAAACCATAGTTTCATGTGGAAATATGTGATATTATCATGGATGATGCTACTCCATGCTCACCAATTAGGAATTTATAGAATGTTGAATTTGACTTTATGGGTATAAAGAAGAAGGTATATTTTGAGGTAATTGATGTGTATGATATTGGTTATCCTACATTTTTAAACCCATAATATTTTTTTGAATGTAATGGATCTTTAGATTTTGAAGATGAGTAAATAAAATTTGAAATAAAAGGATTGGTAGTACATTTACTAATAGAAGTAGGGATGGAAATAGCATGGTCAAAACAATTATGATTAGAAGATTGGGATAAAAATTTTGATGACCTTACTAGGGTGTAAAATATTAATAAAATTATAAGAAGATATGAGGAACTAGAGCCTAATGATGATGTGGAATGGATAGTGGAAGATGAATAATTAGAAACACATTTAGGAGATGAAATTGAAACCTTTATGTATTGTGAGCCCAAAACTATAGTGCATAAGGTATGTTGCATAATAAAAACACCATACAAAGGGAAAATCACCACTATACTATAAAATTTGGTACCATTGAGAAGAAGTATCTTCACATAATAAACTACCTAATATTATTGGCACTGGGCTAGTGGATGATTATTTACAGCAAATGATGAGAGTATTTTTGTAATTAAAAAATAAAGATGAAAGAAATTGATGATATACTAACTATTACTACCATAATATGGTGGCACATGCATAGAGAAAACATCCATGCTTGGAAAAAATTTTGTGTATTACTCAAAATAAGGTTTTTAATGTCATAAATTTACTTTCTAAAGATAAGAAGTTATGCATGAAAATCCAACCCAAGGATGCATATAGACACATGAAAAAACATGAACAAAAAGAGGAGAAACTGACAAACACCTAAGGAAAAATTTGTTTTCTAAACACTAGATGTTATCAAAAAACATGGTATCTACATCAAGATATGCAAAAGGGAACTAGTACATGGGTAGACATAAAAAGAGGGTTTTGTAGAACTTTTAATTTCTAGGACCTAGATACTAGAGTTTGTAGAGCATTACAGAAAATAAAATAGTTTTATTCATGGAATACTCCACCATAAAATAATAATTATCCAAAATAAAATTATAGGAAACAAAATTGGGTCATATGGATGATTAGGAATAAATTGGAACAAATTTTGAGAGAGTTGCCAAAAATTATATCAAGAAATAATAAAAACACATAGGTTTTGCAACTGGAAAACTACAGAAGAATTACAAAACATGTAAAGGATGAGGATTAAAAAAAAACATCAAAATATACATTGAGGAATTAAAAATAAAACTCCTTGATACCTTATAATATAAAACATAATATTTATACTAGCTTCTAATTAAAGAAGAGAATATCACCACAGAAGGAAATCCTAAAATGGCAAAAGTTAGTAACTATTAGGCATGAGAAGATGTGGACAAGATATTAAAGTTATTAAGGGAATATGAGGATTTATTTTCAATAACATTCACTAAACTCAAAGGAATCAAGGAAGATGTGGGTACCATGAATATTTAGTTGAAAGAGGATATTAATCCATTGTATAAAAGATCTTACAAACATAATCCTAATGTTAAGGAAAAAGTTAAGATGGAATTGGATAAAATGGTATCTAGTGTAATTATAACTTTTTTAGAATATATTGAATGGATAAGCCCCATGGTAATTTAGAATAATAAAATATATTAGAGATAATTTAATAAGGCATGTATGCATGACCTTTCCCAACACTATTCACTGAAGATATATTAGAGAGTATTGTGCGAAGACAAATCTACTCATTCATTGATAGATTTTCAGGATACCATTAGGTTAGGATAGTTTTAAAAGATAAAACAAAAAATACATTTACTAGAGAATCAGGATCCTTTATGTACATAGTGATTCCCTTTCGATTAAAGAATGCACCAATTGTGTTCAACCTCATAATGGTGAATGCATTTAGATATTCCATACATGAAGTTTTGGAAGTGTGTTTGGATGGTTGAATGGTATATGGGTTGACTAAATACTATGTTCAGGCATTACAAAAGATGTTTTGAAGATTTAGACAATTGAACATTTATCTAAATCTCAATAAATGTATCTTTTTTACCCCCTTTGATACTTTACTAGGAAACATAATATGTAAATAAGTATTGATGGTAGACCCCCTTAAAACTAAAATAATAATAAATCTACCACTACCCAAGACATAAAAATAAGTTATAAATATCTTAGGATACACTAGATACCACCACATATTCATAATAAGTTACACAACCATTAGTACACCCATAGAAGAATTGTTTAAGAAGTGGCATAACTAATCGTTAGATTGGTAAATACAATTTTAGGAGTCATTAGATACATTAAAGAGTAATATTTTGGATTCCCTAATTCTTTTATTTCTATATTGGAAAATCCTATTCTAAATACATGTTGATTTCTCATAAATTTCAATAGGATTAGTGATATCACAACCTTGTGGAAACATTGATCATTCAGTTTCATTTGCTAGTAGAAAATTGGCAAAAGTGGGAAGAAATTATTCCACTATAGATAGGGAAGCACTCACTATGGTATGCACAATGCAAACATTCATGCATTACTTATTGTAAATCCCATTTATATTCTTCAAGGATCATGATCCGCTTAATTATCTAATAAATAGACAAATAATATAGGGAAGTGTCCACCACTGGCTGATGTTATTTTTGATTTCAAAATTATGTTGAAATTAGGGAAAGTAAATAGTGGATTTGACTACCTATCAAGAATAAAAATATGGGAATATATGGGACCAATTGAGGATGAGTTTCTTAGAGCTCACCTATTCTACATGGAAGTATTTCCCTAATATATGGAGGCTATTGCATAATTTTTGTCTAGCGAAGAGTTTATATACATTATAGAAGAAAAGTTTGATAATTCAAGCATTTAAATTTATGTTTATTGAAGGATCCATATATAGGAAAGGAAGGGAAATGTTATTTTATAGAGTGGAATTACCACATGAGTGATAAAATATATTAATAGAAACCCATGATGGATTTTTAGGAGGGTATAAATCTAGCGAAGCTACATGTAAGAAAGTATTACTTACACACCCATAGTGGCTATCATGTTTTAAGGATGCACATAAGTATGTAAGAAGTTTTGAAATATATTAGAAGGTGGGTAAGTTGAATGTTAGATATTATATGCCTCTCTACCTTGTCTTAACGGTAGCCTCATTTTTAAAATGGGCAATTAATTTTATAAGACCCATTAGGTAACAAAAAATAATGTTCAATTCAAAATACCTAACAAGATGGGAAAAATCTATCCCAAAAAAATATTTTACTATAAATATTGCCATAATTGTTTTTGTGAAAATATAATTACATGTTTTGGATGTCCATTGAGTATAATGAGTGATCAAGGAAAACACTTCATTAATACCATGATTGTAAGATTAACAAGACACTTATTTATCTAACATCATAAAAGCACTAATTACCATCTAAAAGCTATTGGAGAGTTTTTAGTGATGCCATAATTATGTCATGGAGGTGTCCTAGTGAGTGGATGAAGTGTTTTGATAGTCTATGTGATAATGACAAAGTGTGCAATGTGTTTGTCCTAGTGTGCTTGAAGTATTATTGGTTGATCTTCTATTTTGGCATGATTAGTGATGTTCATGGATGAGATGGAGTATTGAGCATGTGAAAAATGTCCCTAATATTTTTTATAATCTTTGAGTGCTTGTGTAAATAAGTGTAATTCATCTGGTTGTCCATAGTTTTCATCTAGACACTTTGGGTCTAGTGGCCAAAAATCTAAGAAATAAATTTAATGACATCACCATTACCACATGGGAATGAGTCAAAGGGATTTGGTCATATGGTTGTGATCAAATTAATCCCTAATTATTATATTCCATATCTTAAGTCATGCAATGAAGCATAGTCAAATATATGTGGGTTAAAAGTTGGGCTTCCAGGCATTTTGACAGTATTTTCCCATACTTAGCCAAATTTGCATGAACCAAGAAAGAGCCAAGTAAGTAGTTTAATGATGGCATATCTCACACATGTGAAAATTTTAGGATAAGGTGAACACATGGGTTTATTTAGTTTTATACCTAGTTTATTTTCACTAAATTTTAGATCATACACTAAAGTGAAGCAAAAGATATTCATGTTCAAAGTTGGCCTCACAAACAAGTTTTTGACATAGTTGGCTCTGTGGTAGAAAAATATGAGTGAGAATTTTTATGTAATTGTATCTCACATGTGTGAGGGTTCTATTATTATTTTGTCATATGGTTGGATTCTCCTATGTGAGGAGATAATTTGGTCCAAATTTGAGATCATATGATTGAGTAAAGTAAAAGATATGACTTTGAAAAGTTGGTCTTCCAATAAAATAAGCAAGGCTCCCATACTTAGTCAAATTTTCAAAATTTAATGTTTGAGAAACATTAATGGAGCATGTTTTTCCAAGAAGTCAAGATATATTGAGATGATGCCAAAGGGTTATATGTTTAGCATTGACCAAAGATAAAGATCAAGCTTCTTCCAAGGATCAATGGTGAGTGTGAGATCATACAGAGAGAGATCAATGGTGAATATTAGAGTAAAGAGGTCAAAGTGATGGTTTTTTATTTTTTCTAAAGACTGATCTATGTATAGAAGATCGATGAAGTACATTAAGTCAACATTGCAAAGGTGCATGAGATGAGGTCAAAGTGATTGAGATTTAATGTTTGAGCATTGGTGCCTATGTGTTAAATTTTAGAGAAGATCAACATAACATGATTGGAAAATCTGAGCTAGGATATGAAATAATAGCTAAGTGGTCAAGGTTTAACAGTGATTGTTGATATTTAAATATTTGAATTTTACAAAGGGAAAAACTAGTCTATGATATTTTACCCATATCTTTTGATACAGACATAATTTTCTCATGTTACTAAAAGAAAAGATGAAGAGGAATCCATGGTGCATATAATAAACCTAATTTGAAGATTTGAAAGTGTGTGTAGTCAAATATATTAAGGTTATAATTTTAATATATATTCACGCTTATTCTACAAGTAACTCAAGAAGAGTAATTGAGCTTATGTTGATGTTGTTTTGATGTTTCATGGTAAATTAGATTTTAGGGAGTGATGTAGACTCGATGAGGATTTTTTGTGTGCATTTTGAATGTTTGACCAATTTTATGTAGTATGAACAATGGTTTAGAATGTGACTAGGTTTATGTTTATAATGACTGTGTGCACATAATGTTATCTGAGTAAATTATGCTTAAACAAAAGTGTTTTATGTTGGTTTTTGGCACTTAAGAGGGACCTGTAAATCATATGGAATGAGTTCATGCATTTTATGTTGGTTCTATATTCTTGTTTTGTTTTATGAAGTGATAAAGGAGTGAATGGGTTCACATGAGACCTATAAGAGCTACAAGGGCCTTATTAAAAGGTGTGGCTTCTTAAGGGTGACCCATAGATGCTATGTCCAATCTATAAATATGTTTTTGAGCTGTGTATTTATGTGAGATATGCCTTAAGGGATAAGGCATGACTAATCATTGACTATTTTTTTAATTATCAAGTATGCTCTATAAATAGTAGAACTAAAGATGATGGTTTCTAGACTTTGAATGTTATACAAAGGAGAGATTTGAGATAGGCTTGTGTGTGTGAATTATGGAGTGAAGGAGGGGTAGAGTGCCTTGTGGATTATTTGAATAGAAGAATAGATTAAGGACTATTGTGTCTTCATGTGAGATATGCCTTAAGGACTAAGGCATGCCTAATGCTTGACTAAGGTTTTTATTATCAAGTATGCTCTATAAATAGTGGAACCAAAGATGATGGTTTCTAGACTCTGAGTGTGAGACAAAGGAGATATTTGAGAGAGGATTATATGTGTGAATTATGGATAAAAGGAGAGGTAGAGTTCCTTTTGAATGATTTAAAGAGTATAATAGATTAAGGACTATTTATATGACTTGTTGTTCATGTTTCTAGCTATTTAAGTATGAGTAAAGGTTAAGAGTGATAATCAAAGGTCCATCATTAGGTGTTGAAGACATCAATTCAAAAGTGTATGTGTTCATAGGTTTTGTTGTGGTATCTAAGTGTCTAAACTGGTTTTAGTCTCCTTGTAAGGTGAAACTTGCTAAAAGTCTAATTGCTATTGTAACTCATCTAGACAGGTTTTGTAACACCTTGTGGGATTGTAGTCTCACTAAATATGGATTGTAGTCTCACTAAATAGGGATTTTAGTTCTTTAATCAATTGTAGCTGGTCTAAATTAGATCTTGTTATTATAATATAGTAGTACAATTGTAGGTTCCACTAGGTTTTCTCCCCCAAGAAGAATTCTCATGTATGTCATGTGTTATGTGATTGATCTTGCATTTACTCTCTTTCTCATTGCTATGAATGGTGTGTGTGCCTCATAAATGTATGTGTGTATTGATTAAGAGTTTTAAAAGGATCAAAACTAAAGTTTTAATATTTAGGATCACTAATTTACTTGCTCTTTAGTGATTGTACCTCTAATAATTAGTATTAGAGTAGGTCCTATGATAAAGGATTAACATCTTGAAGGTGGTCCAAGGTAAAATATGGGTAGTCATCAAGGAGGTTTCTCTACTAAAAAATCACTAATGTTCAATAAATCCAATTATGCTTTTTTGAGTGCAAGGATGAGGACATACATTATGTCCATAGGGTTTGATGTATGGCAATCTATTCTAGATGGTTATGCTTCTTATAATACTCCTTCATCTAGTGATGCATATAAGAAACTATTTGAGAATAATTATAAGGAAATGAATGCCATCACTTGTGGTATTTTAGAGACTAAATACACCAAATAAATCCATTACAAATATTTTAAAGATATATGGGATAAAATTTAGATCATTTTTTAAGGAGATTAAAAGGTCAATTATGCTAAGTTATAGACTCACAAAAGATAATTTGAAAGTCTCAAGATGAAGGAAGAATATTATATGGCATATTTTCTATAGAGAGTTGATGAATTTGTGAACATAATCAGAGGTCTTGAAGAAAATCTTGAAGAGACTAATATTTTCCAAAATGTATTGGGTTTCTATCTATCAAGTTCGATCCAAATTATCTACTATAAAAGAGAGTCATGAACTTACACAGTTGAAGATGGATCAACTGCATTACACCCTTACTACATATGAGATGAGATTAAATGATGATATACCACCAAAAAATGAAGTTGCATTCAAGATAGAGATGAAGCCTAAGAAGAAGTTCCAAGGTAATAAATCTAAAGAGGATGACATATATGATATTAATGATGATGAAATAATTTATTTGATTACTAGGAAAATAAACACAGGCTTAGAGAAGTATAAAGGTAAACTACCCTTCAAATGTTTCAACTATGGAGAGATAGGACATTTTTCTTGGAAGTTCCCTTATAGCATGATAATAATATTGATGAAGATCATGGTGAAGGCCAAGATGAAGATAATAAGACATACAAGAAGAAAGGATTTATAAATTATAATAACAAGAAGAATAAATTTAAGAAAAATAAGAGTCTTTACACTAAAGAAGATTGAAACTCATCAGATGAGAGTGAAGAAAGTGACCCAAAATATGATCATGAAGATTATGGTCCTACTAAAGATGAAACTATGTTCCTGGATGAGGAAGGAAGTTGTTCACATTAGATTGTGTCTACTTGGAGTGATTCAGATGATGATGAAGATGAGGTGGACTATGAGACTATATTGATGAATGCTCTTGAAGAACTGAAGATTGAGAAAAAATATCAATAAGAAGATGAAATGTAAACTCTAGGACTATGAGGATCAATTTAGTATATATGAGCAAATATTAAATGAAGACACCAATGAACATGAATATATGATAAAGAATCTCAGTTGTTAATTAGAAATTATGTCTACACTCCTAAAATCTAAAGAAGATGAATATTCAAGGTATGTTTATGAAAATGAGTCTTTGAAATCTGAGCTAGAAAATATAGATAGTAAGGTGAAGACATTTGTGATATTTGAAAAGAGTTGATGCAATATTGATAATATTTTGAGTGGTCAAAATCATGCTAGTGATATAACTATTCTTGGATATGAAGAAGAATAAAAGAATGTAACTCAAGACAATATGAAGATTAATGTGAATAATGATAATCATCAGACAAGGAATGAAGGTGCTGAAAAATGAAGACAAACTAAACCAGACAACCAAATGCCATAAGGTATACAAGATTCAATCCTTACTATTACACATGTAATAAATTTGGTCATAGGGATAGAGAATGAAAGAGACCTATTATAAATGAGTTTTCATGGGACTATGATGGGGCTCATCAGTCAAAATAAATAATGAAAATTAAGTGCTTCAACTATCTTGATGTGGGACACTTTGTAAACCATTATCCACATAAGATTAGATAGGTGAGTCCTATTCAAAAAGGGGAGGTTATTTTGTTTGTCATGAAAAAATACATATTACAAGTTTTTATCCAAACAAGGTAAGATAAACTATGTTTCTTTCAAGGAGTATGGTGTTCTACAATTGTGAACAGAGAGGTCACATTTCTAGATTTTATAAACAAAGTCCATCAAGTCAAAATGAGTTCAATCAAACTCCTAAAGTGCAAGGTATAAGTCAATTTAACACATGGAAACCAAAGGTGAAAAGTGTGATTCATGATAAGAATATAGGTCCAAGTAATCTATTTGTTATGGTAGAGAATAATTCAAAAGTTGAAGAGTACTAAGAGGTCTCATTGTTTGCTCCTGTTGAGAATGAAGAGATCAAGCTCAAAGAGAAGAGAAGATACTAGTTGAGGCTAGTCCTGAGGTAATTATGGATCTAAGTGAACATCCTATTATTTTTGAGCATGTATCATGTAAATAGCATCAATTGTATGTGCCTAATGATGAGGTTCTAAACTACAAGGTGGATTATTCAGATGAAAAGGTATGTCATGAATCTTTATTGTCTCCATGTATTGTCAATCCATTTATAGAATAAAATGAGAATGTTGTTGACCAAGGAGGAGAAGGAATAAGAGGATTTTTGGGCAACTTCTGGTTTCACACCATGGTAGAGCATTGTGGTGTAGAGGGTGTCTCTGCCTATGCTTCTTAGGAGACATTTTTATTGTGAAGAAGCAAGTTTATGTGCTCAATATTATAATCTCAATGATAGAAGTTCTTTGGTTAAGGGGGAACAAGTTTATGTGTTTTCTCCATAGGTTTGTGAAGGAGATATTGTACAGGATCAGAATGGGTGTTTCTAGATGGAATAATGAGTTTGATTCAATCTCAAGAAGTTTTTGGTGCTCATAAAGTTATATGCATTTATTTTTGATGTGATACAAGTGTTTTTGAGGTCTGAAGGTATGTTTATTCCAATAAAGATTTTTGAATGCTCTTAGTTTTCTTAGTTTTTGGCTTAAGGGCAAGTAGGCCTAAAATGAGTTATAGGAGGTCTATGTTCCTAAAAGTTATGGTGACTAAATTTTTGTTCCATAAGTGTGTGATGGGTGTCTCCAGGTGTGAAATAATTTTTAGAGATCTACGTTGACCAGAAGAAGGTTTTTTGACCTTGTTATTTTTGAGATTCTAAGGTTTTGGGCTACGCTATAAAATTGGTTTACCTTATGATTTGAGATTTGAGTATTCTTAATAGGATATTTGGACCAAATGGGTTTTCAAATAAATATTCACAAAGATATGAAATTTTGTTGTTTATAATATGTTCCTAATTTTGTGAAGATGAAGGTTGAATTTGCTTGTAAGTTTGTGAAGGAAGTATGTTACAAAGGATGATCTTGGTGATGAAAATTGGTTTGGTTGAGGGGGCATATGAGAGTGCTCAAAATATGAAGTTTTAGGTCATGAATATGTGTCTAATGAAAATTGTGGGCTTTTCAAGTTTTAGTTAGGGTTACAAGGAGGCTAGACAGGCCTAGTTTGAAGAAGAAGTGATTTTTATTCAGTTTATCAAAAATATCAAGGTGTGTTTATTTTAAGGAGAGTTCTAAATTTTATTTAGATCATGTTTCCTATTTTTTAAGTGGCATGAATTTCCATTGGTGGTACTTGTGGTAGCTTGCTAGAGGAGACTAGTAAGCCTATGTGGTGATTCTTCATGGTGTATAGAGATCTGAAGATGATTGGAAGGTAAAATTGATCATAGTTACTATGGGTATCCCCTATTAGATTTTTATTTATGTAATTAATCATATTTATATGGTTTTATTTTTTATTGCTTCATTGACTACAGTGTTTGGTTGAAGAGAGTGTTGGCATGGAGTAAGAGGATGTTGTCAAGACAAGCAGAAGAAGGCTCAAGGTAAGTGGGAATTTGTATCATCTTTTTAAGATGGTACTTTCTTATTTTATAGTATATTTATGTCCTAAATATTATTTATTTCCCACTTTTTCATTGTGTCAAAGGGGGTAATTTTTCATATTATGAAAGTACTTAAAAAGAGAGAAGAAAGGTAATCTATATATTGTTATATATGATGGTTGTTGACATAAATATCAAAGGGGGAGATTTTTGGATTGATTTTAGTGATTACATAATTATGTCATGGAGGTGTCCTAGTGAGTGGATGAATTTTTTTTATAGTCTATGTGATAATGATAAAGTGTGCAATGTGTTTGTCCTAGTGTGCTTGAAGTATTATTGGTTGATCTTCTATTTTGGCATGATTAGTGATGTTCATGGATGAGTATGGAGTATTTATCATATGAAAAATGTCCCTAATATGTTTTATAATATTTTATTACTTGTGTGCATAAGTGGAATTCATCTGGTTGTCCATAGTTTTCATGTAGACACTTTGGGTCCAATGGTAAAAAATATGAGTAGGTAGTTTGATGACATCACCATTGCCACGTAGGAATGAGTCAAGTAGATTCAGTGATATGGTTGTGATAAAATTAGTACCTAGTTGTTATTAACCAAATATAAAGTCATGTGATGAAGTTTAGTCAAATATATGTGGGTTTAAAGTTGGGATCCCAAGCATTTTGATCGTATTTTCCCATAGCCAAATTTGCAAGAGGCAAAAAAGAGCCAAGTAAGAAATTTAATGATGGAATATATCACACATATGAATGTTTCAAGAGAAGGTGATTATATGGGTTTATTTATTTTTGTACCTATTTTATTTTCACTAAATTTCATATCATGCACTTAAGCATGGTAAAAGATATGCATGTTCAAAGTTGACCTCCCAGACAAGTTTTTGACATAGTTGGCTTTGTGGCAGAAAAATCTAAGTGATAATTTTTATGTAATTATATCTAAAACATGTGATTGTTCTAGGGTCATCTTATCACATTATTAAATTCTCCTATGTGATAATATCGTTTGGTCCAAATTTGAGATCATGCGAGTGAGCGATGTAAAATATATGAGTATGCAAAGTTGGCCTTCTAGGCAGATAAGTAAGGTTCCCTTTGTCAAATTTTTACAATTTAAATTTTGAGAACCATCAACAGAGCATGTTTCTCCAATAATTTATGATGTATATAGATGATTCCAAACCATTCTATGTTTAACATTGAGCAAATATAAAGATCGAGATTCTTCCAAGGATCAACGATGAGTGGGAGGTCATGCAAATAGAGTTCAATGGTGTGTATTAAACTCAAGAGGTCAAAGTAATATATTTTTATCTTTATTAAGGTTTGAGCTACATATAGAAGATCAACAGAGTACATTGAATCAACATTTCAAGGGTGTATGAGATGAGGTCAAATTAATTGAGGTTTAACATTTAAGCATTGGCACCTATGCATTAAATTTTAGAGAACATCAACAGAGCATGATTGGCCAAGATGAGTGAGGACACGAGACTATATATAAGTGGTCAAGGTTTAACTGTGACCAATGACATTTAAATATTTATATTTTACAAAGGGAAAAACCATTCTATCATATTTTTCACATATATTTTGATCTAGATATAATTTCCTCATGTTGTTGAAATCAAAGATGAAGAGGACCCCATGGCACATCTAATGAACCTGATTTAAAGATATGTAATTGTGTATATTAAAAGATATTAAGGTTCTAATTTGATTATGTGTTTGTGTTTGTTATATAAGTAACCTTAGAAGAGTAATTGAGCTTATGTAGATGTTGTTTCAATATTTCATGGTGAATTAGATTCTGGAAAGCGTTATAGACTCCATGAGGATGCTATGTGTGCATTTTTAATGTTTGACCAATTGTATGCAATATAAATAATGGTTTAGAATGTGACTATGTGTTCATTCATAATGACTATGTGCATAGAATGTTATTTGAGAAAATTTTGCTTAAATATATATGGGTTCTATGTTGATTGTTGGCACTTAAGGGGGACCTATAGATAATATGGAATGGGTCCATGCATTTGATAGTGGTTCTTTGTTTGATGAACTGATAAAAGAGTGAATAGGTTCACATGAGACCTATAAGAGCTACAAGGGCCTTATTAAAAGATATAGTTGCTTAAGGGTGACCCATAGATGATATGGATGAACTATGAAGATTGTCTTGAGATATGTCTTCATGTGAGATATACCTTAAGGGCTAAGTCATGCCTAATTTTTGATGAAGGTTAGGATTATCAAGTATGATCTATAAATAGTGAAACCAAAGATGATGGTTTCTAGACATTGAGAGTGAGACAAAGGAGAGATTTGAGAGAGTCTTGTGTGTTTGAATTATGGAGTGGATGGGTAGAGTTCCCTGTGGATGAGTTGAAGAGATTAATATATTGAGGACTATTATAATGACATATTGGTCATGTTTTTGTTAGTAAAATAGTGTTCTTGTTGTTTAAGTATGAGTGAAGGTGAAGAGGGATAAGCAGAGGTCCATCATTAGGTGTTGAATATATCAGTTCAAAGGTGGATGTGTTTATAGGTGTTATTGTGGTATCTCAACATCTAAGGTGGTTTCAACCTCCTTACAAGGTGAAACATGCTAATGTCTAGTTCTTATTGCAACTCAGCTAGATAGGTGTTGTATCACCTTGTGGGATTGTAGTCTCACTAAATAGGGATTTTAGTTCCTTGATCCATTACATCTGGTCTAAATTGGATATTTTTATTATAGGATAGTAATCCAATTGCAAGTTATAATGGGTTTTCTCCCCTAGGAGGGTTTCCCATGTATGTCATATGTTATGTGATTGATCTTGAATTTTCTCTCTTTCTCATTTTTATCAATGTTGTGTGTGCCTCATAAATGTATGTATTGATTGATTAAGAGTTTTGAAAGGATTAGAATTGAATTTATAATATAAATTCTCATTGATTCACTCCCCCCTCTCATTGATTATACCTCTAACACAAACAAATGGATCTATTGAAACATTCAATAAAGTACTAGAAAAAGGTCTTAACAAAAAAAATCAATACATATATAAGGTATTGGGATACTAAGATATCAATAGTATTGTGGGAATATTGCACTACTTATAAGGGTTTGACAAAATATTATCCTTTCCAATTAATATATAGATTAGAATAAATAATGCCAATGGAGTATATATTGTTGAGTCTGAGACTTATGGTAATATTTAGAATAAATGAAAAAAATATATTTAATAAATATTGATAGAATTAGGTAAATTAGATGATAAGATATTCTTAATAATGTATAACCAAACATAAGATAAAAGTGAAAAAAAATTATATTGGGGACAAGGTGTTGCTATATGATATCAAGGACAAAAATCTAGGCAAGCTCAAAATAAGATGGCTTAAACCCTATATAGTGTAAACTATTCTAAACCCAGAAATGATAAAGATAAGAACATTAGTAGGTATATTGAGTTAAGGGTTTTTCAATGGATCTAAACTAAAAACCTACACCATAGACAACTATGGTGGAGGGTGATAGAAAAAAAACATAAGAGAAGTAATGAGGTGACATTGCCCTTATAGTAGGGTGAAGTTTGGTATAAGATACTAAGGTTCCCTATACCATATGCTTAACTTTATGGTCATAGATCATGTCACCCCCCACTAGGTTGGCATTATCCTCCTTGATAGGAAAGTTGAATAAGGTTATTGGTATCTAAATAGTTGTCCTAGTATTTGGTTTTTTTATGTTAGAAAAATAGCTTGGTGAAATAAATAAACAAGATGGGAAGTATGATAGAATCGATGCTAAAAACAAAATCATGGGAAAAAGATAAAAGAAATTTTGAAAAAAATATATACATATAAAAATAAAGAGAAAATACATAGTTAGAACCATAAATATAGATAGAACATGTAGAAGGAAAAATAAAAAAATAAAAACCATGTGTAAAATAATAATACAAATACACAGTAAGAAGTAACATATGGCCGTAACTACATGGGTAAAATTATGCAAAAAAACATTTGTAATTTGTTCCAAAGATATAGAAAATGAAAGAAATAAAAATATGGAATTACAGAAGAAATAAATATAAACTGGTAAAAGGGAATGATGGTTTACAAGAAAACAAATTCATAGTTAGATCCAAAAGCACAAAATGTGGAAATAGTATAAAAACATATATGTGGAAGAAACATATGAATAGTCCTAAAATGGAAATAATAAAAATTCAAAACTATGGTAAAAGATAATGTATGGTGGTAAATATCTTGAGATTCTAAACAACTCAATTCAAAGTTTTATCCATAGATGTGTAACTTGGAATATATTGGAATGCATATATGCAAAAGGAAAAATAGTTTGAGGTAATAAAGAAGGATGAATAAGCAATAATCTTATTAATGTTTTTCTTCATAGAACAAAAAAATAGGTAGATTAGTTCAAACTAAACTAAAACAAGGAAATAGGTCAATGGTGGGAATTACACAGTGGACATGTTAAAATAATGACATCATTAAGGAAAATAAATAAATAAATGAAGACAAGACATATTATTACATGCCAAAGTAAGTAGAAGGAAGGATTAGACATAAAAAATAAATGTGATTAATTGCATTAAAATGGCTTGGCATGATTAATGGATAGAACAAACATGCTATAAATCAAGGGCTTGCTAATTAGAAAACTCACAAAATCACTTAAGGACCAATGCTCTACATAATTTATTTCTCATGCAAAGTGTTCACACGCAAATCAAAGATAATTTCTGAACTAATTAGATAAAACAATGGGTATCCTATATATTGTCATGGCCAAGGAGATTAAGAAACCCAAATAATGGAATCATTCTATCAAATCAAAACAAATATAGACCCTTTGGGTGAATTTTCAAATGTTTCTTTCCTTGTCACACATGCAAATGATACATACATATACATCAAAACACATTTTTATAAATTGATCATATGACTTTATAGGCATAAATAAGTGTGATAATGCAAATAAACCCATAAACCTGGTAGTTAGAATGCAATAAAGAGTATAGGGTTGTCGTAAAGATTAAATTGGATGTGTGGAGTCAGTTCCCATATTTAAACATGATGACATGCATGACCAAGTTGTTGATGAGTAGAACCCATGAAGATATTTTATAGCTATATCAACAATTATGCATCACACCATATGTGATTCAAAAATTTATAGGCCTTATTCATGAAGCACATTCAAAAAAAAAGTATGATCACAAGCCTACTTTGAGTACCAGCTCCTTAGCCACACTTACTAGAACAAAATTCAATAGCTAAGCTCTATCGATTCACAACATGAGGGATTTGAAGGTTAGATTTGTAACAGAGGCTATTACATGGAAGGTTTACTACATAAACAAATATGACTCAACAACAACAAAAGGAATACATGTAGCCTATGACATGGTCTCCTCTAGAATGTAGTATGACTTTACTACCACTTTATATGAACAATTATTGGATAATATATAGAAAATTAAGAAAGTTATAACTATCCATAACTTCTTCTATGGTTAACTTTTGTTAGATCTAGACATGTACTTTACACATAGTATTCTAGGTCATGAGAGACAGGTAGAATGGAGTCCATATTCTTCCATAGAGGCAAAAATAAAAGATGCATTTAAGGGTATCCACATAATACACCATGAAAAAGGACATCGTAATGAGATAAGATGATTTGGAGTATTGTAGAAGGATGATAATATATCTCAAATGAAATTATCTAATAATAATACACATAAGTTTAATTGACTATAGATGTAAAAAACATCTTTATTGAGACCTACGCTATAAAAGTGGTGTCCCTTCCCCTCTATCTTATGAGGTTAGTGATGAATAAGTTGAGGAAGTCATTATTTTAGCCAGGAGTCTACCACCATACCTTAGGTCACAAAAAAATCAATAAATTAGGCATGGAATCCTAATAGGAGGAAAAAGAGGAGGCCCCAAAAGATGGCACTCTAGAAGTGTTAAAATTATCTCAACCCTAGAACCAATACCCATAGATCCTCAAAAATATGTAGACAAGTAATACATTTATAAACACTCCAGGAAGAAAAGGAAAAGGAGGAGGACACAACTACATTGTTATTCAAGTATTTTACCACTGTGGAGGATTTGGGAGAATAAGTGATGGTGGAAAAAGGGACTCCTTACTCCTTGTAGAAAAGGAAAATATCACTGAGAGAATGGTTGTCACCAAGAATCAAAAGAAAAATTTGGACCATAGTTGATTAAGAGGGGTCACATACAATGTCTCTAGTAGTAGGCCAAAATTTACTATAAATGAGTGGAGGGAAAATGGGGAAGAGTTTATCTCCACACCTATAGGTTAAGGGTATTAGTGTAGGTTTTTATTTTTCCCTATTATTTAATTAGGTAAATTATATATTTGTGCATACATGAAGTCTTCCTACATTCGTGGGATAGGCTAGCTTATGTGGAGATGTGTGTCATAGATGTGTCATAAGTGTCATAAGAATGTCATAAGTAACTCCCTTGATGGGAGTTACTTCTCTATTATTAGCACCTTGTCACCACCTTTCATGGAGGAGTTACAATCTATTCTTTGGGTGCCTTGACCACCTTTTGTGGAGGAGTTACTTATGTGCTCTCCTATATGTATTCTTCACTTTGGCCATCTCATGTTAATTAGATATTGGGTTTTCTCCTATTTTTTGTATGCAATTTATCTTCTTGTATGATTTCAAATTGCTTTAGCATCTATGTGATGTGCACTAGCTTCATCTCATGTGATCACATCTCCATTGCATTCGCATTATCTAGATTTTAGCAACAACTCTGATATGGTATCTGAGCATTGGAAGAGGAAGACTCAGTGTTGTTTTTGGTAGGATTATTGTTATCAGGGAATTGCATAGTGATACTTCAGTGGCAGTGGGTAGGGCAGATCACCAAGCAAGGTTATACACCTTCTCACATTTTGCACCTGATTCTTCTCCAACAGCATTACTAACTCATTTATATGGAGTTAGAAAACTATGGCATGAGCGGTTTGGCCACCTTAACTACCGCTACCTTGAACAACTTTGGAAAAATGACATGGTCATTGGCTTGCCTTGTGTCAAATTCTCAAAAGGACTTTGTGAGGGGTGCTCCCTTGGGAAGCATCTCGAAGCAAAATTTGACAAAGGCAAAGCTTGGAGGGCTTCACAACCTTTGGAGTTAGTCCACAGTGATGTATTAGGACCCTTTCCCAAACCATCTTTCATAAGGGCCAAGTACATCCTCACTTTCATTGATGATTTCTCTAGGTACACTTGGATATATTTTCTCAAACAAAAGTCTGAAGTGTTTGAAAAATTTATAGACTTCAAGGCTCTTGTTGAGAAATAGATTGAGAAATCCATCAAGGTTCTTTGAATTGATAATGGAGAGGAGTATGTTAGCAATAGGTTTGAGCAGTTTTGCACCATCGATAGGATTGATTTGCAGCGTACAGTCACTTACAGTCCTTCATAAAATGGGGTTGCAGAACACAAAAATAGGTTCTTAAAAGAGATGGGTAGCTGTATGATTCACTCCAAATCCTTAGCACCATAGTACTGGTCCAAAGCCATCAATTATGCTTGCTACATTCAAAATACGGTTCCTCACAAAGCTTTGAAAGGGATAACACCCTTTGAATCTTGGCATAAAAGGAAACCTGATGTTGAGCACCTTAGGGTTTTCAAATCCCTAGCCATGGCCTGCGTTCTGAATAAAAAATGCAAAGCTATGAAACGTCAGTCCAAGCCTTACATCTTTGTAGGATATCCAAATGGTATTAAGGGGTATCACCTTCTAGATCCAATCACTCATGAGTTGTTCATTGAGATAAGTGTCCATTTTTAGGAGAGTCTTAGAGACTCAACACTTGACACTTCTTATCCCTCATCAGATCTAATTCTTCATGATGATTCCTCATCAGATTCAGATTAGCCACAATAGGTTCTTAAGCTAGAGACATCTTCTTTTTCTTCAAGTTTAGACAGTGAGGATAGTGATGTAGAGGCATCCAACTCTAGTCAGTTAGAGGATGAGGAGTTAGCACCTGACTCGCCCACTTTCAGGCCACTTTGGGCTAGACAGACACTAGAGAGTGCTGGCACTTGGGCAGGAGATACTGTAGATGACAGACATACTAGGGGGGATTTTTAGAGAGATCCACATGCCTTCTTTGATTCAGTTTTAGATCTATAGACTTTTTGAGAGGCATCAAGGGTACATGAGTGGGATAGTTTTATGGAGGAAGAATATTCTTCCTTAATCAAAAATCACACTTGGGATTTGACTTCACTTCTTAAGGGAAGAAAGATGTTTGATGTAGGTGGATATATCATACCAAGTTTGCAGTAGATGGGTTGGTTGATAAGTACAAGGCATGATTGGTCACCAAGGGTTTCTCATAGGTGGCAGGCATTGACTACTCAAAGACCTTTACACCCATTACAAATACGACTTCTATTTGACTCACCTTGGCTATTGTCATAGCACATGGTTAGGATGTGCACCAAATGGATGTGAAGAGTGCCTTTCATCATGGAGACCTAGAGGAGGAGATCTACATGGAGCAGCCACTAGGATTTATTCAAGATTATTCCTTAGTATGCAGACTTAAGAAATTTATCTATGGCCTCAAATAGGCCCCTCAGGCATGCTACGCCAAGATGGATTCCTTCCTTCTCACAATGGGTTTCACTAGGTGCCATTTTGACCCCAATGTCTACTTATAGCAGGATGATTTACTCCTAATTTTGGTTCTATATGTTGATGACCTTTTGATCACCAAAAGTTCATCAGCTATTACAGTGGTGAAGGCATCTCTCTAGGATATATTTGACATGACATACTTGGGTTTGTTGCACTACTTCCTTGGCATCGAGATCTTACAGTCAAATTTAGGGATTTCTCTTGCATAGCCTAAGTATGATCTTGATTTATTGGCTCAGTTTCACATGGTTGATTGCAAGCCATCTCCAACTCCCTTTCTATTAGGATTCAAGCTTGAGGCTGATTGTTCTTCACCATTGGTTGATGCCACTTGATATCGACAACTTGTTGGTAGTCTCATCTACTTGACTCACACCAGGCCTAACATATCATATACAGTGGGACTTGTCTCTAGATTCATGTAGGAACCTCATGAGCTACATTAGAAAGTAGCTAAGAGGATATTGAATTACATATAGGGTTAACATAGATATGGGATTCATTATAGAATTGGCATAGAGGTTGAATTGGTTGGATATACAGATTTAGACTGGGCTGGTGATTCACAAACTTGTAAGTCCACTTTTGGTTATAGTTTCTATCAAGGTTTTGGTCCTATCAGTTGGTCTAGCAAGAATCAGAATGATATTGCTATATCATCCACAAAGGTAGAGTATAAGGGAGATATTAATGCAGCTAATAAAGCTATTTGGATTTAGGGGATTCTTTCTAAGTTTGGCATTCCTATTAGGCAGCCCACCATCATTTATTGTGACCACCAAAGTACAATTCAGATTTGCAAGAATCTAGTTCAACACCAGTAGACCAAGCACATAGAGATTAACATGAATTTCATTTAGGAGCTTGTTTATAGTTAGGTCATTGACTTGATATTTTTCCAGTCTTCAGAGCAGGTTACAGACATCTTCACCAAACCTTTCACTAAGAGCAAGTTCATTCATCTATGAGCTCTTCTTGGGGTGCGGTCCACATCTGCAATAGCATCATCTTCAATGGGGGTGCCCACTAGCCTCTTCCTTTCTTTTATGTCTCTCTTTTGGGGGGGAGTTTTTTTCCTACGGGTTTTCTCCTTTTCTCTACTTTATGGGAGATTGCATTTGTACATGGGTACCTCATCAGGTCTAGTTTTCGGGATCTATTTTATATTTCCACACTGCCCACCTAAGCTACACTTTTGGGGGGGTATTAGTGTAGGTTTTTATTTTTCCCTATTATTTAATTAGGTAAATTATATATTTTTGCATACATGGAGTTTTCCTACATTCGTGGGATAGGCTAGCTTATGTGGAGATGTGTGTCATAGATGTGTCATAAGTGTCATAAGAATGTCATAAGTAACTTCCTTGATGGGAGTTACTTCTCTATTCTTAGCACCTTGTCACCACCTTTCATGGAGGAGTTACAATCTATTCTTTGGGTGCCTTAACCACCTTTTGTGGAGGAGTTACTTACGTGTTCTCCTATATGTATTCTTCACTTTGGCCATCTCATGTTAATCAGATATTGGGTTTTCTCCTATTTGTCTTGTGCAATTTATCTTGTATGATTTCAAATTGCTTTAGCATCTATGTGATGTGCACTAGCTTCATCTTGTGTGATCACATCTCCATTGCATTTGCATTATCTAGATTATGGAAACAACTCTGATAAAGGGTAATAAAAAATAGAAATAAGTAAAACCAAAGACCTAAAAGAAGACCTTAGTGACATATTCAGAGATCGAGTCATCTAAACAAAGGGATGGAAAAGAGATAGAGGTTAACTAATATAGAGAGATAATCATAAAGGTACCTGATATAAATAGTTTATTAGGAATGTGCCATAGAAATGGTGGGATATATAAGGTATGTAGCCTACATAAAAATGCAAATATCATAGAGATAAATAGGGTAATCAGAGAAATTTGGACTATATTAACATTAGTCCTATGAACTAGATGATGTTATAGGAATCCTTCTAGAGTATTTACAATATATTATAATAATTATGAAAGAAAAAATCAAAAAAGACAAGACAATTGTTGAGAAATATTAAGAGGCCCTAAGAAAGACTGCATAGAATCAAAGTTATCTCATGCAGACTAGAAGAGATTAAGACAACTCCAAAAGATGGAGCTAAGATCTAAATAGAAGAAATATTTAGTTTTAGAGGCCCTATAAAATAGAAAAATTAGATAAATCTAAAAAATTAGAAGAATAAATTATCCAAAAACATAATTTATTGGAAAATCACTTGAAAGAATAAGCCCAAAAGATGTGGGAAATTGTAGGGTCAACCACTCAAAAGGCTAGACAACTATTCAATAAAGACAAAGTGAAAAAGAAATAAGTATAACATAATATTATATAGAAATCAAATCAAATCAAATAAAAGGAATAAAAAAACCAAAGAAATAGAATTTAGGAGGAAAAAAGGAAGGAACAAGAAGAGAAAAGGGTAAAAGAGGAAAGATAAAAACACTTGCAAAAGAAGAGGAAAATAAAGAAGAAATAACAAAATTAAAAAATAGAAGAAAAGAAAAGAAAATAGGAGTAGGGGATAAATATACAATAATAAAATAAAAGGAAACTAAAGGAAGAAAAGAATAAAAAGTTAAAATAACAAAAATAAAAGGAGAAAAGATAAATAGAAATAGGAGCTAGAAAAGAAGCAAATAGAAGATAAAGTGGTTTCATAGGAAAAATGAATGGAAAAAGAATATAATTAAAGTGTCAATGATACCACCCAAATTGATGCACCAAACACTATAATTATAATTATGGTATACCATATCATCAAACGAACTTATATAGATCTATTGGCACAGATCAAGGAAGAACCATCAAAGCACAAACAACTGACTTCCACTATCCTAATTCCATCAAGTGTCCTTTAACCTAAAATTAGAGGATGCATTATGTTGGATTTTAAAAATATATTCCCTATAGATAAATCTATGGTAGGAAAAACTTTTATTCAAAGTGGCAGGATGGATTAGATGTCAAGGTGTGTCAATCTAGATGAGGGTATTAATAAAAGTCTATCTACCCTCACCATCACATAACCAAAATTTTATTCAAACACAAATATACCAATAGAATAATAGTTGGTGGAAATAATGCATAACTTCATCATCCATTTAGGATCTATGGCATATAAAAATCTCATAAAATTTGAGGTGAGAGAAGAGTATAAGGAATAACTATAAGGGCCACTTCTAGTATAAAATCAGGGCAATAAAATAGAGTATGAAGTGTAAGTAGGGAAGATGAAGGAAAAACTAGAAGATGTGAAAACTTTATTTACATATTCATTTAGTTGGCCTCTATGGAAAAATGATAAAAAAAATTGAGTTGGAGGAAATGGAAAAATAGTTTAATGTAGCCTCAACTAGCTTCAGACCTCAACACATACCTTAAACAACAAAATGCAAGAAGATGATATCCCTTCACAAGTATTATAAGGAAAGACAAAGGGAGTGGATATTTATAAGACTAAATGGGGGATTATGGTGAGTTATTGAAAAAACAAATTGGTATGTTTCTCTATCAGTTAAAGACCAAACTTAGGTACCGCATATTTGATTTTGTCACCACATTAGCATAACACTTCTCTAGGTTGATAAATGGAGGATTCTATAGACTAGGTATTGCAGTAAGAAATAACACTTTAAAAATATAAAGGATGTATTAATTAGAGAAAAGGCATGTCTCATAGAGACATGACCATTGAATTTTGTTGTATTGGATTGATATGTATACCACAACATTGTAATATATTGTATTTAGTAAAGAGGAGATAAGATACAAGAAGGAATTATAAAAGGTTATAGATCAGAGTAATTTATGTAATTTCTTAAGGTGGTATATAGTAAAGAGTATATGAATAATTACATTTCTTTATTATAATAAATCTATATAAAATAGAATAGTTAGAGCATTAAATATTGTGTTATGTGTATTATGTATGAATTACTATGATTATATGCACTACTTATTTTTTAAAGTGAATGGTAAGTATTATAATCAATAATAACCCTTGAAGTACATTAATCTAATGAAATTTAAACTCATTTTAACATAAAATAATGTGTAGCCAATAGCTTCATATTTTATGTCAACAAAAATAATCAAAAGACAACATGGTTGCATCAACACCCATGTCTATTCCTTCCTTGATCTCTTTATTTCCAAGCATTTCAATTATTTCAAATTTTATATTATATGCATTGATTTATAATATAACATGATCTTGGTTAAAATTCATACACTTCAAAGAACTCAAAGTATGCTCAATCAAAGGCATGTTGTGTTTTATACACTTAGGTATGCATTTATTTACTTTAACCTATTAATTTAATCCTTATACATTAATAGATTAAATGGGGGAGGGGTATGGAGTTACTAAAACTAAATATTTATAGCATCTTAATCTTGTACATTTGATAAATATCAATTAGGGATCTACCTGTTAGTTCTATACTTCCCTATTTTTGAAAGGCTTGCCTTCACCATCTCAATGTGTTAAATAAATATCTCTTAGCCTAATCCACATCATTCTGATGAGTGAGGTATCATGTACTACATAGAATTCTTAAACTTTATAAACATCATTCACTGTCAATTTTAGATCCATACCTATTTTCTATCCTTTTAGACATTACCAACCATAGAGGGATACTACCATCAATGGTAGTATCCAAATCCATATCTAGTGTACAGTGGCCAAAATTCATCCAAATTGAAAATTATTTGAAAACTTGTCTATTAGCCTATTTTTCTTATTAAACCCTACCATGAGATATTTTCAAAATTTATGGTATAAATTAAAGTTTGAGCCTTCTCATTCCTCATATATAAAATATCAATACAACACCTACTAAAGGTAAATGAATCAACTACGAAACTAATCTATGCTTTTATATTATTGAGGTAAACATACCCCTTTTTTTGGAAAATGAGGACCCTTGTTCAATTTTTAAATTTTGTTATAAATTGACACTCAAATTGATCAAAATGCACTAATGAATATCATGTTTTAATTTAACTTTCATTGACATGTTAGCTCATAAACTTTTTTTGACTATATTTGATGTTGCTAACATTTGTTTCATATGTTTCCCTATTTTAGGTTAAATATATCCTCATTAAGATGAGAAAGTATTCGTGTTTTAGGCTTCAATGATAAATTTGGCCCTTTTGCTAAACTTCGGTCTTTAATAGATTGATTAAATCCATTATTGAATGGCAATTAAAACCTTAGTCTGAATGTTTTAGCCTAAGTTTTATTTTAGAATGGACTTATATTTATGTGGGATCATTTTATTATATTTTATACCTAGTTTAAATTTTATCCTAAGTTTTAATCATGTTTATTAATACATTTAAAACCTTAGTCTAAATTTTATCCTAAGTCTCTATGTATTCAAACCCTTACTTTGTTGATTTTAATTATTCACATGAATGAATTAAATGTGGTGTTACCAAGTGGAAAAATCTTGGGACATTTAAGTGAAGATCAATGATCCATGGGTAAATTTAGAGTCAATAATTCAAACCCAAAGATCAATAGTGCACATTAATAGTGTAATGAAAATCTAACAGTGAGAGTGGAATCAAGGTGTCAAAAGATTCTAAAATAAAACATGAGAATGACAAGTGTCATGATCTTAAATATAGATCAAAGATCTAAGGACAATCAAATGTCAACAAGTTAAAGATACTAATAAGGAATGTGAGAGTGACAAGTGTCATAATATTTGTGAGTGATCAAGCAGATCAATGGCATATGCTTGATCTTGTGAATAAACAACATAATTAATGGTCTGTGTTTGATCATGCATCAAAAAAATTAATGGCATGAGGAAACTAAACATTTCAAAGAGCTCAAATTTAATGAGAATATTCCACATGGTACAAGAGTGTTCAAGTAATGGAAATTATTCAAAAAGTACATAGAGAGACCATATAGCTACTAAGTGGTAAAATCTATAAAACTCAGAAGGAGGATCAATGGCCTATGATGAAGTCAAGGTTAGAATGCTACAAAATAGATAAATGGTGTGAATTGGATCAAGAATTAGGAGTCATAAAATTATGACATGTGTCCAAAATATAAAAATTGTCATATTTTAAATAAATGAATAGTGTAACATGGTAGTGCCATAAAGATAAAACACATCATACTAGAAGATCTTGTAGAACCGAGCATGTGAAAGGTATAAATGTGTAATCCAAATGCAATATATGTCACCAAATCTTACATTTTGAACTAGATTTCCACCATTAAATCTCTATGTAAACCTCCAAAAATCCTTATAGTGTATGGAAAACCCTAGATTATCTCTAAATTCATTGTGTTGAGCCGAGAAGAGTTAGATTATCATTTATAAAAGGATAATTCGATTGGGTTCATAGAAATGGTAACCCATAAACATGTTTCAAAGCAAGAGGTTAAAATATATTTGTCTTCAAATGTAGAAGGTTGAATTTTCAAGGACACATAATTCATAGCTACTTCTTTGAACATAGGGGATAACAATTGATTTAAATTGTTTTGGACAATTGAGATCCATCCAATTATCACTAAGGAAGAAGAGAAGATCATCCTAGTAAAGAGACTATATGATGACATTGTGACCATTCAAATGACTAGTCTACACTATGCTACAATTAAACCAAAGGCACTTTATTGTATTGATGTTCTTGGTCCCATTTTTAAAGAAGCTAAAATAGACAAGGGTATGTTAATTAATGAACATAATCTGAGGAATATTACTTAAATATCCATAATTTACTTTGAGTCTTACTACAAATTACTTAAGCCTTAGATTAACCTAACCTCCATTAATTCATGGGCTAAGAAACACAACATGATGGATACCCTAGGTATGTGGTTAAAAGTAGGTAACCAGGTTATTATGGATCATGATAAGAACATCCTTGTCAGTGAATTTAGACCTAGGGTTAGGATGGTCATGACCATGCTAAACAAGTTGTATTGGTGTGAAACTATATCATATGTGAGCCAATGTGGATGCCCATGGTGTATTTTATCATTGAAAAAATAATGGTTCCTCCATTAGGTGAGATAATCAACATCTTCGTAAGTAGATAGATATATGCAATCAAGAATAAGAAAATGATTGAGTTTTAAATGATGTACCATTTATTGGATACCATATATGCAACCACCAAGATCCCAAATCAAAGAGAATGGTCTCTAAATGGTATCTAAATTGTATCCCAATACTATTCAAATTTACACATATATAATTATAGAGACCACATTTAATTTATTTGTGATTGTGTTTAACTTGCATTAAGTGAAGATATAACTAGTATTCCTATGGAGAGAGTAATACCTTTGATCAATAAATATATTGAAGCAATGGGGGACATATGGTTATATATTGATTACACAATCATAAAGATTGAAGGAACCCAAAATTCTCCTCTCAAATTACCAGTTTATATACTTGATAAATTAGTAGAACAAGAAGTAGCCTACCAATTGTTCCATGGGATAGATGGAATTTATAAAACCAAGAGAAAGGGACTTGTTCACACTTTTCCTATGACAATTAGCAAGACCAATTTCAGATAGTGGGGCCATATTGAAGCTATGTCAAACCATAGATTATCTTTCAATTTGAAAATTGATGATCATAGGAAATGGGATCCTTATGCAAAGGTAAAGGAACATTTGAGAATAAAATGCATTTTGAATGTTCCTTATGAACATGAGCCTAGTGAATTTTATTTTATATACACCAAATCATCCTCTTACTTTGAAGTGATTAGAAGATTGAAGGAACACAACATAAAGCTTGAATCTAGATTGAATAGAGATCAAAATATGAAAGATAGATGGAAATTAGGCCCAAGGTAGTATCATTTGATCAATATTGGTTCCTCTAATCTTCTCACAGTGATGTACAAATAGAGCATAAATTAGAGGAGAAAATACTAGATGAAATTACTTCAAGTTCATCAACTCATGAATCTTCCAAGGTAGCAGGATAAAAATTACTTGAAAAGGAGGTTCATATGATAAAATTAGATCCCAATGAATTTTTTGAAGATGAAATCATAATGTTATCTATGATATATGAGTCATATTCAAAGGTAGAAGAGACAAAGGTTGAAGAGTTCAAATAGGATAAGGGAAATTCATTGTACTTAATGGTTATTGACACTCCTAAGAGGAAAGCTAAGACTTCCATTATCTCAAAAGATAAGAAACCTAAAGTGAATATCAAAAAACCTTTGGAGAAAGTCAATTTGTTCAATGAAGAGAATATAATATATGGTCTACATATTCCCAAATGGTTCATTTATGAATCAAGGTTATAAAAGATGCCTACTTATCATTCATGGTCTTTATTCAAAGCTAATAACATTCCTATGCAATAAGAGTTAAAACCATGGATCCTTTACTTGAAAGAAGAAGAAGAAAAGAGATTGGATAATCTAATTTAGTCAATTGACATACAAGTAGGGATGACAAGTAAAAAAATGAGTCAATCCTTAGTTGGATTTAGATTTGATCGAAATACTATTGGTTTGAAAAGAGTGACTAAGACAACAGTCATGGAGGGTACTGAAGAGGTTATATATCAAAAGGTGGAGCCGTTGATCCATTTGACTCAAAATAAAATATAGAGTCTAGGTGACGATCCAATATTTGAAGAGGATGTCCCAGTTATAAATGTTACAAGTTATTATCAATGGGATAAAGAAAGAAAAGAAGAACTTAGAAGAACATTATCACTAGCTTTGAAGCCACTATGTATGACACATTCAGCTCTCTAAACTCAATAAGGTCTAAGCAAGTTATGGTGAGAAAATAGAGCATTATAGCTATGAACCAAGTGAATAAATGGCAAGGTTCATATAATAAGGTAAAATGAATTAATCAACATATTGACAAAAGACTATATTTTTGGGTTTAAAATTCAACCTATCTCATTTAAATATGGCTATGGTAATCTTGATAGAAAATATCAAAGATCTAAACAAATGGTCTAAGGGCATGGAAGGTTTTTCTAAATATTTCAAGCAATTGGAGAATGAGATGGTGCATATACTAGGGAGATTAATCAAGGACCCAATTACCATCATTTATATTGGCTTGATAACGAATGAGGAGTTCCACCATAGGGCTACTCAATTCATACAAGAGGTGAAGAATAAAATCCAAGGAAAAATAGGGGCAAATAAAAAAAGAATCTTAAACATGATCCTATCTGTAGAAGAGAATATAGGCAATGTTAGAAGCATTAATGATGCCTCAGAGAGGGATGATAATGAATTCAAAGAGTTGACAAGAAAAGAAGAAGAATTATTCATGGATCCAATTATCAACCTCATGTTAATTGGTAAGCAACATGAGAAAGCAATGAAAATTGTAAAACAAAAGAAATAAGTAGCATCTCAAAGTCAATTATGTTTACCTATAATTTTCATTTGTATAGGAATATGTATATCATTTGAAAAGGGAATATTCTATTTTTTAAAATCATGTGCAACTTTGTAACATACATTGCTTATAGGTTAGTCTAATTATAAAGTATCTGATTCTATAATGTTGTATAAGGATTGTTTTCCTTGACACTTGGCTAATTATCATTTCATAGTGACTAATCAACATACCTCAAGGTCTTCTATAAAAGCGGGGTATTGTCATTTGTAAAAGGGGTAAGTTTTTAGAGAAAAAAAATATTTCATAAATTTGGAGTAAGTAATGCAAACAAGGGAATTTTGTAAATATTGTCTCATATTTATTTGTTTGATTGTTATCATGGTTGATTACTCAAGTATCTAGTATGATGTTCAGATTTAAATTATTTTTATGGATTCTAGATTTACACATGTTAATGAAGAGTTGTCAATTTGAGCTTATGCTAGGTTGAAATATTTTAGATATATTTCATTTTCTTTGATTTTATTGAAGATGTGCTTATGCAATTTTCCTATGGAAGTAAATCCTTAAATTAAATCTAGTTTTTTATTTGCATTATTTCAAATATCCTTAGACATTTTCTTGATATATGATAGGATCTATGATTTTGGATATTTATTGTCATATATTGGTTTCAGTGCATTTCTTTGATGAAATTCAAGCTTCGTCATAATGTCTGGATTGAAGATCAACAATATTCACCCTTTTTCTACCGTACCCTTCCTATTTTCTCTTTCTTTTGGTCAATTCACTATAGTTTAGTTTTCATTGTAAATATTCATGCTAGATTAGATTTTAGACTTTAGGTTTCAATAATAACTCACTATACTTAGTTCATATTACTTTTATATTTCACAAATAAGCTTCAAGGCCATTGTTGTTCCCAACAACCACTTATATTTCATTTTGTGAATAGTTATATAGCTTGGCAGCTAGTCCACCATATAGATATCAGGAATATTAAAACCATTAACTCATGCAGTGGATTATTTGAATTGATAAATGAGAAGTGTTTATTAACACTATATAAACCATGTGATACACTTTCATGCATCAACACCTATTCATTAATATTTTCTTAGAAAGCATAAAATCAATCTTATTATGGGTCTAAAGCATTCAAAGAGTAGCTCATGAGTGATATTTATCATATTACAATTTATAACACTACATGCATCATCATATAGTATATTTCACACTTGTGCACACACTTTTACACACATAGGTTATAACTACATAAGTCTGAGGCCCTTCTTGGAGTATTGGCTATGTAGATAGTGCCCATTGATAAAGGGGTCATTGGGGCAACTTGACACTATGAGCCCACTAACCCATTTTTAATAAATCATTTCAAGGGTGAAGTAGGGTGAAGAGATAGGATTTGAACACACCATTATAAAGGTGACAGAAAGCCCAAAACATTAAATTTAGTCTCATTTAGATCCAATCATTCTGTACTGGACACCTATGTCATAATTAGACACTAACATTGATAGAAGTCTATGCATCTATAGAAGTATAATTTCTAGAATAATGATCCAAAATATTTATCTTTCATAATTTACACCCATTTCTATTCAATATCTACATGTGCATAGTAAATCCATCTATCATTTCTCTTCAGTATTACAATATATTGAACATCTTTCAAATCAAGTACTTTTTATATTTATCATATCTTAATTTTACAATTTAAAATATTCATTTATCTGAGTTTAAAATTAATTATCATGATATATACTAGTTTATTGCCCTTGTTCTTTAATTATTTATATATTTTTAACCCTATACCTATAATTATAAGGTTAAATATGTATTTAAAAAAGATGAAATTTATCCAAATTAGCTATAAATTTACACATGGTATCTAATGTGCATGTCTTCAAATAGTCTAATTTAATTATTTATGAATGTGTTGGATTTTATTTTAAGAGTAAATGATCCCTTGTTATTAACAGGTCCAACTATTATATAAAAGTGAGGAGTTTAATTTTTGATATAAGGTAATGAAAACCTATTTGGAAGTTTTTTGTTATAGTTTTATTCTTTCCCTTGAATATTTGGTCTAAGATTGTCCATTTGGTTATGTAAACCTAAGGACTTAGTCGTTTACCTTGAAACTCATTATCACTTCGATAATTGCATTTTAGCTCAGTCATAAGATAATGGAATTAACATTGTTTCATGATTAGTAATCAAAAATTTCTTGTCTTTTTTGTCATTATACTTAAACAATTTTTATAAGTGACTAACATTTATCATGTGGTGCCTCTACACACTCATTTTTTATTACCTTCATCTGTTTTCATCTTAGTAACTTTTTAACTTAGCCAATCCTATAAGGGTTTGTTCTTCAACTTATTCACACACCTTCACATTGACTCATGCTTAGTCATAAATTTTTTTCCATTCATATAGTTAGGTTTTAACCTCGAGTTCTTTTGGTCAACTTATTATTTATCTAATTTTAGTAGTTTAATCAATAACTTTATCCTTATGTTTCACTTGGGGAAAATTCATAGATTTATAATTAATCATGTGATTCATGCAATCCGCCCAAGCATGTCACACACCATCATTGCATCACAAATTACCTTCATAGCCTTTAGATAATTTTTTAAGGTGTGAGTTCAAATTAGCTACTCTATGCCATGTTTTTTTCATCAAGGTGCAAATTCAGAGCCTTTTCAAAAAACATTCTAAGGCATTAACTTGATTATATCTTTTGTGCCACTTATCCCATGTTTGTACAATCACAAGTTGTGAAGTTAGTAGGAAAAATCCTTAAAACTATAAGGTTGCACGACAATTATTTTTAGACACTTGAAAAAATTTCACACTCTCACACCTCAATATTTTCAAATTGAGTTTTTCAATCATTCATGGACCATCAAAATTTAAGTCAATCATTGATGGTTATGTGTCTACCTTTCATGACTTCATGGATTTTAACTAAAGCCTTTACAACAAGGTAATATTTGAGCCTATGAAGGGATCACATGATGATATGTGGATCAATCTCACTTTTTCATTCAATATAATTGATGTGACCCATTTTATTAGATCCACATGTCTCCACTTCATAACACAACAACATAAAGTAAAGTGTGACATGTTTTGATGTCATCCTTTCCCAATGAGCTTGTGAGCTAATCTAATGTTACCAAGTGTCATCACACCTCTGATTCTCAAAGGAATGAGTAGGGTATATTATTAAATTATCAACCTAGTCATCATTGCATCAAATGATGCTAGGTAACATCAAAGGGGGATCGATGTCACCCATATAAAAATACCCACGACTCAATCAAATACATTGGCTTATGAGTACCGATTTAAAATTAATGTTTTCCATGACCATTAAACTATCTTAGTTCATTGATGTTATAAAAATATACAAGAAACCATTTTCATTATTTATATTTATTTGTGTGATACTTGTAAGCCTTGGAAATAATCAGAATTAAACCACATATTCTGATATTTAGCCTACACTTTTAAATGATTAGCTAATCTATGTCTTATTACCTAAATGAGGTGATTGAAGTTACTACTATGGTTTTCAGATATGCCTAGAGGGAGATATTGAGGAAGATGTCTTATTGCATCAAGGTCATATTAGCATCCAATGAGACTTCAATCATTTGATCACGTATGGTAAAGTGGTATAACACTTCAATTTGTTGAGATAGTCATACAAAAACTATAAGTACATGTATAATTGACTAACATTGGAAGCATAAACTTGAGTGAAGGAAAAAAGGATTTAATTGGATAACAATGGCCCTAATCTTTGGAGGAGTAGTATTTTGTGGGCTGATAACCCATATGCCCAAGATTGCAACCTAATGATAAATTTTTCAAACTGAGTTTAACTTGATATGTCTTTCATATTAATATAAAGGGATTAATTATTTATCTAAATGCAATACTCATTCTTCCATATAAAGGTGATTTTTTAATGATTATTTAGCATTGTACCTATTTGATTTATGTGAGTTCAACTAAATAAATTAAGTTGATCAATTAAGTTAACTAAAGGAAAGAAATAGATGGTTTTAGTATTTATAAGTAGCATAGAACAATACCACACATTGCTATTATATTGGGATTAAACTTTTCTGACCTTAGTGGAAACGTTTTGGATTAAACTTGTGAATATAGAATGCAAATGCCAATGTTGTGAGAGTAACTCAAATATTTATCCACTATGTGATGGTCTTAATAAAAATATCACAACAGAAGAAATCAATGATTCTTAATCTTGGAATATGCTTTTGACACTTAAATCATAAATTTTACTCTTCACTAAGTAAATATAGACCCCTTTAAGTGCATAAATAGACCCTTAGATGGTCATTTGGTAATTATACCACATTGTGATATGAGGATCTAGTGTTAGTTAGAACCTTTTGCATTGGAAGATGGGAAAATATTTAAAAAGGGATTGTATGGGACTTTTTTTTCAACCATATCTGAGTGTATATAACCCCAAGTAGGGTTGATAAATGACTAATGTTGTGTTACAAACCTTATAAATGCATGATGTGCCTTCATGTTTTTATGGTAGAATAAAATGTTTACTTGAAACTTCTCTAAAAGTGGAAAGTATGGTGATCCTTGATGGTGGAACCTAAGGATAATTTAGAGTAGAGTGGTTTAGGAAATAAACTTGGAATCTTAATATTGTGTAGGGTTCGTATCTAAAATGATTTAATCTATCTCTCCATTATTTTCTATTTTTACTACATGAAGATATGTGGTTTGTTGTCATGACTTCTTTATGATTGAATTTTATTTCCTTATTGAAAGATGATATTTTATCTCTAATATTTGGGCCTGGTTTTGATTTATTAATAATCTCCTTTATGGTCTCTTGCATCAAGACAAATTATGATTGGACTATTATTTAACTATATGTGATTTTTATTATTGATTTTTATTTTCCTTCCTTTGTGATTTATTTGTGAGGATTGGAGAATAATAATATATCTTTTCATATTCATCTTCCATTGGGTTCACAAAAATTATTAACTATGTAGCATAGAGACCTCCACCAACCTATGGGAGAGGTGGTTAAGTCCCAAACTATTTTTTTTTTTGGGGGGGAGGGCGGGGGGCGGGGCCGGGGCCGGGGTGGGGGGGATATTATATCCCATGTAGTTAAATATTTACACTATACATAACTTATTATTTGTTATGTATGTGCTACCTACCTTGACAACACGTAGATCTTGAGTTGTTGTGGGATTTGGGGAATCTGATTTAGATAAGATATTTTCTAGACTTGATAATTTTGCTTGATTTCATGATGTTGTAATTTATATTTGATTAAATTATTTACATTTTATTGGCTGAATTATAATTCCTTTTTATGATATATTATCTTGATTAACTTTTACTAACTATGGTGTTAATGAGATGAAGCCTAATCTTTGGTAGCTTGGGTAAGTGATGGATTTGAAAATGATTTTATTTTATGGAAAATGTGAATGCACAAGTTGATTTTATCACCTTAATCTACCTTGGTCAAATTTGTAATGTTGATCTCAAGTGACATCATCATATCTTAACAAATTAAGGGTTGATGGTGCTTTCCACCATTTGGAGATGGGTGATGACCTTCTTGTTATAGAAATAAGAAGAGATTCAAATTTAGTAATGTCATGGATTAAATTAGAGGGGGAAATGTGTGTGACTATTATTATTTAAGTTGCTATAAATAAATTATAGAATTATTTATAACACTATTGATTGGTCAATTATTATGTTATGTGTAACTCAGTCCAACATGGTTTAATTTATTGGTGTGGACACCAATTATCAAATGTTTGGTAAAATAATTTAAACTTGAGATAGATAAAGATAATTTATCTTTCCATAATTTTTAGGAATGATTCATGGATCATCTCCATTGTTATATATATTAGCTAAATAAAATGTTATTTTACCACAATATGCATGAAATGTTTGTAAATAATAAACAAAAATATATCTATTTTATGTGGTGTGACTTAAACTAAAACTAGATGAGCATGAGTAAATTCATGCTTGAATAATAACATCTTATATAACAATAATTTTAATTTAGTGTAAAACCTTGATTTGAACATAATTATATTTATTGGAAAGAGCATCGTTTATGTGATTTCATTTTTTAAACTATTTTCTATTTTTTTGAATGTGTATTCATATTTATGATGGGAATTAACATGGTTGCCACAAAGTATGTGTTTTTGTGTATATTTTTATTTTTAATCTATTATATACTACTATGGATATGTTTTGGTATTCCATTATAGGTGAAAATGCTTTAGATTATGCATGTGTATGTCGCTCTGAGTGTGTGACAATTATTTTAATTATTTATTCAATTTAGTATGATTCCTTGGGTCATCATATGATTTTGCATGATTATTTTATGAGTGTGTATTCAATTAAATTTTTGATCTTAGTGGTTGATATTTTAAATTATTATGAAAACATGCATATAAAATTGTGGGTAAATGAGCAGTTGTGAATAATTACTAGCTAATCTAATCACCCTAAAAATACTAGATGAAATTATTGATTAAAAACACCCCATGTGGATATCTTATTTATGATGTTTAATTACTATAATGGTTCACAATTTATTTGTGTTGATTTAACTATGAAATTTCCCATATATGTAATGGATTTTTCATTTATATGGAGTGGTTATCATAAAGATTATATATTACTTTATTTTTTCAAAATACCATGTATAATGGATGGTTTATTAACTTTTGTTCTTCCTTGTGTATTATTTTAATTATTGAAGGAGAATAAACTACTTATATTGTGTATATTGATATGATTTATCTTATTAAGTTGTAATGTTCTCCTCCTTCTAATGTTTTAGTGTATAAAGGAAAACTAGAATATATTTCCTATAAATTGGGTATGCTTGTCTAGATGACTATGCACATAATACTCCTTATTTACACCTTCACATGTGAATTATATGGGTGAGATTCTAGAGTTACATTGGATGAAAGAGATCTCTACTAGGATGTTGAGAGAGGGTGATCTACACCATGGGTCCTAGGACACAGTATGCAAGAAACAACTAAGTTTGGTTGTGAAAAATGAATACATAGAGATGTATTTAAACATAAAAGTCAAAACACATTCAATGGATTATAAATATTATTTATAGGAAATTAAAATTATATTTAATAGTAAATTATAAGGGGAAATAGTATAATGTGCTACGGCTCATGTGTTACAATTATGTGTGGTATCAACCCTTGTCTTGATGTATATGTTACATATTTAACATGAATAATAAAATATTAGTTACAAATAAAATGGCTAATAGTGGTTTTAACTTCCTTGATGGATAATGGTTGAGATTCTAGGTTAGTCATGACTGATGGTCTAATTGACAAGATTCCTGACAAAAGAGTGCCACCTAACAAGACATGTAGTTAGAGAAGGTTCACATGTGGATGTGTTAAAGAGAGGATATATGTAGGCATGTGATCTTAGGATAAAATTCTAAGATCATGCATATATTTGTGAGGTGAATGTGAAAGTCTATGAAGAAGTGTAATATTTATGCACATGAGTGTAAATAAGCTTTGTGTAGAGGAGCACGTAGGAGTGTGCAGAATGTGTGAGATGAATGCAAAGAAAAATGTGGGGAGTAATTACACTATATAGGAGATGAATATAGATAATTCACCCTTTATTCAAGAGTAATAGTCTCCATTGTATTGGTGTATAGTAGAGGAAACTACACTTGAAGTTATTGAGAAGTGTACCACTTAGCTTGATCAGCATATTGTCCAACCTTGACAATTTGAAAAATTTGATGTGTGTCATGGTGGATGTGTGTTTCTGTCACTTTTATGATATGGTCCTTTTATATATGGAAAAAGTGTTTTGGATCTAAATCATAAGGATGTTCTATCAAAATTGCCTCAATAAGTGGTAGAGTATAAGCTTGAGAAGTTTTGCATTGAAGATGGAGTGCATGCCCAAGTATGGAGGTAGATAAAGAACAAAGGCATTCTCCCTAGACATGCATATACTAGAGTAATGACCATAATGTAGAGGCTTGATCTTATGGTGTGGACCTTTGAATCATTCCTTCTAAAGGTGAAACCAAACTTTATTTCTAACTCAAAATGCATGAGGTATGTGACATGTGTCATGGAGCTCCTTATACTTTAATTATGTCAGAGAGAGAATATATTGAACTTACTAATAAACTAACTAGATGTGCCATAGAAACTTATCAACTTTTTTCACTTATTGTTTTTATGTGCATGACTCAATTTTGACTGGTAAATGATAGCAAATGTCTAGAGGTGTCAAAGGTTGAAACTGAAGACATGTATAAAATGGACTATGAGCTATAAAGCTATGGAGGGATCTATTATAGGTATGTTAAATGTATAAGATATTGTCATCCCAAGTGTGATCATGTGTATGATTATACATTCTTAGAATATGAATAAGTTTGTGATTAACCACTTTGGTTTGTCCATTTATATATGGATGAAAAGTTATTGATCAATCCATGTACATACCCATAAAGTCCCATAATTCTTAACAAAAGTGGATTACAAAGCAAGAATATTGATTAGAGATGGTGGATGTTGGCAACCCAAAATGAACCCAAACATGTTTGAAGAATGTTTATATAGTACCAGCTATGTCAATATATTTCTTTCAAGTGACCATGATATACATCTTGGAAAACATATCCACTACAATGAACATAGTGTAATGTTAGCATCTCATCATAGGCAAACCAGTCATGTAATATATTTTGATGGATTCCCATGGTCTGGATGGAACTAGTTTAGGTGTGTAAATTCTTAGCTTCTTGTTTGTGGGCTTGGAAATGTAATAAATAATGCAAGAGTTGATGTGGTATTCTATGTATGTGTCCATGTGAAAATAGAATAAATGTGATAGTAATGAAGATAGAGTCTTTATCATCATGAAGTGTTTGAAGGTATTTTCATAATGTACCTCCTAGATGAGTCATTATAAAGGTGTGATACTAGGAACATAGAGATAGCCAATATTGTAGAGGAGTTGGTTAGACAAGTAGAACTCCTAAACATATTTGCTTTGTGCTAAGATATTTTAAGTCACTATGAAGTCATGATTAGCTTAGTAGAGTGATACCCAGTTTATGAAGTTATAGTCACATATGTTCAACACCATGATGAGAACATGAATTAGTGGTGGGATAAGGTAATCTGCTACCTAATTATCCTTCCATTTATTGTGCTTAATTCTTGAGATGTAAATGATGTGGGTAAGTCATCCACTTCTTATGTCACGCATTCTCCAGCTTATTTTTTGTCTACAAGAATTGAAGTGAATTGTGATCAAAATGAATAATTATCTCATTCCCCAGATTGTAGTAGCACCATTGTTTAATTACTTGAAAAATATCATAAATTTATTTCTCATAGGTAGAGTACCTTTAAACTATGTCGTTGCATGTATCAGAGTGGTATGTCACTAGATGTCCATGTTGCATGAGCACTTCACTGAGGGCACGGTCAAATGTATCAATGTGAATTTAAATTGGAATAATGTTAGGCATTGCAAGAACAAACACTACATAGAGGTTTTTCTTGAGTTCTTCAAAATTCATTGTTACACATGATTCAAATTGAACTTGGATTTTCCATGTATTATCTAGCTAAGATCCTAAGAAATGTGTGATAAACTAAGGAAGAACCTACAATATAAGTTATAAAGTCTAATAAAAATCCTTGATTTTGTGATATTACATAGAGTAGGATAATCTTGGATCACTTTGATCTTCTCTAGATCTACATGGGTTCCTACGTGATCAATGATGTAGCCTAGATACTAAATTTGCACACCTTCAAATGTATATTGAGTTGTCTTGCAACTTGCATTTATGCAAGGTGTCTAGGACATGTAATATGTGCTCTAGATTTTCCTCCCAATTATTTTTTAAGATGCAAATGTCATTTAAGTAGACAATAATGAAGGAGTTGATAAAATTCCTAAGTAGATCATCCATCAAGTGCATGAAAGTGGTCAGTGCATTGGTGAGGCTAAATGCAAGACCAACTACTCATACAATCCTTCACATATGTTGAATGTTATCTTTGAAATGTTTTTAGGATGGAATGGAACCTGATGGTGTCCTCACTTCAAGTCAATATTGATGAAGTATTACATACCTCAGAGCTTGTCTAAAAGGTCATTAATGCATGGTAATGGATACCAATTCTTCATCATTATTTTATTGAGTGTGTTATTATCTATTCAAAATCATTAAGATGTATCCTTTTTGGATGAGAGGACTATTATACTCCCATAAAGATAAGAGCTAGGCTTGATCTTACCCTAATCAAGGATCTCTTATATTGGCACTAAATTTTGTCATTTTCCCAAATTGATCTATGATATAAGGGATATTGAGAAGAGGGGATCTAGGAACCAAATCAATGTGGTGTTTTACTATGTAGTGTGTTATAAACCTGCAAGCTCTACAAAGACTTCACTACACTAATCTAATAACTTATCGAGATGTTGTTGATGCAAAATTATAGAAGTGATATGTGTTATCAAAGTGTGCTTTGTCATCTACATAAGTGTGTAATGTTAAACCATGAGCAAAAAAAATTTTGAATGTGTGAGACAATCTTGCAACATTGTTTAATAGATACCAAAGTGAATTTGGTTAGGGGTGCTTACTCCAAAAGATTGTATAAGCAATAATTTCATGAATAGTCTAATGTTATGGTTTGGATTGTTATGTAGATTTTCAATCATATAAATATAGTCTTCCCAACAAGATGTCATAGACCCTGAGAGGTGAAATGTCACAAGTGACATTATTCTCCATATGATTGACTTTGTACTAGAAAGTGCATTATCATCAGACATGTATATCTTTCCCCTATTGAAGTTGTAGGCTAAATTTTAGATTCACCTCTTATTACTATTTTTAGAAATAAAAACCTAAAATCTAAACACATCAATATGAGGGGATGAAATAGATAATTAGATTACTAAGAAGATTCACACCATCATTTTACCTCTATATATATCCTCTCCAAGATTTCCAAATGAATGTTTGGTTGTGAAATTGATGTATGTTAGATAGTTTGTGTTCATTTGGTTAGCTTCCAATGGATTATTGAGCTTGATAGTGTATTTGATAGGGATATATGTATGAAAGATGGATGTTAATGGAAGAAAGTTAGAAATTTTATATATTATTTTTCATGAAAGGGGTAATTTATTTATATAGTAAATAGAGGGAGAAATCAATGGCTAGGATATTTCCAAGGAATTTTAAATTCCTTGAAAATCTCTAGAATGGGAAGTTATAGAGGAGAAGGGGCTAAAATGGAAGATATTTATAGAATTATCCAATTCTATAAATATCTATTAGGGTTTAGGGGTTTAATAATATCTAGGAATTAGGTGGTAGATGGGTAGGTAGAATAAATTATATTTTTATATTGGTAAGTGGATTAGGGAGTAGGTTAGTAGGTAAATGGGGTTTGTTATTAGATTAATGAGGGGTATTAATTGGTTATGGGATGGAATAAATTTTTTATAATGTATTATTTATGGAATGGGATATTATTTAATTAGAAGTTAAATGTAGTTTTATGTTAAATTAGCAAAATTAATGTAACTAGCGGGGTGAATAGATTTTAGTGCATACATTTTGCCCCTCTTTAAAAGGGAATTACAAGTGGATAGGATGGGAGGAGTAATTTTTTTTAAAATAATAACCATTATCATGTCGAATTAATTTTATATGGTGTTATTGGGTATGATTTCCCCTCGAGGGAACATGTAGGGAGAACCGATCTAGATGGTCACTTGAATAGAAGTACCAGGGGTGGCATAAGATTTGGATGATAATGGGTTTTGGATTCCATGATTAATAGATATGGTGAATATTCCCAAAGAGTTGAGGGGATAAATTGGCTCAATTGTGATGTGTTCTAGACAAATAACCAGTCTAGAAAATGATTTGATTAATAAAACTAAATTAATTGAGATGAGATGGGTTTAAGCCTATGATACTTCCTGTAGCAAGGACACATGCTAGGGAAGGCTTGAAAACCAATAATAGAGATAAAATTTGTTGATAAATGATAAGGATCCACTTTACACAATATTCATAGCTTAATATTATGTGTGATTGTCAAGTTACTAGTCTGGTGATAGGATGGGGATGAGGAGTTAATGGTGGTTGAGCTATCCCTAGAAACATAATTAAGACAAAGTGTTGCCTACATAGTCTCAGGAGACCTCAAGCCAATTTATTTATAATGTAGGATTAGGGTGTATAGTGGGGAATGTAAAAATTTATACCTTAGATGACATTGAAGATGATAACAAAAGATTTATTGGGATATTGGAGGTATTTGACATGAGTTGGATGTGGCAAGTTTGGTATCAAGGTATGGTAGGTCTTGTGGGGTTAAAAAGAGGGGGCTTCAAATAGGATAAAATAATAAAATTAAATTAATTTGAACTTTTGTCCTTATTAAAAATTGACTTTGAGCTAAAACCATAGACTGGCTTCCTAAAACTTCCCATCATAGTGAGAGAGTACTAGAGTTATAAAGAGCAGCAGAGGCTAAACCACTAGTGAGTAACAAGCCATATTATCATGTTTTTTTTTAATTTTTCAATTTAATTTTTGGGTGTTTTATAAAATATTTATGTTGCTTATATCACAAGTGTAATACTACAACTCAAAGTAATGCCCTCAATTGTGATATTATAGTCATGACTTGCAGTATTACATAGGAAGGGGTGGTATTTTAATATCACAAGACTAAAATTTAGGTATTAAAATATCATGATTGTATAACTATGTTATTTTTGATATCATAAATAAGGTAATTATGGTTTTTTAAAACCATCGAATGCGAGTTGTGGCTTCATTAGGACTGTGGATGTGGGCATACCCATAATTTATGGTTTGCCCCTAGGTAGAATAAAAGGTCCAATGGATGGTGGGGTAGGTTAGTTATATGAGTTTAGTTAGATAATGTGGGATAGGGGATAGTCTAAGGGTTTAGGTTGGTTAGATGAGGTTCGTTAGATAAGGTAGGATGGGGGATAATTTAAGGGGTTATGTTAGTTAGATAAGGTGGGATTGGGGATAGACTAACGGGTTAGGTTAGATAAAATTAAAGATTTTTTATGATTAGGTATGGTAGAGAGGATGTTAGGATTAGTGATGTGATAGGGGTAATTATTGAAAGGTTAATTAGGGTTATTTAGGTATTAGGTAGATGATGAATGCAGAGGGTAATGAGAATGGGTAAGTTGGGATGGTTAGGGTTTGGTTTCTATCAAGATTAGGATGGATGGGGTGAAGAGGGATAAGTGTAAGAGGTGGTTAGGTGGTTATTTTAAGGTTATGGTCATGGATATAAGGGATAGAGGTATTCTATGTTGGGGTAGGTGAAAGGTTAGGAAGGAAACTCAGGTTGTAAATCAAGAAGTTAATTTGTGTTGAAATTAGTGATAGATTGATGTTGATTGGTGCAGGACTTAGGTGTGATACATTCATGATTGTAGTGACCTGAGGTAATACATGAGATACAACTTTTGATTGATGAAAATTATGAGGTCATAAATCTAATAGGACTACATTATGATCATGGTAATGGTGTGCATTTATTGATCCTTAATCATAACTTTGGTAGAATGATGGCAATCAAATACAAGTACCTTTCACTTTGTGATAGGAGATATGATTGTGAATCTTGAGGATGTGTATCAGATTTTAAAATTGCCTATTATATGAGATAGGATCTAATAGAGGTCCCATACACTGAGTGTTACCTCACAGAGAATACTAGGAGGGTTTTATGTGGGAGTACATGATAGACATGTGGATATCGATAGATGTATTTGAGAGAGCACTATTGATTGCCTAACCCTTATGGTTAAATCTCTTTTTATTGGCATGCTCCTATCAGATAGGAGTGGGTAGTGGTTTCACCTAGGCTTGGAGGATGTAGTAGTGGATATGGTTTAGGATTTTAAAGTGTTTGCCTCAGGGCTAGTGGTATTATCCCATTTATACCATGAGATGCACTTGGGAGCAAATAGGTGATTAGCGAGTCTAGGACCATCCCTATTATTATAGATTTGGAGATGGAAGCATATTGTGATATAATAACCTGTGGGTACCTTAGTAGCAAATGAGCCTCACTAACCTATGGTATTTGGGTGGTATATCTTACTAGGAGTGTGGAGGGGCCATGATGGTGAGATAAAACTTTATCATCAGGTTTTTTATAGCTTGTGTTCAAAGTACATAACATAGATGCCCTAGATTGGCTTACAGTTTCATTAGGATGATGAGGTGGTTATGATGTAGTATATGCTGACTGAGTGCTATCTAATAGGTCATGAAGACTTTCTTATAGAGCACTATAAACCTAATCATTTATAGAAGTAGTTTGGATTTATACAAGATGTACCAAGGGAGGAGCACCTATTTTCTAGGATTAATAGGGAGAGGGTACAATTGGGAGACTAATGGATAGAGCCTAGGTTCATATAGATTATGAGAGCATTACCTAGTGCCATGGGATTTTTAGATGTTGATTCATAATCTAAGATTTACAATTGCTTATACAACATGGTGGATGTAGAGGATTCCATTAAGATTACTTTGACCCAAGGTTTTGGTTCTAAGAAGGGTAGTAAGGAGGGTCGTAAAGGCATGAGTGAGATTGTAAAGGAGGAGGATGTAGGAGATAGAATAAGATGGTTATGATAGGAAATAAGGTGATGCTATAGATCTATATAGAGGTTATGGGTGCCAGGCTAGAGGGGGTGTGCCCCAAACTTAAGCATATGTACATGTTGGTGCATAGGTTAGGGGTAGTGGTGGTGGGGATGGTATAAGACCATCACAGTATCCTGTAATGAAGGATGATAAGTCATTAATAGCATGGTTATAGATAAATATTTAGGTTTGATTAATAGAGATAGCTAGGATCACTCAAGAGAGATATCAACTATAGGCACAACTATAGGCCCAAATGGCATAGAGAGATGAGAAGTTTTCCCATGTAAAAGCATAGGTGACTAGGTTATAGGGTTAGGTCAAAAAATTATAGGTGAAAATAGTCAGATTATAGATCTAGGTCCATAGCTGAGATGCATAGATTATAGGGTATCAAGGCCAAATCACCTAGATGTAGGCACAAATTTAGACTCTTATGGGAGACGTAAAGGTAGCTAAGAAGGCCAAGGAGGAGGTTGATATAATGATGAGTGAGTGTGGGTTGACCAGTGTGATGAATAACATTATGAGATTGAAATGAGAAGATCAATACTAGAGGACCTCATATGAGGCAATAGTACCACCAGGACAACATGTAGCTTCATTCATGTCTAGCTCATTACATTCAGTGCATCAGCCACTGAGAGGACCACTGGAGTGCAACCATGATTGAGACATGACATATATACACTATTTTTTGTTGTTTTGTATCGCATTCTTTCCTCATGGGCTCATGTATTATATCTATTTTTTGACATAGATTTCATGTGGACTATTGATATATATATGATGAGATTTTGGATGATGTGATGTGTTTTATTGTCATTTATTATGGATAGTGGAGATGAGGGATTTAGATAGATTTTATGGACATATTATTTTTGTTTATATGATGATATTAGATGTATGTTGATTAAATGTATAATATTGGATGTGATGTGATGGACTTGTATGTTTATGATTTTACTTGATATGATGTTAGATGAGGTAACGTGATGGATTTATATACTTATGATCTTGTGATATTAATGATGGATATGTTCATGATTATGTGATGATGCATATGATTTATTTATGATTTATATGATTTAGATGATGAGATATTATTATGATTTAATTATTTTAGATATATACATTTCTTTATGTTTATAATGATGTGATGGATGTCATTTAGATGCGATGTTGATTGATTTACATGTTTGATGTATGTTGGTGATCTGATTACTATAGGATCATGGTATATGATGTATTTCATAAGTTGATGGATATGTGATATAACATGTAAATATTTAACTAAATGACATATTTTGTGATGAGATGGTATGAGATTTGATAGATGTATGGGATAATGGTAACAAGATGTCTAATGAAATTTAAATCAATGTGTTAATAAAAATATTAATCCCTTTTAATTCATTATGTCTCATAATGTAGGTTTGGGTAGGAATCCTACTACACCGTGGAGGAAGGATAATGATAGGATGGGGGGATAATTAGGTTTATATGAGATAGTGATAGGTTATATGGGATAGTGATAGGATTCTGGGGTAAATGGGATGGGTAGATAAGTTAGAAGTCATTAATAATGTGTGCAATCCTTTTTAATATTGCATGGGTAGATAAATATGTGCGAAATGACATGAGAGAAGTCAAATTGCATTAAGTATCTAGTGCATGAGGCAACTTTGTTTGAAAGTGACCTTGATCAAAACAAGTTTGGGGGTCACCTATACTATCCTTGTTCCCTTAAAATTTAACAATATAAAATATATTAAAAAATGCTAATAAAACTATAAAATAAACAAAGAAATGTAATTAATATGTACATGATTAACTAAACAACCACACACTCAAAATATACACACATTCATATAAGACAATAATAAGATAACATAGACTAAAGACAAGGATAATAACAAGGATATATAAAGGGAAAATGAGGTGATGATAAAATGATAATAGAGAATGGGCCAAAAGATAGTAATGGGATATGTACATGGGGTATATAGTGCCCAAAACTATTAAATTTTAGAACAAGATTCAAACCAAATTCAAAATCAATTGTATATAGGGTGTAGGATGATCAATAAAGATTAGATGTCATAATGTATGCAAAATCCCTAAAGTAAAAACCTATTTTTGATCCCTTCATGATGATAATGCTAGTGGGAAGATGTGGACCATGGTTTTGGGGTAGCCAAGGACAAATGGGGATGATATTAGCTTGAGGCTAAAAGGAAACATGCTTAGCAAAGAGGATGTGATGGGGTGTGGTATGATGAAGGAGAGTTATAATGGTGTGATATGATTGGGGGTATTATATGGAAATGGATATAGATAAATAGACTCTAGAGTAATCCCAAAAAAACATATCCATTACACAATAAGAAATGACTTATTATTCTATTGAAAACATTTATCTCCTATTACTGCATAAAAACATGTAATGGATGCTCACTATTAAGACCATGGTCAGGGATGAAAAAATGGAGTAGAATGGGAAGAGGAGGATGGAAAGGAAAAATATTTTCCCCCAAGATTTGTGACCCATATATAGATTTATAGTATAGATCATAAAGTTTAAAAATTCTTTAGATGCATTATATTCATAAGTTCATCAAGCTCTTCACCGTTCAGTGTAGCTAACTTATAGGCTCTAGATCTAAATTTAGCAATTATGATAGATAGCCCAAGCCAATTGGCTTAAAATATTCCCTTATTACCCCTATTAAAATTATTATTTTTATAATTCTCCTTTAGGATGAGACCATCGATCTCAAATTATCTAAACTAGATCTTCTTGTGGTATTGGCCTTTTAATTTATTATGATATTCCCTTAAATGATTGAGGGACCTTTGATGTTTTTCATCTATAAGATCCAATTCATATTGACTTTCTTGTCTATAATTGTGATCAATGATCATTCCCCTTAATTATATTCATATGGAGGGGATATATACTTCTAGAGGAAATATAACTTTTGTCCCATATACTAAGGCATATAGAGTGGTTCTAGTAGGTGTTTGGACACTTATTCGATAAGACCAAAGTGTAAGATATAATTGTAGGTGCCAATTCCTACCTTCTTGATTGACTATTTTATTAATAATCTTGATAATATTCTTATTTTTTATTTTATCCTACCCTTAAGGGTAGTTAGGAGAAAAAAATGCTACTTGATGTGATACCACTAACAAAATGCCTTAATTTTTTGATTTTTGAAGGAGTTGTCATTATCAAAGATAATGTTGGCATGAATGCCAAAAAAATAAATTATTTGATTGAGAATGAATTTAGAAATCTTAAGACCTATAGTATACTTAAGTGACATTTCTTATACCCGTTTAGTGAAATACTCTGTAACAGTAATAATGAATTTATGTCCATCAAAAGACGTAGGATTTATCTTGCCAATTAAATCCAGTCCCTACATAGAGAATGGCCATGGACTCATAATAGGTTGTAATTATTATGTAGGTGCATGGATAATATTACCATGTTTTTGATAAGATACACATTTTTTCACATACTAGTAGGCATCATGTTCCATGGTAAGCTAGTAATATCTAGTCCAAAGCAATTTTTTGGCCAAAGCCATTCCACTGATATGACCACCACAAATACCATCATTGACTTCTTTGATCACGAGAGCAGCCCCTTCCAAGGTAAGGTATCTTAACAAAGTCCAATCATAACCTCTATGATAGAGCATGCTACCAAGGATTATGTAATGGGAGGTATGGTGGATGAAGGCCTTATGTTGATGGTGATTGAGTTTAGGTGGAAAGATATTATTGTGTAGGTATTTATAAATGTCATGGTACTAGGGAAGAGTGGGATCATGGATTACACAAATTTTTAAATGAGACATAGATTGATGTGATGGTAGGATCAGATTTTCTATTAGAAAATTTCATTTTAATATGTCATCAAGGAGATTAATTAGAGAGACAATAGTGGCCATGGATTTAGCTACTTTATTATTCCCTTTTGGCACTTGTTCAAATATAATAGTTTTAAATTATGTTTAAAATGATCTACCAATTACTTATAAGGGAGTAATTTTTCATCTTTAATTTGGAACTCATCATTAACCTACTTGATTATGATATTTGAATCACCAAATACTTATAAATTTTAGATGTTATATTGGATGGCTAGTTAAAGGCCAGCTATTAAGGCCTCATATTTACAAATAGCATTAGTGCACGTGAAAGTGAGGTGGAAAGCTTTGGGAATAAGGTAACCTTATGGGTTGATGAGAAGGATGTCTAATCCCAATCTATGACTAGTAAAATATCCATCAAAATATAGCTTCTAGCTACTAGATTTTATTGTATTCATTATAGATTCATCTAGGAAGGTTACAATAAGAGGCTTAGTTGTTTCAAAAGGTGTTTATACTAGTTGATATACTATCACTTGTCCCTTAATGGAATTTTGATGAACATATTCAATATCAAATTCACCAATTAACATAATCCACTTGGCCATTCATCCTATGAGGGATAATTTTAATAGAAAATATTTGAGAGGATCAACTTTAGCAATGAGATGGACTTATTTGTTAAGCATATATTGCTAAAGTTTTTGTGAGGCAAAGATTATGAATAAGTAGGATTTTTAAATTGGAGTATAATTTAGCTTATATGAGATTAAAGTATAACTAAGATAATAAATTTATTTCTCTTTTCCCTCATCATTATGTTGTGCTAGGAGGGCACCTATCACACATAGAATTATAGAAATACATAAGAGGAAGGGCCTTCCCATGATAGGGGGTAATAACACAAGTGGATTTGCCAAATAATACTTGATATTTTTTAAGGCCTATTAACATTTAGAGTTCCCATAAAAATTAGTTCCCTTCTTCAAGAGATGAGTAAAGGTGTGACATTTATCTACAAGCTGAGAGATGAATCATCAAATGGATTAAAACTTACCCTGAATACTTCTAAGTTTATTTTGATTGAGAGGGGGGAATTTATATAATAGTTTTAATTTTATCGGGATCTAGTTTTATGCTTCATCTAGAGACTATAAATCTAAGTAACTTACTAAAGGTAATGCCAAATACACATTTCTTGGGATTTAATCTAACTTTATACTCATGTAGATGCTCAAAGATTCTTTACAAAACTACATGATGTTTTGATGTGAGTCTTGACTTACCTATAATATAATCCATGTAATCTTCAATTATATCATGCATCATGTCATGAAAAATAAGTATCATCACCTGTTGGTAATTAGCACCAGCATTTTTGAGCCAAAGGGTATGACCTAATAGCAAAAGGTCCTCCATGGAGTTATGAATATTATTTTGTGTTGATCCTTGGGCATGTTTTTTATTTGATTGTAGCTCAAAAATCCATCCATGAGAGATAACATTTCACGTCTAGCTATTGAATCCATGATCATATCAATGTTTGGGAGAGGGAAGTCATCTTTGGGACATGCCTTACTAATGTCTCATAAGTCCTTGAAAATGTGAATTCCTCTATGTGACTTAGCCATAAGGATAATATTGGATATCGAATTAGAATAATCAATGGGTCGGATGAAGCCTACTTCCAATAATTTTTGTAATTCCTCTTTAACTAGTAAGGCCACTTTGGGGTACATCTTTCATAGTTTTTTCTTGATTGATTTAGCATTAGGATGTAAACTTGAATTATTCAAAACTAAGGAGGGTTCAAGGCCAGACATCTTAGAATATAACCATGCAAAAACATCTATAAATTTTTTAGGTAGCCCAATAATAATTTGACATTCCTCAGGTGTGAGAGTTGCCCTTGATTTGACAATTTTAGGATTTTCTTTAGTCCCAATGTTAACTTCAATCACCTCCTCAATGAGAAAGTGTCACTAATCTTAGAAATAGGGAGGAAATTATTGATTTGATATATCTGAAGCAAAACCACTCAGGATCTCTATGTTTATTTCCATATCTTTTTCTAATTCTAGTGTGACATGGGGAAATTCTTTTAGATTTTGAGGCGGTGCTTCTTCTTTAGATTGTTCTTCCTCACTTGGGTCAAGGGGATGTTTTTTCCCCAAAGTAAGTTGATTTATAAAGATTAATGGAAAAGTGTTTCTTATGGTCATCAGAAGGTATGAAATATCGAGCTCCCAAAAATTCTAAGATGGACTCATCATTTTGAAAAAAATTAAAGGATGGATTCTGATGTTGATCCTAGTCAACTAGTGAGGGGTAGTGGATGGAGATATTGATGGTGGAGACAGTGGTGTCTGGGAAAAGGTTCATGGTAGCAAGCTCCTTATAATGACTATAAATGGAATCTGTCTTGATTTCTTCATTGGAAAGAGACTCCTCAAGAACTGAAGCAATATCCATAATAATATTATTTAAGTCATAGTCAAGTATTTTGTACCATAAGCCAAGATATTGTGGACTTTATTGAACTGTTAGGGGTTGAATCCTATCTTTCTCATGTATCCCTAGTCCTTTTCCCTAAAAATGCATGTTCTATAACATTTTATATACATGGGGTTATCTTTTCCTAGGAGATGTAAGGGCCTCATCTTCTAAAATAATCCATGAGTCATCTAATTCATCGATATATTATTATAATAATAATATTACACTTGAAAAGGTCATCAGTCCAAATTGATATTTGATTGGATTGGTGTTTCGCATAGCTAGGGACCCGTAACTGCACAGGGAAATAGGTAAGTTACCTACACAAAAGATTTTATATTTTTATTCCCCATAACCCATGGATGTGATTTTTAAATGAGTGACTTCAGGTAGGGGATCTAAAGAAAGTTCAAGCTTGTCCTATCATATATACTTACCAATTATTAGGCTCAAAATGGAATTACTCATGTTAGGACAATGATATGATTAGGACTGATCTATTTGGGAACTATGAAAATGATCAATTTTTATAAGAATGGTGACCTTCATGCCTTAGTGGGGGAATTTTAGACATTGATGTAGGGTATATGGGACAACTTGCATCTCATAGATCCAAGGGTGACCTAGTATCATATTATAGGGTAAATCAACATCCACAACATGATGTAGGGTTTTATATAACATGGGTCCCATGACAATGAGAAGGTAGATAGTTCTTGAAAATAACCATTCATTATCATCATATGCCTTTATCATAATAAAATTAGTCCCTAAAGAAGCTTTAGAATACCCTAGTTTCTTTCAAAAATCTAGATTACATAAATTTAATGTTGACCCTCCATCTATGAGTACTTGGGGAATGTGATGGTGGGATATAGAGACTTATATGAATAATGAATAATTATGATATGGGCCAATGGGAGGCATGTCCTGGGAACCAAAGGTGATTTTCTAAGAAGGGGATAAGTGACACACTAATGCTTGAAATTAATTCATGTCAATATCTCTATGGACTTTGAGGTTACTCAAAACTTGGTTGAGTGTCTCTTGATGTAAAGGGGATGTTTTGAGAAGTTCCATTAATGAGATTTGAGTAGGTGTCTTCCCTAGTTACTAAATGATATCATAAGTTTGTCAAAATATATTCAACCTTTATTAGATATATTCCCATTTTGGGATACAGAAGTAGATGGGTCCTTTGGGGATACCATAGGAACTATGATTTTTCTACATCTACTAATAACCACATAGTCAACAATGGCCTAGTTGATATTTAATATGGTGAGTGATGGTGGAGTGGGCTCTTGGGGGATATGGATCTTGATGGTGTTAATGTATTGGTATGGCATGGCATGATAGTTAGTATGATTGGAAGAGGAGGCCTGACCCTGGTCTCTTGGTGAATTCTTATTTCTTTGATCATGCTTGGGTAGGGGGTCTTGATAAATGCCTAGTTGCTTATTTATAGATTGATTTCTCTTTCAACTAGGTCTTGAATATAATGTTTTAGTTTCATACACCTTTCTATGTCATGGCCTTTGACTCTATGATATTTGTAGACTTCATCCTCATTGTACCAATCAAGTCAAGGTTGATGATCATCCAAAGGTCATATTTTAAGAAGAGTGATCATGTTATCAAAAATTAACTATTCAAGGACCATTTCAATAGGTATTCCAAGGCTGGTGAGAGGTTATTTTCTAGTTTGAGGCTTCGGTTCACCATGTGGCACTCAAATAGAGTAGATATTATATTATTCTATGGGATTCCTCTTTTACACTATTTGAACATGCCACTATTTGCAATCAGTAACCCCATCTCCCAAAACATTCTTATTCTTGTTGAATATTTTTAACTTTCTAAAAAAGGATTTATCTTGATTTTAATTATGTTCATTTTTGGAGTATAGTTTAATTTTTCCCTTTTTTATAAGTGTTCACTCAATTTGCATCCCCTTCTCAATAATTTCATGAAAATTTTTGGCACATGGGAATTTTAACTGATATTTTAGCTCAGCTTTAATATTATCAACAAATATTTTGGCTAGCTCCTTTTCAAGTACTATACATAGAAGGCATCTTGTTAATATTATCCATTATTGAAAGAAAGATGCTACGGTCACCAAGACCTATGATGGAGACATGGTGTTCAATATTGAATGAAAAGTGTCTTACAAATTATTTAGCTAATTATCCAAAACTAGATGTTGATTCTTTTGGTAGATACATGAACCACTATAGGGCTAGTTTAGTGAGACTTTTTGGAAAAAGTATTAGTAAGTAAGAATCTTCATATTTAACTTAATGACAAGCCACATAAAAATCCTATACATGGTCTTAGGGATCACCTCTCCCTATTTATTTTTCAAACTTAGGTACATCAAATTGAGATGGGAAAGGTATTTACAATACGCTCATGTCCAAGGGAGAAGATAAAAAATCTTTATATTTATATTTCATTGCTTGTGAGTGTAGGTCAATTTTTTGGAGAGTCTCATTCATCTCTTTCCATTATTGTGAAAATGTGGGGTTTCTAAGGGGATTGTCGGTTTGATCATGGATATTATGGTGACTATGGGTGTTGTGGGTATTTTCATAGGGGGATGATGGTTTTTGATTTTGTACATGAATTAAAATATTTATTTGTTATGTGATTTGGTCTAGTTGATCCTCTAGGATAGTTTACCTCCTATTAGACTCAATATGGTTATTTCAGAGAGGTGTAAATCATTCTTCTTCTTCAAACCCTTGGTCCACACTTGTAATAAAGATGTCTCCATTTAGTGTGTGTATGTTTAAATGGTGTATTAGGATGGGTGAAGGGATGGACTATGTGTTTTAGAAGGTTATGATCAAAGTTTTAGGGTAGTGTGCCCCCATTTCAATGGATCAAGCTAAAACTTGGTCATGGTTTTCATAAAGATATTGGTAAATTAAATTCCTAACTTCATCATTATGGAGGGGATTCAATCATTCATCCTCTCCTCTAAGATTATACATATTATTGTGTGTATCATCATGATCCCAAGTTGGATCACCTAGATTCCCCAATAAATCATTGTCTTGGTTGGAATTTTGTCTCATCCTAATTTATTGGGCACAAATTTGGATCACCATATTGGATGAAGAGAATAGAGGTGTAATAAGGCATGACAGGAAATGGGAAAGTGTTGAACACTAACATGGTCTAGAAATCAAATTCAACAGTAGTCAAATAAGGTGATGCAGTGATTTTTAGAAAGGGATGTGAAAATTGCAATGACTAAGACTTACCAAAAGATAAATCCTTATAAGATCCCAATCTAGTAAGAATGAAAGGGAGTGATGGGATAAAATACCTTTTACACTAGCAAAGTGATAATTGGATGGGTGTTAGGTGAAAGAGGTATTGATAAAGAAAAGTGATGGGTGCTAGATTATAATCTTGATAACACTATGTATATTGATAATACTTAGTCCAAGGATTTAGAAAGTGATAATGAGGATTAAAAGGATGGGTAACCATTATAATTTGATCCTAAGACTAAATATAGTATTCAAAGATGATAGGGGAATATGAAATGGATGGGGGATGGATGATGGAAGAAATAGGAGGGGAAGATATAAGATAATTAGATGAATAATAAAAACTATAAGATAAGTAGTAGATGGATATAATATATAATATAGATTTGAGATGTTGTTTGGGATAAGTAATGGAAGATAGAAGATATAAGATGGATTATAAAGGTTATTTAGAATACAGAATAATGATATACAATGGATATTGTTTAGTATAGTGAGATGGATATGAAGGTATGGAATATGTAAGATAGGTACTAAATGTATGGGGAATGAAAAATAATAGAGTGTATATTAGATGTTGTCTAGGATAGAGAGTGGAAGATATAAGATAAGTGGGTGATATAAGATGAGTGGAGGATGAAAGATATGGGATAGGTGTGATGATGAGATGGTTATGATGATGGATTGGATATGATAATGGTCTCTAAGAATGGTTATTAGACTAAGGATATATAAGGTATCAAAAACAAAATGAGGTATTCTTAACTTAGTTTGTACACAATACGGGTCTATCATAACACACAAACAATACACACAGAGACAAGCCATAACCTAGTAAACTAAAATGGGTGTGTAACCTAATACTCACACCATATAACACCTTTATGGGTGAGGCTGTAGGCTGATGACATGTTACAAAATCAATCAAACCCTCTCAACCCCATCTGCACTTAATAACTTCTTAGGAGTTTATCCTACCTCCTATAGTGAAATGTCTATTATAGTCAAAAGTTCCTATGCTATGTCTAAAAAAGGGTTTATAAGGGAGTCCCTAATGTATGAAAAGGTATAATGGGGCCCAAGTACATATAGGATGTTTTTTAACCACATTGACTATTGGAGCTTAACTACCCCTCACTCTATGAAACCCTTTATGGGGAATTTTACTTAGGTGCCTAACGATAGCTCTTCTAATTTTTATATTCTTATAGAAAATGAAGTTTGGTCTAATGCATGGTAATTAAATCCATGTCACCAACCCCGAATTTCTAGGGCTTGTGTGTGGGGATGAATTCCACATCATGTGCTATCATAGACTCAAGAGGTGGTAATAAACAGGCAAGAGCAATTAATTTCTCCCAATTAATTAGCTATGTGGGAAACAAAAATATATACAATAAAGCCACACAACAAGCAAATATATACAAGAAATAAAACCAAAATATTATTTTTTGGAACCCCCTGCAAACATGAAGGTTAGAAAATAAAATGGGTTGGCTAGATCATGAGGGGTCTTGTACCAAGGGGTTATTAGTTTAATTTTATATAAGACTACAACTCCCTATAAACCATAAATACATAGGTGAAGACCACAACCAAAAATTAAAAATCCATAACTCTAAATCAAAATCACAAGTTGAGAGTTATGATATTGTAGTAGCTGGATAACCATAATAGTAAACCAGTTTGGTCAAGAAAGGAAAAATCACAATTCTCGATGGTAATACCACAATTACCAGGTCAAGGCCATAGATGAAAAGTCATTATATTGTGGGTTATGCACAATCAGTCAAAAGCTTGATTAATCATCCTTTTCCTTGCACATAAGAGATGAAATACCCTTCCATGAAATCTAGACAAAACCCTAATAACTTATAGATAAATCGAGTGATAGATAAGAAATAGCGATAATATGCAAACCAAAAATTTGGCAAAACCATGACTCTAATTACAAAATTGTAATCACTAGGGCAAAGTCACTAATTAAAAAGTTACAATATTTAATTTGAGGCACAAATAACTAAAATTCTTGATTATCCCTTCCCTTTCAAGCACACAAAAGTCAAAGACACTTCTAGATAGAGAATATCTTGCAAAAAGGTTAGTAATAGACAAAAGAATAGGATATCACTACAACTAGTAGAGCCTGCAAAATTACAACTCAATCCTATAAAAGCATAATTATCAGAGCAAACCCACTACTTATGAAGTAGCAATTTTTCACAAAGGCAAAAAATGGCTATGTTTTGAAACTATTAGTGATCAAAACTAACTATCACATAATATTGCAATTTTACCTATAAAACCACAACTTCAATATCATTAATACCAATGCAAAATTATAGATTTCTTGTACATGATAATTTTTCAAAATTTGATGCTCAATTCACATCTATTTGTCCCTATAATCTTACAAATCACTTCCATCAATCTTATAAGGTTATTTTAAGGAGTGGCGTTGCCACCATGGTCAACAAAATGTAACCTAAATTTTAGATTCATCTCTTATTAATATTTATAGTAAAAAAAATTTAAAAATCTAAACACATCAATAGGAGGGAGTAAAAGAGATAATAAAATTGATAAGAATATTCTCACTATCATTTTTCCTCTTTATATCTCCTCTCCAATATTTCCAAATGGATGCTTAATTACCAAATTGATGGATGTTGAATTGCTTGTGTTAACCTGGTAATGGATTCCAATCAATTCATGAGCTTGATAGTGGCTTTGATATGGTGATACAGATGTAAGATGGATGATAATGGCAGTAATTTAGAAATTTTCTAAGTTATTTTTCATGAAATGGGTGCCTTAGTTATATACAAAATGGAGGGAGAAATCAATGACTCAAATTTAATTTTAAGCAATTGAGATCAATGGCTAGATATTTCTAAGGAATTTAAAATTCTTTGGAAATATCTTGAATGGATAATTATAAAGGAGAAGGGGATAAAATGGAGGATATTTATATAATTCTCCAATTCTAGAAATCTCTATTAGGGTTTAGGGGTTTAGGAATATCTAGAAATAGGGTGGTAGATGGGTAGGTAGATTAAATTGTTTTCTCAAATTGGCAAGTGGTTTAGGGAGTAGGTTAGTATGTAAATGGGTTTTTTTAGTAGATTAATGATGTGGATTAATTGGTTATGGGATGGAATAAGTTTTATATAATGTATGAAATATGGAATGGGATATTAGTTAATAAGCTAGGAATTGCAATTTTATGTTAAATTACCGGAATTACTGTAACTAGTGGGGTGAGCAAATTTTAGTACATACAAAAGTTACCCTAAATAATATGGATTAGGGTGTGTATTAGTGGTAAGACCAAGGTGTTGAGTTTTTTAATTGTGTAATGATGTTCTTATAACTAACACTATCTATGATGACATGAAAAGGATGACCCTTAACACAAAACTTGGTATGGAAGAGACATTCACACTCCTCAAAAAAGTCAATAATAGTGGTGTTGGTTCTTAAATAAGAGGCATACAGATGAGTGGTATCCATTTATGTGGGTCTTGATCTAGACTAAGTGAGTAAATATTGTTTTTCATATGATCCGAATGTCTAGTTTATGCAAAATGCTCACTATTTATCAATTTTAGATACTCAACAATTTTCTTAATTTTAATCTTGTTACATGAAATTATCTTATTTTCTTAAAATTAGGTTCAATAATAATATAAAATATCAATTATATGAATATAAGCAAATAAAATGCAAACCAAATTGATAACAGAGTTCACCCTTTTGGGGGCTATGTCTCCAAGTCCAAAAATCACTTGCACTAATCTATTAAATGGTGAAAAATACACTTTGTATATACTATATACACCAAAATATATGACTTTGGTCTACAAAAATAATATTTTCTCTGCCTATATGAACTCTCTACAATAATATCATATATATAGGATTTGTTATTCATACATAAAAGGACACTTACTTGTTTCCTACTTGCTCTCATTCAAAGGGGAAAAAACAAGTTTTATTCTCTCCCTGTATATGTTTTTCAAATTCAATAATGAGCCTTTTATAATTCTCCCAAGGCCCTTGTTTCATGGATTTAAGTCTTATATATTTACCCTATATGTTGGGATTCCTTCCATTTCCTTATTTTTAGGCTTGGATAAAGATTTCATGCATTTTGGGTGGGATTTTATCCCATATTAAGAGGGGTTTTTAATAATAATGTTTTAATAAAATTTTAAACACACACATGAATCAATATTAAGATCAATATTTTCTTGAAACTAATAGCATATCTCAAGGACTTCTTTTTGGACATTCCATGTGTCAAAATACCATTGTTACATGTTTTAAACCCTAATTGGGCCACTAATACATGTTTAATCACCATGTTAACATCATCATTGCACAATGGTTACTTCAACAGATCATAATTTTTTCATACAAAGTTCATTTGACCCCATTTAAAATGTGTTGGATTCATCTCAATGAAATCTTCCATTTTGGGATATTTGCAATAGAATTTTAGAATATTTGATCGAAACAGTATGGGGATCCTTTTGGATCACTCTTCCCCAATAATTTTTTTTGGACCACCAAAAGTCTTGTTTTATTTTGAAAAAGGTGAGGGTATAACTCCCTCACTTTTATAGTTTCCATCCACATTGCCTTTCTTATATTTGGTCTTTTTTTTAAAACTCATAGTTATTCAACATCTGCTCTTTGTGATGTCCTTGTCTTATTATCAAGAATCATGTCTTCTTGTAACTCATAAATATGTTCAAGAGTAAAATCATCTATATAGGGTAAAATTAAATACATCAATATATTCTCACCTTGATCCATGATCATAGGTGGCTCATATAGTTTCAAGTTTTCAACATTTACAACTAAATACAACTACATGTAAGGTGGTAGTTTTAACTAAGAAGAAATATTACCAATCTTCTCTAAAATTTTGAATGGGACATACCTGACTGGTTTGATATTTTTCACCTTATCCTTTGAGACGTTCTTTGATTATATTAAGACAAATTAGATCACCAATAAGGAAGTAGTGATCAACCTGATACTTTCCATGCCTAACCTTTTACTTAACATGGATATTTTATAATTGCTTTTAGACAGCTTGATGAACCGATTGGATATTTTGGATGGATTTATTTTATTTATATACATTTTTTTAATCTAACATAGAATATTTCACAAAATATAAGTCCAAAGGTGACTTAGGCAAATAACCAAAACAAGTCTCAAAAGGAGACATCTATGTATGAGAATATATGGCACAATTGTAAGAATGCTTCACATAACATAGGTGTTCATCCTAGAACATAGGATGTTTACTAAAATACCATTGGATTAAATGAACCACTATTAAATTGACCACTTCTATTTGATGATAAATTTATGGATGAAATTTAGTTCTCTTCTTGAGTTTTGTGTCCATCATGTCCCACAAAGTTGACCAAATTTTCCCAATGAATCAAGAATCTTGATCATAAATGATGGATGTGGGAAACCAAATTAAACCCAAACATTATTGAATAAAAAGTGTGACATCTCCTTTCCTATTAAAATCTTTTTATAGGGCACCAATATACACATTTTACTAAATCTTTCCATAACCACATATAAATAGTCATGATTCTTTCTAGACATAGGCAAGCCATCCAAAAATCCCATATAAACACTCTCCCATAGATGTGTTGGTATGGGAAGTGGGGCATACAATCCCAAATTAATATTAATATGCTTTATGGTGGCACAAGAATACAATCTTTAACATATTTATATATATTTTCATACATCTGAGGCCAATAACAAAATCTTCACAATTATGCAACTATTTTACCAATGACAAAATGACTTGAAAAAAGAGAAGTATGTGATTCCATAATCACATGGAATCTTTTATCTTAATAAATTATAACTTACCAATATTATAAAATAGTCCATCATGCATGTGATATTCCAATTCTTCTACCTGCTTTCCATGACTTAGACCTTCATAGACATTTAAAATCAACATCTCTAGCATATTATTCTTTATAAAATTCATACATCAAAGAATTATATTTTAAGATAATAGATGAAATAATAGGAGATATTAAAATAATATTAACTACCTTGTTTTGCATACCTTTCTTATATCTTATTACGAGATGGAGTTGTTGCAAAAACACCATCTAAAGAAAGTGACTTGACTATTGTATCTTTGACTATGATTAGAGATATTGTAAAGGTCGTTGATCCATATGAATAAGTGTCTCTTTGACCATTAAATAATTATTCAATTTTTTCACACTTTGAACCAAAGCATACAAATATTTATCATAGGTATATTATCCCTTCAGCACACTCGTGAAGGTTTTAGAAAGGTAAAGTATAGGATTTTGCTTTTGCATTAAAATTGTACCCATGGAATAATTAATTACATTAGTTTCAATCTCGAATGGCTATTACAAATATAGAAATGTTATCATTGGGTTTGTGATTATATTTTCTTTCAACATGTGAAAGTCATTTTGTTTCTTTCCTCCCCATTGAAATACATGTTTAGTATTTGTCAAAGCATGTAAAGGATATGTAATCAATTAAAAATTAGCAATAAAATTCCTCCACTATTCGACTACCCTAGGAAGATTCTAACTATAGTTACATCATTAAGATTTGTCCATTTAATTATGGCCTAAAATTTATAGGAATGAATTTTTAGTTTACCATCCCCTACGACATAACCTAAATATACTATAGATGTTTTACTAAATTCACATTTAGACATCTCTAGATACGATTTCTCCCTTTATAAGCTTTATAAGAGTTTTTTAATTTACTAAATATAAGACTATCATCTAAGTATACTATTAAAATATCATTTATGAATGGCCTAAATACATCATTCATAACTCACATGAAAGTGGAAGGAGCATTACAAAGCCCAAAATGCATAACAAACCACTCAACAAGACCATGCTTAGTTTTAAAAGTAGTTTTCCAATATCAACTTCACTAATTCTAACTTAATTATAACCAGTTCTTAAGTATAACTTATTCAAATAAACAACATTTTTAAACTGATCTAAAATATCATCAATACAAGGAAGAGGGTAGTGGTTTTTCATTGTAATCTTGTTCAATACTCAGAAATCTATATACATCTACCAAGTTCCATATTTCTTTAGCACCAACACAAATTGTGAACCAAATGGATAAATGTTTGGCCTTATTACCCCTCTCTCAAGAAACTCTTGAAATTTGTTCTTTATTTCTTCATTTTCAACAATATAAAACCTATTCATGCCAATATTGGGAAGAGGATTTTAGGAGGTAAACATTGTGGATCCTAAAAAATAGCATTATAGTTAGACATAATATTAACTATTCCATTTATTTATTTAAGATCACAACCTTCTATATCCTTGTATTTATCATCATCATTAGATTTTACAACCATGAGTACATAGTTTGTTCTTGCATTGACAAGCCTTTTCGTATATCCTATAAATACAAGTGACAAGTTTGATTTTATCTGATAGGATCTAACATTGTATTCAACCCCATCTTTTACAAGAAAATATTTATTCTCTTCCATATATAAGATTGATTTTACATCAAATAAATAAGTGCTTCCATGTAAAATACCACAAATATTAGGTAGAACCACATCTAACTCTGCCTCATCAATGAACCTAAATATGATTATAAATCTCAACCTATATGTTTTAGTGAGTTGTAATTTAGCATCATCACACACCCATACAAAAGGGTATGGATTAGGATGTGGTTTATTATTAATCCCAAATTTTTTAACAACCTCTTTAGTAATGAAATTATCTTTAGATACATTATCAAAAAGAGTATTTATCTTAGTATGCTTCGAAATTACTCTAGTGTGGATTAATTCATTTAATTTTTTTTCATCATGCAAAGATTTAGAATGTAAATAAGAATGAGAAGTGTGATATTTATTTCTATAAGATGAAGAAGATGAACCTTACATGCCCATGGCAGTGACATTAGTCTCATTACTAGAATCAGAGCCAAAATATTGTTGTATATTTATTTTAGTAATCTTACCTTTCTTGTTCCTAACTCATTTTGGCCTACATTCTAGATGGATAGTCCAACACTTTTCATCTTCATGTTCTTCTCTCTTAAAATGAGAACAAAAAGGTTTCCCATCCTATTTCTTAACTTTGGAGGTATGTTTCATCTTACCCTTTCCTTTACCTTTGATTTTAGGTGGTTAATTGGGATTCTTTGTGAAATATTCCTTATCCTTAGTCACTTTAACCCTTGATTCAATATGGGTAACTTTATCAAGATTAGTGGGGTTAAACATATGGATTATATGCCTTAAGTAACCATGTAACCCAAAAATATATTTCAAAAGAGTATATTGAGTGTAAAGAGGATTACCTAACACCAAAGCCCTCTTTATAAAATCTTGATAATAATTTTATACACTTTGACCTTTACTTTACCTTCAATTTTACCAATGCATAGTAGCTTGTTGTATATAGCCTAATGGATACAATTTATTTTTTAATTTATAAATAAAATCAGCCCAAGAATAAATCACTTTACCATGATTAAGGAGATCCTTGGGTGTCTTACTCTCCCACCAAATTAGTTTTGTGCCACCCAATTGAAGAGTAGCTAGCTAATTTTTTTATTCCTCATCATAAATCTTCTAAACCCTATAGTATAATTCTATTTTCCTTATCCAATGATTAAAATTTTCTATACTAAGCTTTCTATTATAGATTGTAAAATCAAACTTAACATATATCTTAGCCTTAGAATCAATAGAATCAAAAACTTTATTTTTCTTATCATCAAAGAAAGAAGGAGAAGGTTTAGATGGAGAAGATTTAAGAGATTATTATCCTTTACCATTACCATTGTTTTAGGGTTCTTCCTCTTGTTTACTTTTAGTTCACATATGTATTTCATGATAAAACTCTTCCACCATACTATTCATCTCAATAAATTCTTGATGGAAAGCTTCTTCTGATTCTAGTTCTCTTCTAAGAGAATCCATGGCTTGACTTGTGTAATTTACATCAATTTTAGGGTTATATTCTTCAAGTGATCCTTATACTCATTTCAAGTTAAACCTATTTATCATTTAAAATATAAACTTCCATATCCAAAAACCATGTTAACATATCCCTGATCCATTATTCTAATACCAAACTTGATTTGAATTCTTAGTTAATGCAAAACACTCACTATTTATTAATTTTGGATACTCATAACAATTTTTTAAATTTTCATCCTTTTACTTGAAATTGGATTATTTTATTAAAATTAGGTTTAATATTAATTAAAAAAATTAATTAAATGAAAATAAATAGATAAAATGCAAACCAAATTGATAAAAAAAATTCACCCTTTTGGGAGCTATGTCTCCAAGTCCAAAAAGCACTTGAACCAATCTTTTAAATGGTGTAAAATACACTTTGTGTAAAATATTTACACCAAAATATGACTTTAGTCTACAAAAATAACCTTTAATCTACCTATAGGAAGTCACTATAAAAATATCAAATATGGGAGTTGCTCTTCCTACATAAAAAGACACTTGTTTACTTGTTTATTACTTGTTCTCCTTGAAAGGCTAAAAAACAAGTTTTCTTCTATCCATGTATATGTTTTTCAAATGCAACAATGAGTCTTTTATAATTCTCCAAAATCCATTTTTTCATGGTTTGAAGTCTTATATATTTATCCAATATGTTAGGATTTCTTACATTACCTTGTTTTTAGGCTTGGATAAAGCTTCCACGCATTTTGAGTGAGATTTAATCCCATATTAAGAGGGTTTTTTATTAATAATATTTAAATAAAAATTTCAACGCCATATGAATTGGTATTAAGAGAAATATTTACTTTAAACTCATAACATATCGTGGGGACTTGTTTTTGGACATTCCATGTGTCAAAAAACCATTGGTACACATGTCAAACCCTGATTGAGCCACTGTTACATGTCTAGTCACCATGCTAACATCATCATTATACCTTGTTTGCTTTAACATGTTATAAATTTTGCATACAAAGTTATTTTCACCCCATTAAAAATGCATTAGAATCATATCAATGAGATCTTTGATATTAATATGTTTTCAATAAGGTTTCAAACCATTTGATTAGATCAATGTGGGGATCATTCTTTTGACCCCATTCAAAATGCATTAGATTCGTCTCAGTGAGATCTTTGATATTAGGATGTTTTCAATAAGGTTTCAAACCATTTTATTAAATTAGTGTGGGGATATTCTTGGATCAAAATGGCATTCAAAATCATTATGACTGGATGAGTGATAGTAATGGCACCACTTATCATCAGACTTCTTACCTTTTTCTAAAGTAGAATTCAAAATAACCTTAGAGTATCAAGTAGTCTTTTAGTGTTTCTTACTTTTATGAGAAGCATTTTTCTTCTACATAAAGGCTATGATGTGGATTTATATGAAGTTGATCCCTTGAAAACTATATTGGATGAAGATTAGGAATGTTTCTTCATTTTTCCTTGGATTTGATCTTGGTGGCATTGTGATATACTTGCCCCAAAGTGTTAGAAGTTAATAAATCCATCTTTGCATAGATATAAGGTGAGATTCCACTGGTGTACTTCAACACCTTATGTTGTTCACTCAAGTTCTCATGCAATCACGTATATTATCTATGGAATGTGTTGGTATATTCTTCCACCGATTGATCCTTGCACCGATGTATTTTTTGTAACTTGATGTATTCATCTTCAAAGTGTTGGAGAGGGTATAATTCTTCCTATAGCACATTGAAAAAATTATTTCATAATTTGTTTAGAATGCACTCTTATGCATGTTACATACTAAAGGTCTCCCACTAGTGAATAACTACAATGTATATCTTCAATACATTGAAGGTGATCTTATCAGCATCAGCTAAGTAGTTGATTGTGATTTATACCTTGAGTTTTCAAATTCATGAATCTAATGTTTTGGCATTGATATTGCTTTCAAATAGAGGGATGCCAAGATTGACTATACTTTTAAGGGTATTTTTGCTAAAACCACTATTGAGGGTAGTGTGGACATCGATGGGAAGGAATCAGGTTGAGATGCATCATTAACTCATGGAACTGAATAAAAATTTCAATGTGTTGTGTCCCTTATGCATGGGTGATGATCCTTCAAAATTTAGGGGTCACATCAAATTACTTCTAGGTGTTAGACAACTTTATTTTATAATGGCATTCATCTAGAATTTATAAAATAGAACCAAATATTAAACATTCTCTCTCATTGTGTTCACATGGTTATAGACATAGAAAAGATAAGAGATATGTTTTTATACCAATAACCTACACCATGGGACCCAAGACCAAGTGTACGAGGAATAACTAAGTTTGGTTGTACATAGTGAATTCACATATATGTATTGAAATAGAATTATCAAAAAACATTAAATGTAATGTAAGTCTTATTTGTATTAAATGCAACTTCTATTCAATATTAGAGATTAAGGTAAAATTATACAATGTTTTACAACTTCTGTGTTACAGAATAGATACATAGAGCATGTAATTTTTTGTTACAACTATGTGTGGAATAGACCCCTAGACAGATGCATATGTTACATATTTGACATTAATAATATAATAGTATTTAAAACTACTATCACTTACAAAATAATATGGTTAACAGTTGTTTCATCTTCCTTACTGGATAATAGTTGAGTTTCCAAGTTGGTGGTGACTAACGGTCCAATTGATAAGATTTATAACTAGAGAGTGAAACTTAAAAAGCCACATGGTTAGAGTGGTATAACATGTGGATGTGATTAAGTGAGGATAGTTATATGCACACAAACTTACAAGTGAATACCAAGACAATGTGCACAACTAGGAGGTGAATGCAAAAGTATCTAAATAAGTGCACAAATTATGCACAAAAGCAAACCTCTTGTAGAGGAGCGCATAAGAGTGTGCAAAAGGTGTGATCCATGTGTAAAATAAAAATGGGGGAGTTTATTTTTTTGTGTAAGTTCTACATATATATCAGAGGTAGATAAGACTTAGGTTTGGTATAATTAATTATGCTCATATCCATAGTTTTATAAAAAAATGGTGGTTTTATCCCACAACTACATGCCAATAGTAGATGATGCATATTATTTTCAACTAATGATCCATTTTTTTACCATATATGAAGAATATTATGCTTTCATATTTAATTTTATAACCATAATCTATTTTCCAACGAGGTTTTGATGTTATAAATGGTCAAATATTATATATGGGTTGTTGAGGATATTGTTAATGATATGTCAATGTATCTCTTGGTGTGCCCAAAGATCCTCACCACTACCTCTTTTATGAGTGATGAAAATGTGTCTTCTATGGTTGATATTCCATTAGTGAGAAATTATATGGATTTGTTGAAATCTATAATTATGTGAAAATTATAACCCAAGTGAAAGTTATATATTATACTTTAATTGTTATTATTAACACATTAATGAGATGTTATATTGATGTTATCATATTTGTTTATAATTAATATTTTATGGATGCAACTATAAGCATACTTATTAAACAACAAAAATTTAGGGGAATTTTAATGAATGCAGGAAGCAAGTAATGTCATGCCAAGCCTAACCTTGGCTTATGCACATGGTTAAGTATTAATTAGTGTTGGGCCCATTGATATCATATTCATGTTTGTTATTATAATTTATCTTATATATCCTTTGGTGATATTATATTATATTAAAAAATTATATATATTTATTATTATTATAATGAATATACAACTGATTAATAAATTTTTATTTCTATCAATTCATACCATAGAGGTACTTTTATGAATTTGGTAAATGTGTTAGAAATAGGTATTTTTGAATGTATACTAAATATATATACTAACTATGAGATGATTTGTTTGGATTTGTATTTATTCCATTGGAGTGTTTCAAAAGTGGAAGCTTTAGTAAAGGAAATTTGTAATAAGCATCTAGATACTAAAAATAAATTTAAAATAAGGTTTACTTTATGTGCAACCAAATATATGGCATGTTGGAAGCATGGATACTTATAATATATGCCTATGTGTAATAAACACAATATGATGTTATGGTTATTGATGATCATTATCCATGTGTACATGTAATATGCACATGGAGAATAAATAAAATAAGAAAATAAGCCTAAAAGGATTCACAATCATTAAGCGAAGATGTAACTATAAAATGTATAATAATATTTGTGAGGACCATCAATAGATTTGTGGTTTCTATGGTGAAAAATATAATAATTGAATAATTAAATGAAATCCATAGTGGTTAAAAAAAAATATACAAGTGGGATGAAAATTTCATAAGGTGGCAGATATAAAGTTAATATGATCATGATGACCACAAAAATGTTTCTGCTGAACAACAACAGTAAGGAAAGATAATATATAAAATGACTAATATAATATTTAAGTATAGAAAAATTACAAAAGGAATGAATATTAATTCATGAAATGATAGCTAACCCTACAACTAATATAAAAATAAATGTGAACATAATAATTTTAACTACAAACAATCTTAAATTCAAAGAATAACATGAAATGAAATATTAGAATTTATGTAATGATATAAATTTATATCATATAGTAAATTATTATAATTACTTTATGGTGAATTAAATTAGCTACAGGTAGAAGATAAACCTTATAAGAAGGAACACAACGGAGTGATACAGAGCATCACAAGGTGAAAACAATGTAAATATGTTTATGAGGTTTATTTTGACCATTTTTGGCCTTGGGTCTATGCGAGGGGTCTTATAGTATCCCCTAAAATTTAGTTTATTCATTAATATTCTTATATGATGTGTTATTTTTCTTCTATATTTTTCTTGCCAAAATGGCAATCTTGAAAATTTGAATTCTTAGACTAGCTTTGAAGGGTGTTTTGAGGTGTTGTGTGAGATATAATGTTGTATAATGTTTTATAAAATTACTATAATGTCATATGTGTGTTATATTATGTGTTTCGAAGTTAAATTAATTATCATAAATAATGTAAAATCAATAAAAGAGACATTGTGACTGCCCTTTCTTGGAAGTGGCATGAAAGAAGGAGTTTGTTATATGTTTGGCAGGATATAGAGGTTGCAATGCATATTGAAGAAGACATTGTGAGTATAATTTAGGGATGATGTATATCATATAAGGAGATAGGATTAATATATAAAAATAAATAAAATATCAATCAATAATGAGTACTATCCCTACTCTACTAAAATCATTGTGTGTATGCTAAAATATAAATAAAGAAAAGGATGTTTCAAGGTAGTTGTGTGACTATTTGAATATTATGATATATGTGAGAACTAAAAAAGTGGTTATTATATTTTCAAAGTGGTTTTATATCAGCATTTTCTAAAAAATAATGTGTACATCCCCTGGACAGTCCCTTTAGAAGGAACTCTACCAACACACAGTCCAAGATAACTTGTAAGTGTTATATTTGTGAAGATTGTTTTTAATGACCTTTGAATTATATTGAGTCCAAATAATATTAGATATGGTATTTATGACTATTTTAATATCTTTTAATTATCATAAGTTCATATAGAATGCAAGATTCAAACTAAACTTACACGTACAATCATTTGGTATGCCAAGAACTCTGTGTTGTTGTATTTTCTGACAATATTGTGATTGAGAGAGGAGAGTTAGAAATTAGATAAAGTGAACCTATTTTAATTATACATATTATATGTATTAAAATTATTTTAATTTTTTTAACTCATTTAAGCCCATATTTTAGGCTCTCGGGTCTAGGAGATTTGAAACAAACTCTAGCAGTCGAAGAAAAGGTGAAGGTTTCCATAGTTTGGAGTCTAGTTGAGATTCAAGTTTATTATTTAAGTTTTAATATGATTATACATAACATATATAATTATAATTAACTCTTGAAAACTTTTAAAATCCAAATGAATCATTTATATCTCTTCTTGGCCTTGCACAAGCCTACATAACCCTAATCTAGGGTTATAAGACTAAAATTGGATTAACTAGTGATTCCACCTTAAAATTTCATAATAATTTGTAGTCTGACATTTTTTTTGTGATATAACTTATTTTTGTGTTTTGGGACCCATACAGTACAACCTAGTATGGTTTTTATCATCATGGGAGTGAATTAGGCCTTAAGAGACCTAATAGTGAAGGAAGATCTTGAATTGGGTAGTATATACTAAGAGTTAGAGCATGAAAATTCTTTAGAAGATATAAGGAATTAATGGGTATCTATAAATGTGTTTTTTTGTCTTGAAACTTTATATATGGTCTATACCTACTATATTTGTAGGAAAATAGGGCTACTAGAGTCTACAAGTTTAAAGAGATAAAGAAGATTTGAATTGAGAGTTCTAAATTAGGGGTGGAGTTATTTATAATTGAGATGAGATAATATAAATCATCTGGATGGTCTTATGATACTAGGGTGGAAATATAACATTGGATCCATACATGAGGTTTATGAACCTATGGAGTATCAACCAAGTTTAAATTATAGTAGAGGAAATTCATAAATAATTATGGATTGGAAGATGGTGATTATGGTAAGAGGAAAGAGTGTACATAATTATGAGTGATGAGATGTCAATAAAATAGGAGAAAAGACTAAATGTATGTATGGAAAATGATTTAAGAGCCTATAAAAATAAAAGAGAGTTTCGAAGATAGTTTCAAAAGCAACCAAGTACCAAACAAAGAATCAGGAGGTGGTCAGAATATTAGAGTTAAAGAAAGATATCAAAACAAAGAATAAGATACAAGTGATTACTTATGAATTTTTTAGGCATAGGCACTAAATCAAGTGCTATCAGAGTAGAAAGATCATGAGGAATGATAGTTGATTATGTTAACAAGAATTTGACAGTTTTTAAAAATATGTCTTGAAGATTTTGATAGGGTAAAGATAACAAGAAGGTGAATTGAAAGTGGGTAAAATAAAATAGTGAAGAGGAAGTTTACAAAAGGCTCAAGAGAAGAAATTCAATGGTAAGGACTTGATTGCCAAGGAGAAATAATATAAAATGATAAGAAAAGAGCAAGATAACACAAAGGAAGATGATATGAAGACAAAGTTGAAGTAAGAATATGAGTTGGACAGATAGATAGATAAGTTGAGGAGTGATTTAGGGAAGATTGAGCTCATGTTGAATCTATGGTTAAAATAAATAAAATAAGTATATGGTTTCCCATTTAAAAATAGAGTGAAATGGACTATAGAATGCCTTTCTAAAAGGATAATAATACAAAGAATGATTGACTTGAAAATAAAATAAAATATAGTGGGAAAGGTCCATAGAGGCTTAAAAATCAAAAATTTGCCAACTGAGCAACATGAAAATGAAGACATAAAAAGAGTTCTCATTGTGGAAAACATGAGAGAGGAAAAAGTGCAAAAAGAATCACTTGAGAAAGAGATGAAAAGAAAGAGGAGAGTGTTCAATAAGGAAACACTCATGGAGACATTTTGGTCTCTGAATCTATTACCTAATGATGTGTTTAAGTTTGTGTACATAGGTATGGAGAGCAATATGAATAATATCAAGAATCAGACCTTGAAATTGGCAAGAAATGGTGAAAGTAAAGTACCCATAGAGAAGGATGTAAGTGAAACAAGAAGAAAAGTTATATAAATTCCTAACAATGAATATGATGATGATATTGAAGCTTATCAACATGAAGATATTGAAGATGAACTAGATTTTTATGATGCCTTGAAGAGATTTATACTAGAAGGAGTGGAAGCATACAAAAAGAAGGAGTTTGAAATCAATGAAATATTAATAAGAAGCATGACCATTAAATAGGCTATTAAAAAGGTAAATGAAAGTTTAAATATTGATTTTGATCATGTATTTAATAAGGTGACTATAGAATCATATGTGGATGAGGAGAAGAGCCACTTGGATCTCTCAACACTTGTAATATATCATCAATATAAAATACCCAAGTGGAAAAAAGGATCAGCTATTGAAATGAAGCCCACAAAGTCCAAACAAAGAGTTGTCGATGATAAGGATACAAACTAAGGGTAGTTACAATACATAAGGAGAAAAGTAGAATTCAATAAGGAGGTGAATCACAAGGTAAGTGAATTTAAAATATTTTAGTCTAAGCTAGTGAATCAAGCAAGTAAAGGGTCTATCAAACTTATAACAAACAAGATATATATAGCCAAAGGTAAGAAAGAAAGAAAATAATGATATTTCAGCTCGTGGTGATGAAGATACACCTCAAGAGAGCATAAAGAATGAAGTAAAAATCAGGTCCAATGAATAAAAAGACAAGAAAGTAGTCAAATATAAAAATATGATGTTGTAATGGGGTGGTAAAATACAAATTGATAAATGTTAGGAGTAAGAAAACAATAAGGTTTAAAGGTTTCCAAGAAAAATATGGAAGAAGCTTGAGGAGAACACTAGAGAAATGAAAGGTAAGTAAATTGCTTATGATAGTTTGAATAATGATACTTTATAGTCATTGTATAAGATCATTATAAGAGAAGATGAAGAATGGGAGAGAATGTCTATGCTAACCAATATGAATCAAGGATAAATATCTAATTTGACACATCGAGATGAAGATTATGAGTAGGTCATGACAAAGAATAAGAAGATCTTTGATCAAGAGAATTATTACGTCTTTGATGAAGCTTGTGAAGATCTCTTCAAACAAGATAAAATATTGAAACAATATACTAATGAAGATAAAATTTTAAAAGTAGATTTTGATGATTCTAGGATTGTGAAGTCATCACACACACTAAATGAAGTGAAAAAAAGGTTTAAATAAGAAAATAGAGGACAGATAGGACAACTAGGTCCCAAATTTGATGAAAGATATGAAGATATGGATGATCTCACATTGAGTGAAGAATTGAAACTATTAAAAGAGATACTAAATATTTTAAATGAGTTATATATAGGTTCATATCAAAATTATAAGCTCATTGATGAGCTTAAGGATGAGTTAAAATAAGAACAAAGCAAGCTAGTGTAAGCAAATTTGAACAAGGGTATGCTTTAGAATAAGATGCTTGGAAAAACTAACCAAGAAGTTAGTGAAGGGTAAAATTGGCGTTAAATATTATATTCAAAGTATATACATTATCATAATTGTACATGTATAGATGAATAAGAGATTTAATAATTTGTGTAGACAGATGATAGCCATGAAGCATATGCAAGTGAAGTAGACTTTTGGAGTCTTGCAGCTGAGAAGGAGATATGAAGGAGAAGGTACAATAAGAGAGAGAGAGAGAGAGAGAGAGAGAGAGAGAGAGAGAGAGAGAGAGAGAGAGAGAGAGAGAGAGAGAGAGAGAGAGAGAGAGAGAGAGAGATAAGAAAAATGATAAATAAAAATAAAGAGATATTTGATACATCCAATCATGAAGAGTTTAAAGAGTATAATCAATCTCATGTTGGTGAAGAATGTGAAAATGAAGACAAGAATGAGGTAAAAATAGTTGTTAAGGTAGATTACAAGTTGGTATAGCAAGAAACATTTGGAGAGAATCAAGGTCCTATATATTTTTCATATAAATTTTTTTTGGGATTATGTTTATACAAGTGTGTTAGATATTAAGGTTAAATCTATATAAGATGCAGATCTTAAGAGAGATCAAACAAATAAGATTCAAGAGAGCATCCTCGTTTTAGAGGACAAAGTTATGAAGGAAAATATTAAAGAGAGAGAGACGAAGGGTAAAAACATGCAAGATATTTATAATCAAACTATAGATAAAATAAAAACAATTTCAAGGGTATAACACAATTAGAAAATGAGAAAGAAGTTAATCATTTGAGATGGAACTCAATTTTCTCGCTCTTGTGGAGTATGATGTAGAGTATCATAAGATGAAAAAAAATGTTTAATAGTTTATTTGGCCTTCGATATATGTGAAGGGTATTGAATAATCACATATGAGGTATCTAAGCCATTAAGAGTCTTAGATGATGTGTTATTTTGCTTCAATAAGTTTCTTATGAAAATGGTAATTTTGAAAATATGAATTCCTAAACTAACTTTGAATGGTGTTTTGAGGTTTTCTGTGATATCCAATGTTGTATAATGTTTGAAAATTTTCATATAAATTCCTATTTATGTGGTATTACATGTTTCCATGTTCAATTAATTGTCATAAATAATGTAAAACCAAGAAGATAGATGTTATAACTACCCTTTTTTGGAAGTGGCATGAAAGGAGTTTGTTGTATGTTTGGTGGGATATAGAGGTTGTAATGCATGTTGAAGAAGAGAGTATGTGTGTATAATTTATGGAGGATATATATCCTTTAAGGAGAGAGGAGGACTCTAATAAAATCAATAAAACATCAAGCAAGAATCAATACTCTACCTGTTCTGCTCAAATCATCATGTGTATGCTAAAATATCAATTAAAAAAAGGATGTTGGAGGGGAGTTGTGTGATTATTTGAATTATGATATATGATATCACTCTAATTTTTGTTATTCTTTTTGAAAAGTGGGTTTCTATCATATTTTACAAACAAGAATGTGTATACCCCCTGGATAGTCCCTTTAGAAGCAACTATGTGAACACACAGTCCAAGATGTCTTGTAAGTGCTATGTTTGTGAAGATTATTTTAATGATATTTTAATTGTATTGAGTCATAATAATATTATATAGGGTATTTATTACTGATTTAATATCTTTTAAGTCTCATAAGTCCATATATAATGTAAGAGTTAAACTAAATTTACACATACAATCCTTTGGTATACCCAGAACTCTGTGTTTTTGCATTTAATGACCATATTGTGATTGAGAGAGGAGATTTATCCTTTGGATAAAGTGAACCCAATTTTATAATACATATTATAGGTCTTTTAATTATTTGAATATTATTTGAATTCATTAAGCTAAAATTATAGGCTCTCAGGTCTTAGAGATTTGAAACAGACTGTAGCAGTCAAAGAAAAGGTAAAGGTTTCCATGTTTTGTAATTTAGTTGTGAAAATATAATATGATTATATTTACCCTATATAAGTGGAAGGAACTCTTGAAAACTTTTAAAAATCCAAATGCAACATTTATATCTCCTTTTGTCCTTGCACATGCTTGCATAACCCTGATCTAGGGTTTTAAGACTAAAATTGTATTAACTAATGATTGTACCCATAAAATTTCATAAAAAAAAATTAGTCTAACTTTATTTATTATGCTCTAACTTAGTTTGGTGTTTTTGGACCTGTGCAATATGGCCTAGTATGGTTTTTATCACTGTGGGAGTGAATTAGTCCTTAAGAGACGTAATAATGAAGGATGATGTTGAATTGGGTAGTATACACTGAGATTTAAAGCATGAAAATTCTTGGGAATATGTAAGGGATTAATGGATGTCTAAAAATGTGTTTTTTGTCTTGAAACTTGATATATGGGTTGTAAATACTATATTTGCAGGAAAATAGGGCTACTAGAGTTTAGAGGTTTAAAGAGAAAAAGAAGAGTTGAATTGAGAGTTCTAACTTTGGGGTGGAGTTATTTTCTTAGATGATTGAGGGGTGATATTATGAATCATATGGATGGTATTATGAGCCTAGGGTGTAAATAAAGTTTTGGATCCATGCATGGGGTCTATGAACATAAGGAGTATTGACCAAGTTTGAATCATAATAGAGGAAATTCATAAACAATGATGGATGGGAGGATGGTGAGTATGTTAAGAGTAGAGAGTGGAAAGAATGATGAGTGATTAGATTTTAATAACATAGGAGATATGACTAAATGTATGTATGGAAGAGGCTTTAAGATCCTAGAAAAATAAAATAACATTTTCAAGATAGTTTCAAAAGCAAGCAAGTACCAGACAAAGAATCAAGAGGTGGTCAGAAGGTTAGAGTTAAAGAAAGAGATAAAATAAAATAATAAGATACAAGTGATGATCTATGAAGGTTTTAGGCATATGCACTACATCAAGGAGGAGAGGAATAATTAATTTAAAGCAGTGAAATCTATTTAACAAGTTAGTCAATGGAGGATAAGGTATCCATTGTGAAAGCTTCATGTTGACATATGGTATCACATTATACAGATGCTTAGTTAGATCAATCAAATTTAGTGTAATGCATACAAAATTATTTGAAAAAAGGAAAGATTGGAGAAATAAATTATTCAATTGAAGTAAATATTTGGAAGCATTGTTTAATGCATTGGTGCTTAACCAAACTGAGTTAATTTAGTTGAGATATTTATAATTGTAGAGAATAGAGTAGAAAAACGGATTACTTAAATTTCATGCTATGAAATATGTGAAAATTCCATGTGGGTGGATGGGTGGATCATGGAACCAAATAATCTCATTATCAGTATCATTGTATGAATATGTGGAAGCTTGATAGTCAAACAGAGAAACTATGAGATACATGTGAATGCCTTCTTACTCTCCTCTGTATTTTAATTTTTCAAATCTATGGGAAAATTATAATTGATAATGGTTAAGTAATCATCATATAGTATTATTTGATGGTATTGATGTTGTTAAAGGGCAAAGTTTTATTCTTACTCCTGATATGACAAATTTATATGGACCATATGTCAAGGTAGAGTTGGATTATTACTCTTGATATGTTGAAATATATGGACCACACGTGAGATCTAAATGACATGAAATGGATTAAATTATATTTTAAACAATCATGTTGATATTTTTGTGATTATTATTGATCTATTTTGCTACAGTAGATGAAAACTATTTTGGGGTAAAATAGGTTTGGTTATTTTAAAATACTTGAAAATAAGACTTTCTTTCCTTGTGAAAAAAATAATTATAAGTTGACCTAACTACTTGAAATCATACTAGATTAGAAATATTGGTATTAATCTGCATGACTTGCATAATTAGAGATAATATATAATTCAGTTCCTTTAAGAGTTTAATTTACTAATAGCAAATCTGAATGTTGATTTTGAATAATGCTAGACATGAACTCTGAGATTATTCCCAAATGATAATTTTTTATTATAAATTAGGGATAATTGGGTAATTAATGTAATTTATGACATATTTTTTGGATTTGCGGATTTTTTACTTTATTAAAATTTAATTTAAGTAATTTCAATATAAATATACTATAGAATATAGATGTGCAATAATATACAATAAAGTAAAATGAATGCCAAAAGATTAGAATGACATATAATTGAATTTTTACAAGGGTAAGAGTATACTTAGCTTATTATGGATGATTAACTTAATATACATGTTCTAGATCAGAAACTGAATATAATAATCCCTTGACGGTGTCACTATTGAAAGTAGGAGATCAAGATAAAAAGGGACATTTTCACACTAGGAGGACAGGGTCGCAGTGCACCATTATCCTCTACTATGGATTTATCTATGTTGAATGTGCAACTAATCTGAAAGTTTAAGATTGTGTGCCTCTATTTATACTTGTCATGTTTCTTTGTGGGGACTGAATTGATGAGCAAAAATATTATAAAATAGAAACCCTAATATTGTACGAACACATAAAATAAGATAAAATATAAAAGGGGGGATATAAGGTAATAATAATATCTAAATTTCACTTAGAAATCCTTTTATAACATAATGTTATCTACATAGTCCAAGTGGACCTTAGGCCAATGTAGTTTTCCTTCCTAGTTGTGTTTTTGCAATTTTGGATGGAAGACTATATTCTATTTTCCATATGAATACCCTTGGCATAATAAATTCAAATGATATATTTTGCCTTAGAATCTATAGATAAATCAATTATTCAACACAAATAAAACTCTTTATAACCTTTTAAACATTGAGAATAAGTAAGTCATTCTTTTTCAAGGCATCTATCTATATAGACCTTTGTATTTGAATTTAGGTACTCACTGTTGCATGAAGGGTCGGGCTCAAAATACCATAGGACATATAAAGTACCATTAATGATATATAAACTCAGAATAATTCCACAAGTTATGGTGGATAGGTCCACACTACAATACATGCAAAGTGTGCTCCTGTCCAAGTAGTGTGGACTTGTCAAAATGCATAAAATGACTATACAGTGACATATACATAGATTAGGGATCTGAAAGACATAATACAATACTAAATAATAGTGAAATACATAGACTTTTATTAGACAACAAAGGAAAGAACAACACGACTAGATATACAACATGCTAGTGAGCCGTTCATTTTGCAATAATGATCCAAATAAACATGGTTATACAAAAATGTGCATTTATATTAAGTTTGTGCCAAATTTGGGTGTCTACACAAATGAATTTATATTAATTTATAAATTTTATGCTCTAAATATCCTTACAGTCCTTATAGAAATTAATTCCACTTCATATAATTTTTAAGCACATAAAATGAGGTATCTGGGTGCCTATAATTTTTTAAAAATTAATCTTGGCTAAAATAGGGACCCAACGCCATTAGTTTCATAGTTTCTAGATATTTGGTTTGTAAGATATCAATTTTTTAAAAAATCTTTTCTATAGAGTAACTTATTGGAACAAAGGCCCTTATAGAATCACAAGCAAGTAGTGTTGTGTTGCATAAAGTTTCTTACCGCACTTATGTTATGTTGTGAGTTTTTGCAAGTATTCTTTGTTTCATTGATTTTTGTTTTTGTTTTTTTACATTATCCTTTGTGAGTGCCTAGTTTAGTGAATTTTTGTGTTGCTTTTAAGCACACTTGTGTTGTAATGATCCACATATCTTTTGTTTCAAAATTACATGAAATTACTGTCTAGTTGATTTAGTTGTTATGTGAGAAATATTTGCATGCCCTATTTGGTGAGTAGAAATATTCCATCGCAACTCATGTTGGCTTCATGCAAAAAATTATTGTGCACAAAAAAAGAATTGGGCCTATATATTAGGCAATCCTTATGTTATTTCCTAGATTATTGGGAGAGGATGCTACAGATTGAGTATATTCATTTCAGGAAATAATAATTACACTAATTGATTGATTTGTACATGGTTGTGTGTCTAATGGAAATGTTATGATAATAGTGTACCAGAGAGATCCTATGGTTTCTTGACAATCATTAGCTTCTCCGATATGGTATTAGAGTCAACTCCCCCAACCATTGCCCAGCTGATTGTTTGACACTTTGAGGATTTAATCTATTTTTTTTTTATTAGGCCATACAAAGCTATACGATTGTGGGAAGGATATTTTCATAGACGTATGACCCGTATACATTTTTTGAGATTTGAAAGCTTGGTAGTACTGATATGATGATATATGGTTTATTTTTTAAAAACTTGCTACAATCGTATATGCATACTTTACACTAGCCATACATGTAGAGTTTATGACATTCGGCGATTTGGCTATACATGTTGATTTTTTGGCTTCTTTTGGGCCATACAAAAATTTTGCATCTGAGGTTTTGAATTTGTCAGTTTGTATTTGGTATAGCTTGACATCATTTTTACGTGCATTATGTTGTTGTTTTTTGCATATACACCAGATACATAGCACCAACACCTCCAAACCACCATTTGCTCAACTTTCATTTTGACTGTTAATGCCTTGGAAATCAGTTTTGGTATGGCATCTTACATTCTCTCCATGTCATCTTTGTTAAAGCCTAAAATGAGCACAATAGAAACCTTTTCATTTAACATTGATGTTTTCATTATAATATTTATAATTTAACTGTGGATCAAACATTTCATCTGTATTTGGTATTTAGAATTGGAGTTTGTTAGATATACATTAAAGGAAAGTTACACATGTCATTGGCGAGCTTTTCATCTTCACTTTTGAGGCCATTATTACTTCTCTGCAAGCCTCATAGTTCAGTCACAATACTATGAAAATGGTTCATTGACTACTATGATTGTCTCCAATGGTCCTGTGACAGTTTGTTTTTGCATTGGTTGATACATAGATTCCAGTCATCCTCCTTCAATGACAACATACATGCAACTAGATCTACATGGACCTCTGATTGGTATTATTTTGTATTTATCTCCAACCAATTACCTCTTTTCTTGGTCATTCCTAAAACCCAACTCATACATTCTTATTCTAATCTCCATATGGAAAAAACATTAGCAATGGAGTTTTATCTTGCCTTAGAACATTTCTAACCCATTCCACTCGGCCACGAGGCTCAAATACATATGTCCATGATTCATTGTCATCCATTGTCAGGGCTTCTCACTTCATGCCAAGCCAATAAGTGTATCCAAACAAACATAAACCCATGTGGATTTTCACACTGATAAGCCACAGTTTATATCAAGATACCACCACCAGCTACGTCCTTGTTTTATTTTCTTTTGCATATTATCATTCATCACCATTTATCCACTCAGTTGTGAAAAAGATGAAGGAAAAAATAGAGCATAACAAAAAATAGAACACACTCAGATTGCTATAGCAATCATGGAAAAAACAAAAAATTTATTGATTTTCTTGAATCTTGCAGATCTTCTTGATCTTTAATACAATGATGTGCCCATGGGTCTCTTAAATAGATTTGAAAGCAAAAAATAATTATAAAAGCAAACTGAAGACTAAATTAGGTCTTTGCATGCAAACTAACTCTCTAACTACTTGAACTAACTGTTTGTTAATTGTTGTGCATGCATGAGAACTGAGGGAGGAAGTTAAACATCAAGTGGAGAAATTATCTCCTATTAATCTTCAGTTTCTAACACTCCCCCTTAATTTATACCACTAACTACTTCAACATTTACAATGCCTAAATGATTTACCATTCTTGCCATAGCTATGTTGCTAGTGGCTGCCATTGATGGAAAAAATTCTTGTTTTTTCCAAAAAAAAAAATTGTATGCCATCAATGGCAGCCACTAGCAACGTAGCTATGGCAAGAATGGTAAATCATTTAGGCATTGTAAATGCTGAAGTAGTTAGTGGTAGAAATTAAGGGGGAGTGTTAGAAACTGAAGATTAACAGGAGATAATTTCTCCACTTGATGTTTAACTTCCTCCCTTAGTTCTCATGCATGAACAGCAGTTAACAAACAATTAGTTCAAGCGGTTAGAGAGTTAGTTTGCATGAAAAGACTATATTTAGTCTTCAATTTTCTTTTCTAATTATTGTTTGCTTTCAAATATATTTAAGATACCCATGGGCAAATCATTGTAAGAAAGATCAAGAAGATCTGCAAGATTCAAGAAAATAAATAAAAATCTTGTTTTTTCCATGATTGTTGTAGCAATCTGAGTGTGTTCTATTTTTTTTATGCTCTATTTTTTCCTTCAAATTGGTATCAGAGCTAGCAAAGTAGAAGTTGAGAAGCGCATAGTCAGTTTGGAAAGAAGCCGTGAAGGGATAGCACACACAGTCAACCCCGGCAGATCATAGGTTTGAGAGCGTAGGAGCTGAAGCACCCAGGGAGATCACAAAAGCTGAGATATCATAGTCAAATTCTTGCAAGCATGCTATATAAGTTGCCTAGTCAATCCACGCAGCAGTCAATGCACAACAAAAGCATGAAGAGGAAGAAGCGCCAGTTCCTTGAAGCACAGGGACGTGCTTGGGAGACGCCTACTAAGGAGAAAGCAGTGAAGGAAGCACTTCAAATTAGAGGTGTAGCATCAGATCAATGAGCCAATAGAATCAATATATCTGTAGTGATGTGGAGATCCAGCCAGCAAGGAAGAAGGCAGGTAGTGGGAATCCCCACCTGGAAACCGTTGGTCCCTTGAAACTCTGGAGTCCCACTATGGGTGTTATGCGGTGAAGCAAGGAGTGCTGCAAGTTTTCTCAAGGCCTATTTGTAGGTCAATGTAGAGTAGTGAAGTCACTTAGGTGGCAGGCTTTGGAATGGGTGCATCAGGGGTGCACTACCACCATTTGGAGCATACAAATTTGATGAGGTTGAATCACCTCATGTACAAGGGCAGTTTGCAGAAGATATGTTGTTCATGGAATATGATCTTAAGTGGGTTGCATATCCAAGAATCTGTGAAGGTGTTGAAAAGAGCCAAGCAGTGGAACAGTTGAATAAATAAGGTAGCGCAAGAGGTATGCATGAGAGATGGTAAGAGCTCTGCAAAGCTCGAGTTGCACAGTGAATGAAGCTATTAAAGTGTGTGAGTTGCACAACAAGTGAATCTATGAAAGCGTGTGTTGAACAGTGAGCCTGAAGATTAGGCCGACCATTGGCAAATCTAGACCAATGTGGAAAAAACCCAGCAGAGTCCTTAGAGGAAACATGAACAATTAAGCATCAGGTGAAAAAAAGGTAAGCAAGTAGGAAGCTTGCAGTGTTGGACATAAACATGTCCATTGATAGCCTTTTGACAAGATACTCCTTAGTCTTAAACACTGAGTGAATGCTGATTGAGCAATTGTATTTGTTCATAGCCTCAATGTAGGCTATATCAGGGGGTGTATTCCACATATAAGGTGATGTATTTCGCAAGGTAGTGTATTCCACATGAGAGGTAGTGTATTGAAAAGGTTTAGCAATTTGAGACTAGTTTTCAACTTAAGGGGGAGAATGTTTGTTTGTTGCTCTAAAGACGCAGCTCTGAAGATTACTCTCTAGCCTACCTAACATTGATGGCAATCAAATCTTTGCAAATATATGCCAAAGACCAATCCATAGCCAGCTGTTGTTTTGTCACATCTTGGTGACTTCTGCATATCCTATTGCATATGTAATTAATGTATATCCTAGCTAATGGATCCATTTATTTATGTATTTAATGTTGTTTGTTGAGCTCATTTACTGAGTAGACTTTTCTAGAGACTTCCATAGACTATTATAAATGGAGGTCGAATGTATTGTGTTAACCAATGAATTCTAGAGCAGCGTAGATCTGGCCAATTCATTTCACCAGCCTGCAGTGCTAGGTGTTGAGAGTAGAAGCTCCTGCTTGTATGATTTGTGTATGCCTCGCAACATCCCAGTTGAAGCTGGTAGACACAATGAGTGAAGAGATGTATGCCATCAATGGCAGCCACATGCAACGTAGCTATGGCAAGAATGGTAAATCATTTAGGCATTGTAAATGCTTAAGTAGTTAGTGGTAGAAATTAAGGGGGAGTGTTAGAAACTAAAGATTAAAAGGAGATAATTTCTCCACTTGATGTTTAACTTCCTCCCTTAGTTCTCATGCATGCATAGCAGTTAAGAAACAATTAGTTCAAGCAGTTAGAGAGTTAGTTTCCATGCAAAGACTAAATTTAGTCTTCAGTTTCTAACAAAAGATGTATCAGCTGTGAAAAACATGTATTATTTTTGGACAAACATAACCAACACATATAAACTCAAGTGCATGTTGACATGGATCATAGGCCCACCAACCATTGAAAGAGTCAACAGAATTCACCATGCCTGAGTGTAGTTTAATATTTAATTCACCCACTCTTAACTACCTCCACTAAACCCCTTAACTTGACTTCAACAAACCCATCCTTGGTTACCATCTGCCACTAACCGAGCTTCTGTCAAACATGAAATGTCACCATCCTTAACATTGAGAGCCATCAAACATTAAACACAACTCCAACGAAGAAATGTGCATAGATTTTCATGATTTATATTGTTACCAAAACCTTTGAAATTTGAAATGATTAATGGTAATGGTTGATCAATGGACGGTATGATACTTAATAATGCATCGGCAGCCAATGAAGGGCATTCCATGAAGTCTTGAATACCAAGTGCCACCAGAGTATCATACAACCCTATACACTAAATAATTTTGTATTCGCTCTATGTTGCAGATGGACTGGAAGGTGAAAGATTGAGCTAACGGGGAACGAACGAAGGACCGGAGGGTCTGCCAGGTTAGTGTAACCGCTTAACTCGTAAATGCAAAAAAAAATATAGAGGGATATTGGACGATATGACTTGTTTGATGGAATGCTTCAATGTGTTAGTTTGTAGTGGCCCCTTCCTCTATCTTTAGCAAACTAGGCTCTCTCCTTTCCTTATTTCAAACAATAGGATGAAGTACTAAAAATGACAAATTGGTTTGCTTTTCAGCCTCTTAGGTATCTTACAGAGTTAGTTCTCATCTGCTCTGGTATTCTTTACAAACTTATTATTTGTTGAGGCTGGTAGGTAGCAAAAAGTTGAGATGTTAGTCATGATCTATTCTAATATTGTTTATTCATTAATATTAAAAGTGCATATTATAACTTGATTCAAATTTTATCAAAAATGAGTTAATACAAAATATCCCGCACTTGATTATTTGGCATAGTTTTCAAGACCTATTAAGGTTTACCAAAGAACTTATAAGAGCACCTATTGAATTATTTTTGTACTTAATGAAAAATAATGAGAGAAGATTTCCACTAAATAGATCAAAAAATGTAACACATTTCACGAGAAAAAAATGAAAAAAATGGGAATGTGAAATGTATGTTATTTAGATGAACTTTGTATATTAGAAAGATATACAATATATTGAATGATTATGAGTTCTTACAAGATGGGCGATTGGAATTTTTCCACATTATTAAAGGATTAAAATAAATCGAACATGTTTCTCACTCTGTAAGAAATCAAATGTTTTTCTTTTTAAAAGTTGTAAGCTCTAGGTGTCTTTACAAATAATTGTCTAAAATAAATACAATAAAACACCTAAACTCAGAATGAAAATGTTTGCTATAAAGCACTATAAATATTGTAACAATCAACACTTATTTGAGTGATTCATATATGGATGTTGTTCAATCTTACGGCTTAGTTAGGAACAATGCACAAGAGTTCATTGCTGCAAATACTCTATTTATAATCCCCACATCTATTTCCCATAAGCTAAGTGGTGTACTTCCATTTCTATCTCCCAATAAATTCCACTAACCATACATTCACCCATGCCTATGAGTCCACAACTCTTTCTACATTGAGGCCTAAATTACACTCAGCTAGAGCAGATCAAGGTAATCATTTACTTTCATTCGTTCGAGCATTGGTGATCTCTCCACATCCTTTTGATTTTCAAGTTAAATAATATTAGGGATATTCACAATATGTTCCCATTATATGGATCAAATATTTGATACATGAGTTGGTAAATAAAGGTAACCAGTCATTCTTGAATAGACACAAGTTTGCATAGACATACATCGCACCCTTCAAAGACTATCTACAATCATATGAATACATGCAAGCAAGCACATTCAGCATTTAACATATAAAAACTATTGCAAGCCTATTTTAAAACACATATAATGTGCATAACAAGCATATAGTAATAAAGGACACTAATCTTGAGAGGTGTCTATAGTATAATTCACTTAGGACAATCTAGGTAGAATTGATGCCTTTGAAATGGGAGGGTGTTTCATACGAATTGGATTCAAATAATTAGCATGCCTCAGCTGAGGGTTGGTTGCTTGGGTAGTAGAATTTAGGAGTAGGGAACTTTGGAAATCTTGCAACACAATGCCATGCCTTAGTGTATAGTTTTATGTCACCCAAATTGTAGTGTTACCCTTGGAAATTGCAATTGAGCTTAATAATGGAGAGGTGCTTGATGCAATAGGGATGCCAAGAGTTGGAACGCTTGATAGTAGAGCACTTCGGAGTGTAGGACTAAGAATTTAAATAGTGGGGGATGTAGAAGTGGTAGGAGTAGCATTAAAAGTAATAACAACATGATCCATAAAAGTTGCAGGGGACATGAATTATAACACCAAACACTGTAGCATTGACCCTTTGGGGAATAATAGAAGCAACCATTAAACTAAGAGTTGAAAAATTGAAAAGAAAAATTCTTGGTATGAGAACTTCAAACACTATATTAATCCATAACTTGTTTGGTCTGTTCATATGCAATTCTCTATCCTGGTAGAGAATTATTAGTAGAGACAAAAACTTGTTTTCAAAAATAATTTAAAATTTAAATGAAATGATAAAACAGGGCATAACAACTGTATCAATGTCTTTCAAGTGTTGTGGAAACAAAACTCCACTGTTGTGATACCCACCAAAGAGAATGAAATCATTATTGTCTACCAGTCATTTACGTACAAGTATTTTTGGGTTACGAGCCATTGTTCGTGCCCACACACCTTATGTGGCATTCATTTGTACCATGTAATGGGTGCGATTGTATACAGTTCTTGTTCTTGACCACTAGTAAATTTCATAAGAATAAGTTATAACATCTAAAGCTACAAACGTTGCCCTGATGACCATCTCAGAGTATTGAACCACTTTTATTCGTCATTGCCACACCTATAGGACCTTTTCCATCCTTTTTTTATGCATAGGTCTCAGAGTATTGAAACACTTTTATTCGTCATTGACACACCTATAGGACCTTTTCCATTCCTTTTTTTCATGCACAAGTGGCTATAATTTATTCATTCCTTTTCGAACTGTGTGTTTGTAGCTTCGTGCTTTGTTGGAGGGGCAGCTAAGCAGTAGTTTGTGTGTGCTACTTACACTCAACACATTTTAATATCCTTGCGGCCTATTTTTTGATTTATTTGTGCGGTTCGTAGAGAGTGTTCATTGTTGTCTAACCATTAGCCAGACAAACTTTTATACAATTTGTTATATGTTGAAAATGACAAACTTGGAACATTGAATGGTGTAGGGTGCGATGGATGAACCCAAAGGAAGTGATTCCCTGAAAGAGATATACATAGAGGCAGAATAGCTGGTATGCAATTTTATCTACTAGCCTCGACTGTCATTTTTTTAGTTCACCTATTCTTTATCGAAGCTAATCGATTGCTACATTTATCATTTTACGAAAAATATATCAGCAACCATTCCTCGTTGCAAGCATGCCCCAAGTTCAGACCTTCCCATCAACACATTGGAGATCCTTAGAGGGTTTCGGGTAGTGCATCGATAAGTCGGGGTGTAATTATCACTGGGTCAGGCCAGGCATTCTGTGGTTGCCAATATCCAGTACTGAAACCTCCATGGGCGTTTGATTATTTTCTGAATATAGATGCAGACGTCGGGAATATTGATGTAGAAGAGGGGACATCATAGGTACTTTTCATAATGCCCTCTATATTGGCCATTAAAATTTTAATAGACTTTTTGCATTTGTAATGTAGTCAGTAAATGTTAACATTTCATCCACCTTGTAATTTGTTTGTCCGGTTTAATATTGTAGCGGGATAGGGTGGAGTGGATGCATGGTGAGGAGGGTGTTCATCAGTCGCGAGAAGTCTCTATCTATGGAGAAGTGTGACAACCATTGGCTATACTCAATTTTTGTTGTTTTGTCATTTTCATAGATGTTTATTGTTGCATTGGAATAATAGTTAAAAATAGACAGTTTTCAACTCTCCTAATGTTTTTGTACATTGTCTTTAATGTATTTTAGTTACAGGGGCTGCTGAGGAGCCACGGTTATGATGTGCATAATGACCCGGATAGTGATTTCATCCCCACAAATGTTAGTAACGGACATACTTACTCTTCTTTCCTTCATCAGTCCCTTGCATGTTCATTGTTCCATACATGTTTCGATTGACGTATATTTGTGGGCATTGCAGGAGGGCGAGGCAGAGTCTGATAAGCTTGATGACGAATTCCATGACGATGTTGACGATGATGATTGGCTTCCAGACACATCATAACTTGATTCAAAGGAGGATGAACCGAAACCTGTAAGAAGATTTTAATGTCTTTGAGGAGATTTTCATTTATTTATTCATTGATGCTTCTTTTCTAAAATGGATTCTTTGTTTATTCATAGTTTGTCGGAGAATGTACAATCGTGAATATGGGTTTAGGCAAGTGGGATGTGCACTATTGATTTTTGTGGCCATGCAACACATTTCATGATGACAGTGGTCATCCATTCTAGTCACTAGAAAGATTTAACACTCGTCGTGTTAAGATTCATTGTCGGTAGGCAGTTCTAAGGAGGCATCTAGGGCGTCCTCGCAGTGGGAAAAGGAAGCTGAGGGGAAGAGCATACACTAAAAGACAAACAGAACACAGACGAATAGTACGATGTTTAAAAAAACTAGAGCCTCAGCAAGAGACACAGGCTGGAAAGACCATGGATGGTAAAGGAGAATGTGTTCCTCATGGGTGATCTTGGTGAGATACCCTTGAAGCTATCAATGACACGATGGTTGCATACGACTCTAGCGAAAACTAGGAACGGAGAAGGGAAGCATGTATAAGGCAGAGAAACTATAGTCAACAAGTGGAACAAGAAAGACAACGAGTGGAGAAAGGGCAAGGTGTAGGCAACAGTGGACATTAAGTAAGATGCACATTGTTGATCGCTTTCCATGAAGCTAAAATTAAATTCATTCAAAATTGACTTGCATATTTGTCGACCACTCACCATCCATAATGCAGAGACATGGACCAGAGACCGGTTGGGTCGAGGACGATCACATTCCTTCGAGAGAGTTATTTCCATGGAACGATAAAAGCATCTGTCAGTAGAACCCAACAAATTATCGCATTGAGGTGCTTCGTGTAAGTAAACTCTATGACTATGTACCAAAATTTTAAAAAAAAAAGTTACTATACTTCTACTTTCCACCAACGTTGATCTAATATTCCTTATTAAGCTTGTGTAGAGGAATGCCACGAATGAAATAGCAGAGCCCAAGATGGTTGCTCTCGAGTGACGACGTTGGAAATGATTGCTAGATTATCATAGTCAGCGGCTCTTACACACCCTCTTGTTTGTTCCTTTTTGTTTCATTGAAACCCATTATTATATATTTTAACTTTGTTGTTTCTTTTATTTTCCTACAGGATTTAGATGGAGAGGGGGCGACGCCATCCAAAGCATTATGGGCCATTTGTTTGAGGTATGTTATCCACATTCTATCAAGCAAGACACAAGCTTTATTCTTTGCGGCGTTGTCTTATTCTTGATTTCTGCCAAACTTTATAACATTCAAATAAATGTGTGTTACCAAGAGGGTGACATATGCATGTAGCATATACTTGCATTTAGGACTTTCATTTGTAAAAGGTTTTATGGTTATGCCATGAACATGGATATTGCTAGCATTTTGGACATGATTTTATATGGCATAACCATAAAACCTTTTACAAATGAAAGTCCTAAATGCAAGTATATGCTACATGCATATGTCACCCTCTTGGTAACATGGATATTACTAGCATTCTGGACATGATTTTATTTATTTATATATATATACCATAAAATCTTTTACAAATGAAAGTCCTAAATGCAAGTATATGCTACATGCATATGTCACCCTCTTGGTAACATGGATATTACTAGCATTTTGGACATGATTTTATATATATATATATATATATATATATATATATATATAGAGAGAGAGAGAGAGAGAGAGAGAGAGGTGATATATACAATGTGTATGATATGTAGTTATACATATTATTTATAAATGACATTTTTATATAGTTGTTTCGTTCATAGATTTTATTGGTTAATAAATGTTCCGTTGATTAATGATTTCAATGTTACTTTTCTAGTTACTATTGATTTTATTGATGTATTGTTTGACGGTGCATGGTTAATTGTTGCACTAATGTTCACATTTTGTTGTGTGATCATGTTTATATGTATGATGTGTACTGCATGATGACAGATCATGTATCATGTTCTTGTGTTTACCTTTTTTTTTTGTTTTGAATGTTACAAATATTATTATTCAAGTGTACATGTTTGCGTTAACTTTATGTGTGTTGAGAAGTAACCATGGTGGGATGAAGTGCAATATAACAATCTTAGCATGACTTGTACGTCATCCCTACACTTTTCTCATTTCTTCAAGTAAAACAATCCTCTAGAAAATGACAAATGACCATGGTTCAAGGAAGAAGAAGATGAATTTCAATGAATGCAACACTTTAAATGATCATAACACACATGTTGGAGGTGAAGGTCCATACATTTATGTCTTGGGTTTTTGATATTTGTGCAAATTTTGGGTATCTTTACATGTGCGCATTGCATGTGGGATATCGAGGATCCATCTTCTAAGAATTGTATATAAAGAATGAAATACAAATGTTTGGTCTACTTTTTTTGGTCTGGGTATAAGAGGATGTCCAATACTGTAATGCTCCCCAAACACACCCTTACATAAGCCAACAAATTTATTATTAAATTATTAATAATAAAACATTAGGAGATAACACTTGTTTTTTTCAATACCAATTACAACACAATGTTCCTAACTTTATTTCAATGCAAACCATAAAGAATTTTCCTAAACTGATAACAAAAGAGATTCAACCATAACTCTAAAGTGGTACATGTTAAGTTCTAGGTCCCGATGTTGACTATCCAAGATTATAAATACCATCCATTGTATGTGGTTGCTATCATGCACATAAAATAGTTCACATCAATTACTAGTTATTTTCTTACTTAATCATTGGATCTTGCACCAATTTCCAATGGAATTTATTTCACTGTTAAGTTAAATATTCCACTTGATTTCACATGCTGTGCCAATTAGCTTGATTAGAGAAGGAATAGTGTTACTTTTGATTTAATTATTATTATCATTAGTTTTGAAATAATGAGCCCTCTAGGTCACCCCACAAACACAACCGACAAATTTATAAGATAGCATATATGTAGCAAATTTTGGTAGAGTATACTTGAGTATTTATTCATTTTCAGTGAAAAGAATAGGCACCATCAATATTATCGAATATATCGCTTATCATAATATTCTTAAATAATGTCCAATGTAATCTTATTGGCTTCTTATCAAGTGTACCTTATAAAAACTTTCAATAAACCATTATTTCCCCAACTTTGAGTGATGGTTTATTACCAAGGTTAAGGTGCATTTGACCAAAAGCTAATTATCCTAATGTTATTGCCTAAACATCATGCTTAATACTTATTCTTTACCCAATGAGAAATATGAGTCATCAAGAATCAGCATTTATCAATAAGATTAAATCTCCTTATTCACATGTAGCTGAAGGAAGAGGAAATAATATAAATTAGAAGCACATGATATTCAAAAATTATCACTCAAATAACTCATAAATGGTATGAGAAGTGAGGAAGGTAGCTTAGATAACTTGTCTAGAGAGATTCAGAAATGATTAGTTTCATAACCCAGATTAAAGACTAAATCTGATTTAGAAAAATAACACAACTTGAATGCTCTAGCCTTTATAAGATTCCATTCATATGCAACACATATCATCAAGAACAAATTATATTAATTCTTTTTACTCGAGCTAATCTTTGTCACTTAATAATTAAATAATCAATATACTGCTACTACTAAAAGTTACATTCAATGAGACGTTAGTTGCTCAAATCCTATTTATCTAGGATACTGACTCAAATCATTGATAATAAGCTTGCTCTGGAATAGGCCATGCCTCCTAAGAGTTTATATCTACACTAGCATAAATAATCCTATAATTCATTCAATTTGCAACATAAAACATGCTCATACTACAGTCTTTACTAATCAAATAACTAACAAGGTTTCTTATTATAGATTGTAAAAATAAGAAAAAATTAAGCTACATAAAAGTTTAGTATAATTATAACATCAATATACAAAATGCTCTATTTATTATACCCTCTAGTCATTATTTAGTATCCATAGTCCTATTTAATGTAAGTTCTCGTTCCTAATTCATAATTCATCATTTCAATATTAGCATACATCTTAGAAATTAGTAATTCATTATTTCTCATCTTATGCTTGTGATTTCTTGTCTTCTCCTTATACTAACTATAGTAATAAAATTTAGGCAAGTTATTCACTACACAATGCATTATTTCACTCTTGGCATATAAATAATCATGCTCAAAAGGAGTACCCACAAAGTTGGATTAATATCAAGCTCTTGACCAATCCTCAAAACTCTAAAATGATATATGTATAAAGTCACTTCTTTTATGACCCAAAATTAAGGAGGGTTACTATCACAAGCACATCAATGGGAGAATAACATATCTACCAATACTTGAGGGGGGCTAAGATTACCTTCAAGGTCTTTATTACTTTTCTACAAGGGCCTCACGTGATTGTATATATATTTCACATGCTTCTTTAATTGTATTATTTATTTCACCTATCTGTATTATGAATGTGTGATTATGTATATATTTCACATGATTCTTTGATTATGTATATATACTTTTACTTCAAACTTTATTGGTATTATGATTGAATCTCTGTATTGACTAAGTTTTGTATATTTGCCTAGATTCTAGCCAGTTAAGATAAAAATGCATGCGCCCAAATGTCAGAGCACATGGAAGACCTTATTGCAAGGATGGTATGTGAGGATGCCTTGTTAGCTAAAGATCACATTGGTTTGAAGCTGTCCCTGGTGTTGCTACAAAAAAAATCATTGATTACAGATCCAAGCTTCTTCAAAGTGCAAGGAGAAGTGTTCAAAAGTTGGAAACCATGGTTGCTAATAAGAGCATAGCAGTTGTGGAGTTGCACAACACCATTTCTACACTAATTGATGAAAATATGGAATTTGCAAATAAATGTCATAAACTGGAGGCTGCCAATTACTACATAAAACCACTCTATGACTTATAGGGAGTGACAATCAAGACCGTGAAAATAAAGCATGATGGAATGATTGCTACATATTTCTAAGGAAGCATACGAGATGTTGTTTATGCAAGTTCATAGGATGAGTGACAATAACACTGGTATTATAGAAACAAACAATGCTAACTAGTTATGTGCATTTACTGCTATGACCGCTATGTTATGTATGGTTCCCACCATATTCAGAAAATAATTGAAACATTACCTAGTGATTTTTAAGCTTCTTTAATATGAACATACTACTAAGTTAAAGGTGTGTATGTTGAAAAGTGATACTGAAGTGCAGTTCACTCAGTTCTATTTTTAGACTATTAGTGTAAATTTAGTTTGCATGAACAGTTTTTGTGGAGCTAAATTTAGATAGTTAATTTTTAGTTAATATATTTTTTAAAAACCTTAGAAAGGATAGAGTTAGTTTTAGTTGATACTACATGCAAATTATTATTTAGATAAATTTGAAATATTTTATTTAATAATTAGAAAAGCATGTTCACATGCAATTCTATTAATACATTGTAATTGATCTTTATTTTCAAAAAAAACGAGAAGGAGAATGATTCCAATAATTTGAAGAAGTATTTTTTATTTTTGCAATTCTTATTTCTTCGGTATTATGAATATTGCATATATTTGGCTATGATTTAATTTTATTTAAAATTCTACCTCTGGTATCAGAGCAAGTATTTTTCTTTTGGGTTAAATATTTAGTAGTTGGAATTTTGCCAAAAATTTATCATGTCAAATTTCAACTCCTTGCCCATTCTAGAATTTGATGGAAATGAGTATGATTATTGGTGTATCAAAATGATGAATTTTTTGATAGGAAAATATTTGTGGGAGATTGTTGAATCAGGTTACGCAAAGCCCGCTGATTGGAATGCCCTCATAATGAATGATAAAACAACTAAGAAGGAGGCTAAGAAGAAGAATGCTCAATCCTTATTTCATATTCAAATAGCTCTAGATAAGATCCTATTTCCATGAATTGCTGAAGCAAAGACAACAGAGGATGCTTGGAAGACTCTAAAAGAAGCTTACCAAAGTAGTGATCAAGTCAAAGTTGTCAAGTTACAGACATTGAAGAGAGAATTCAAGAATTTGAGGATGCAAGACTCTGAAAGTGTGAGTACCTATTGTGTCAGAGTAAAAGATGTGGTCAATAAGATGGCTACACTTGGTGAAATTATAAACAATGAGGTTGTGATCAAAAAGGTGTTGAGGACTCTCACACCAAGGTGGAACCATGTTGCCATAATCATAGAAGAAAGAAAGAATTTGTCTACCCTTCAATTTGATCATCTAGTTGGATCTTTGATGTCTCATGAAGAAAGATTGAGAGATTCATTTGGGGAAAGTGATGAGAAAGCTTTTTCCTCCATATTACAAATCACAAAGAATGAAGATGTCAATAGTAGCATCAAAAGTAATCAAGGCCAAGGTAGAGGTCAAAATCAGAATTACTTGAGGAAATAGAGGTTGAGGTGGTTTCCGAGGAAGAGGTGGTTTCAAAGGAAGAGGTAGAGGCCAATTTGATAAAAGAAATATCTAGTGTTATCATTGTAACAAGTATGGCCACTTTAATTATGAGTGTATATTAAAAGAAGGTAATAATGATAAAAGTGTTCATTATGCTCAAGAAGGTGATGAGAATCCTCTAGATAATTTATTTTTATCTTATGACAAAGCTGAAAATGTTTCTAAAGATGTTTGGTATTTAGATTCAGGATGTTCTAACCACATGTCAGGGAATGAAAAAAAAATTATATAATGGATGAAATTTTTAAATCCAAGATCAATCTTGGTGATGATAAATCATTGGAGTTTACTGCAAAAGGAGCTATGGAAGTCCATACAAAAGAAGGTATGAAGAGTGTTAAAGAAATTTATTGCACTCCAAAGTTAAAGCATAATTTGTTGAGTGTTGGAAAATTATGTGAGAAGAATTATAAATTTGTATTTGAAAATCAACAATGTATAATTTATGATAACAATCAAGGAAATAGGGTGGTAATAGTTGTGCCTATGAAAAAGAATAGGATGTTCCCATTGAAGTTTAGTGAACATAACAGGGAACTTGTCAATATGGCATATGAAGATACAAGTTGGTTGTGGCATCTCAAGTATGGGCATTTAAATTTTCATAGTTTGAAAATTCTAACATCAAAAGCATTAGTTTCTAGTTTGCCTAAGGTTGAAGAGCACAAGGAAAGTTGTGAAGGATGTGATAAAGGAAAACATGAAAGAGAGAAATTTCCAAAAGCCAATGCATGGAGGGCTCATTATCCACTCCAGTTAGTTCATTCAGACATTTGTGGTCCTATGTAGACAAAGAGTTTGGGTAAGTCATCATATTTCATTACTTTTATTGATGATTACTCACGATAGTGTTAGGTTTATTTTTTGAAGACCAAAGGTGAAGCTCTTAAGACATTCAAGAGGTTTAGAGCCCTTGTAGAAAATGACAAAGGGTGCAAAATCAAATCCTTAAGGACTGATCATGGAGGATAATTTTGTTAAAAAGCCTTTTAAGGTTATTGTGATATCCATGGCATCAAAAGACAACTGAACACTGCATACACACCTCAACAAAATGGTGTAGCTGAAAGGAAGAATCGTACAGTGGTGGAGATGGCATGAAACATGCTACAAACAAAGGGATTAAGCAATTATTTTTGGGGAGATGTAGATACTACAATAGTATATATTCTTAGTTAGAGTCACACTAGTGCACTTGACAGGATGACTCTGTATGAAGCTTGGTATGAGAAAAAGCCGAATGTTAATTATTTCAAAGTTTTTGGTTGTTTGGCCTATGTTCATATTCCTAATCAAAAGAGGCAAAAGTTAGATCCCAAAAGTGAGTCATGTATTTTTGTTGGATATAGTGAGGAAAGTAAGGCTTACAGGTTATATAATCCTCTCACTAATAGGCTTATTGTGTCAAGAGATGTGATTTTTGATGAAGGGGGAATTTGTGGTCATCAAAAAGGTCATATGGAGAATTCAAAATCTATTTTAAATGAAGTTATTATGGATGATATTGATCATGGGAAGCCCACTAATGTTTTTGTTCCAAGTGCTACAAATCCACCAAGTAACCCCTTATCTAGTTGTTCAATTCCAAGTGTAAGTCTAGATTCAAGTTGTAGTTTTACAAGGAAGGTAAGAAGATTGAGTGACATTTGTCAAAGGAGTTCAAATCAAGCACATGAAGAAAATCTAAGAGGTGAGACACTAAATTTTGCTTAACTTACCAAGGCTGATTTTGAACCATCATGTTTTGAAGATGCATATACTAATGAAGTTTGGATGCAAGCAATGCAAGAAGAGATGGATTCTATTCACAAGAATGACACTTGGGAGCTTACAAAGCTTCCACATGACAAGAAGAAGATTGACACCAAATGGGTCTACAAGACCAAGTGTAACAATGATGGAAGTGTTGAAAGGCATAAGGCGAGATTAGTTTCTAAAGGCTTCACACAGAAGTATGACATTGAATATGAAGAGACATTTACACTAGTAGCAAGACAAGAGACCATTAGAATGCTGATTTCATTAGCATCTCAAAATAATTAGAGCATCCATCATATGGATGTGAAAAGTGCCTTCTTGAATGGGTACTTAGAAGAAGAAATATATGTGGAATAACTACAAGGTTTTGAAGTGCAAGGAAAAGAAAATCATGTCTTCAAGTTAAAGAAGGCTTTGTATGGCCTCAAACAAGCACCAAGAGCATGGTATGCTAGGATTGAAGGATATTTTCAAGAGAATGGCTTTCAAAGAAGTAAGAGTGAACCTACTCTTTACTACAAACAAGAAGGTAATGATATTCTAATTGTAAGTTTGTATGTTGATGACTTGTTGTATATGGGTAGCAGTTCTATGATGAAGGATGAATTCAAAGTTTACATGATGAATGAATTTGAGATGAAAGATTTAGGCCTCATGAAATATTTTTTAGGAATGGAGGTTTATCAAAGGGAGAATAAAAATTTTATTTGTCAAACAAAGTATGCTAAAGATATGTTGAAGAAATTTGATATGGTTGATTGTAAACCAGTCTCCAGTCCAATTGCTCATGGAGCTGTGTTGTGTAGAGATGATGGTGCTGAAAGAGTTGATGAGACAGCCTATAGAAGTATTATTGCAAGCTTAATGTTTCTAACTCATACAAGACTTGATATTGCTTATTCAGTTTTACTTGTTTCAAGGTACATGGCAGAGCCATCAAAAATACATATGAAGGCAGCCAAGACAATTTTGAGGTATGTGAAAGGCACTCTAGATTTTGGTATTCATTACTACACTTCTAAAAGATTCAATCTTATTGGTTTTAATGATTCTAATTGGGGAGGTAGTTTGGATGACTGAAAGTCAACATCTAAGAATTATTTTTCTTTTGATTCTAGTTTGATTACTTGGAGCTCAAAGAAGCAAAGTATAGTTTCCCTTTCTTCTACAGAATCAGAGTATGTTGTAGTCACTTCAGTAGTTACACAAGCATTATGGCTTAGAAAAATTCTTGAAAAAATTGGAGAGATTCAATTTCAGTCCACAGTTATTTTTTGTGATAACATCAGTGCTATTAAATTGGCCAAGAATCCAGTCCATCACAGTAGGACAAAACATTTTGATTTAAAACATCATTTTATTTGATATTTAGTGCAGAAGAAGGTAGTAGAATTGAGATACATCAACACTAAAGAATAGTTAGCAGATATCTTCACGAAGGTAGTTGCAAAGGATCAATTTTTGAAATTTAGAGATCAAATTGTGAGCCCTCTCAGCATCAAGGGGGAGTATGTTGAAAAGTGATTCTAAAGTGAAGTTTACTCATTTCTTTTTTTAGACTATTAGTGTAAATTTAATTTGCATGAATAGTTTTTGTGGAGCTAAATTTAGACAATTAGTTAATTTTTAGTTAATATATTTTTTATAAGCCTTAGAAAGGCTAGAGTTAGTTTTAGTTGATATTACATGCAAATTATTATTTAGATAAATTTAAAATATTTTATTTAATAATTATAAAATCATGTTCACATGCAATTCTATTAATACATTGTAATTGATCTTTATTTTCAAAGAGAAGGAGAAGGAGAATTATTCCACTAATTTGAAGAAGTATTTTTTATTTTTACAATTCTTATTTCTTCTGTATCATGAATATTGCATATATTTGGCTGTGATTTAATTTTATATTTACCACAATAACACTGGTATTCTAAATACAAACAATGATAACTAGTTATGTGCATTTACTACTGTGACCGCTATGCTATGTATGGTTCCTACCATATTCAAAAACTAATTGAAACATTACCTGTTAATTTTTAAGCTTATTTAATATGAACATATTACTAAATTAAAGGTGTGTACCCATATAATCCCACTAATTATTGGCTCAATAAACCTAAGAATTTGAAGGAGAGAAAAGACATTTAAATTTTCACAGGCTTTGTAAGGATTGTAACAGACTTTAAAAGGACTGTAATGACAAAAGTTGGCATATTAAATAAGGAAGGAACACTCGTAGTTTTTTACTGCAATGTATATTGTGTTTCATATGTAAATGAATGTATTTGATGTTCTAGAATTATATTTGTGCTTTGATATGACTTTTGTATCTAGGTTGCGGGTTCTGTAAGGTAACACAAAGTTTGACAGTCAACAAACATTATGTTTATCATATTTTCAGAGGTGTTTAGATACCTATAATCATTGGGAGAACAAGACAAGTCTTTAGAGCCGTATAAAATCAAAAATACTACATAATATGTCATATAATTTGAATAGAAGTGTTGCTTAAGGTTACAGGTTTGAGACTGTAGTACTATGTTTTGACAGTCAAGGAAACTATGTTCTTTTCTACTCTTTCACGCTTATTCATACGTTAAAACTTATCTCAAAAAGTTAGTGGAGTGTATGGGAGTCACATCAAATCCTAAAAGATACAAACTAGTGTTTAGAATTTAAATTTGCATTATAAATGTGCTCTCGGCCTGCACATTGTCTTTTAACGCTAAACTAGTGTTTTAGGGAAAGCAAGACACATGTTTAGAGCCTTATCAAATCAAAAAGACTCCATAATAAGTCATATAATTTGAATAGAAGTGTTGCTAAAGGTTACAGGTCTGAGACTATAGTACTGTGGTTTGACAGTTAATGAAAATATGTTCTTTTCTACTCTTTCACGTAGGTTCATACTTTAAAACTTATCTCAAAAAGTTAGGGGAGTGTATGGGAGTCCCATAAAATCCCAAAGTATCTAAAATAGTTTTTAGACTTAGAATTTTCATTATAAATGTGCTTTTGGCTTGTACATTGTCTTTCAACCCTAAACTAGGGTCTTATAATACAAAAATCTCAATATCTAGAAAATGAACCCCTCAAATGTTATGAAATATTGTGGATAGTTTCAAGATGATTTTTGTGATGATTTGAAAGTAGTTTTAGAAATTTTTCATTCCTGGAGCTCATAAAATCTCAAAAACTCAGTCTTGACAGACCTTAAAATTAGACCTTAAACCATGTTTTCAATTTTTGTTGGTAAAAGCAAGCATAGAGAAGGGTAAGTAGTTATTTATTGGAATAGAAAACATATAAAAGAATAAAATAATATTTGAAACACATAAGGTGTCTAAGATTTAAGTCAAATTGTCATTTCGAAGGTGAGACAAACCTAGAAAATAAGATCTAAAAGTCTGTATTTTCAGTTTTCTTGAACAAACAAGTATAGGGAAAAGTATAAAAAGTGTTTCTTTAGATTAGACAAAATAATAGGAGTCTAAGAAGCCCTCAAAAATCACAACTATTTGTTAGAAAATAAAAACATATAAAAATATAAAATAGAATACACAGATTGCTCCTGCAATTCTTGGAACAAGATTTTTATTAATCTTCTTGAATCTTGCAAATCTTCTTGATCTTGCTTATCTTGTTCAATTACAATACTGCACCATGGGTCTATTAAATAGATTTGAAAACTAACAATAATTACAAAAACAAACCAAAGACTAATTTTAGTCTTTACATGCAAACTACAACTCTAACAGTTTAACTAACTATTTGTTAACTAATTGATAGTTAACTGCTACATGCATGAGGAGTGGAGAAATTAACTCCAGTCTCCAACACTCCCCCTTAATTTCTACCACAAACTATTTCAGCATTTACAATGCCTAAATTATTTACCATTCTATCTACCAGCGTTAACTAGGATGCTTTTCTTTTGCAAAATATACTTCCTCTCATGCGGAATACACTGCCTTGCAAAATACATCACCTTATATGTGGAATACACCACCTTATCTTCATACAAAACAAATACAATTGCTTGATGAGCATTCACTCAGTGTTTAAGATTGAGGAGTAGCCTTTCAAAAGGCTATCAATGGACATGCTTATGTCCAACACTGCAAGCTTCCCGCTTGCTTACTTTTATTTCACCTGACGCTTAACTACTCAGGGTTCTTCCCAGGACTCTGCTGGGTTCTTTCCATGTTGGTATAGATTTTCCAACAATTGCCCTGAGCTTCAGACACTTTGACAGCTTCACTCGCTATTCAACACACACACTTTCATAGCTTCACTCATTGTGTAACACACACACTTTCACAGCTTCACTCCCTGTGTAACACAAGCTCTGTGGAGCTCTTACCATCTCTCACGTGTGCCTCTTGTGCTACCTTCTTTCTTCAACTATTCCACTACTTGGCTCTTTTCAACACCTTCATAGCTTCTTGGATATAAATCCTCCTTCCTTCTTTTTTTCTTCTCTCAATCCTGATACATTTGAGGTCACTATCTCTATGGACAAGCAAATGCACTCCACCACTTCACTGTTGTTGCCGTCTACAATTACTCCGCTCTTTTCAACATGAAACTTTTTTTCCTTGCTACTCTTTCTCCCAACGCTGACAGCATTCCAGTGCTTCCAATCTTAGGCTTGAGTGGGGATTTTTAGGATCATATCCTTACAGCTCTGATACCATTTGTTAGAAAACAAAAACATATAAAAATAGAAAATAAAACACACAGATTGCTACTGCAATTCTTGGAACAAAATTTTTATTAATCTTCTTGAATCTTTTAGATCTTCTTGATCTTGCTTATCTTGTTCAATTACAATACTGCACCATGGGTCTATCAAATATATTTGAAAACTAACAATAATTACAAAAACAAACCAAAGACTAATTTTAGTCTTTACATGCAAACTGCAACTCTAACAGTTTAACTAATTGTTTGTTAACTAACTAATAGTTAAATGCTACATGCATGAGGAGTGGAGAAATTAACTCCAGTCTCCAACAGTATTTGTTGAGTCAAAAAATAAATCAAGACAATAAGGCTATAAGCTAAGTAAGACCTTATAACCCCTACAACATATGTGAACATCATTTTCACCCTTCTAAGATTCTATTCCATCCCTATATAAAAGATGCATACCAGGTTCAGGTTTTTGTATGACCTAAATTTGTCTTTTATGGCTCACCAAGACATGTTTTGCCTAGTGCTTCTCAAACAACCAAGATATGGGGAAAGAATGATCCAGATGTACATTCGTTGAATCTGTGTTAAATGATTGACATCACCTTATTTAAAGTTTTAAGTACCATGGTTTATCAATGAAGACAAATCTAGAAATTTTAGGATTTATATCATATCCACTAAAGGTGGCATAATGTTGTGGAATCTTGCACTTTCTAGCAGGTTTGCCCCACCATGAAGCGTCTAAAGTGGCCAGAGTCAATGCATAACATGCTTTATCTTCCTAGTTTGATGACATATCACCTCAGACTTGCTCCCTTCTATAGAATAAGATACTTATTTCTTTGTTTCCTCAGCTGTTATACTCTATAATATTGATAAAATGGGACTGTTTGGCTTTGGATAAATGTATTCATTTCAAATTCACGTATAAAAAGGAAATTTAGAGTTAAGTGTTTGCTTGTAATGACTAAATGTAAAAAAGGTTTACATGGATAAATATGTATAATTTAAGGTATCTAACATTTTGGGTCTCTTTCTTAGACTCGTTTACATAAAGAAAATGAAAAATAAACATGATGAGATTCATATCTTTAATCGATTTGTTGAAAATGAACATAATCAAAACTATATTCACCACAAAATAAGTCAATTACACCCAACAAAAAAGTTCAACCATAAATATTTATGAAGTCTAATATTTATGGTGTGTATTCAACATCCCTAGAGTATCTTCACATTATAGCACATTTTGAACTGTAGACAAAAACACGTGCACCCAAAACAAACAATTAAGTCTATGGACTATTTGTTGTCTAAAATGGCACCATCACTAGATGGAGAGTAGTCCTCATCATTGTCGGTGCCTTTCATGGGCATGAATAAGTAAATAGGTTCTATTCATGAAATCCTTTGGCTTGGTAGGAAGATTAGAAAATTGGTGTTATGTGAAATTGTGTACCTCTTCCACAATGCTACAAATGGCTAGGATACACACATTCTCACTGTCTCATAATGTTTAATTATAATGCTCAATAGTTATAAATGTATTATAAATGGGACCTTCACTGTAATGAATACATTCCTCACTTAATCCAGGTGTACATAAACATCAGGATCATTTGAAACCTTTATCGGCAAGTATTTTTCCAGGAACAACCTTATGTATGGTGGGATGGCACTAAGAGTATTCCATAAATCTAGAAAAGTGACATCTGGATTTTGCCATTAAAAGGACCACTATATTACTAAGTCATAATCATGCCTCTCTATTAATGTTATGAATTCATAACTGTCCAACAAAACATGGTATGAACAAAAACCTATATTTTAATGCAAAAGTACATTACACCATCTCAAACCATTGAGCTATACAAAATCAGCTGTGTATCCCAATCCCCTCCAGTTTATGGCATTGGACACCATATTCGAGTTGGGGATCATCATATCTCGTGTAAAAGTGAGCTCATCTAGAATAGAGCTCTTTTTCTAGATTTGCTTGTAGAATTATTCTCTAATTTTTTCCACTCTAACCATATTTTTGTTGCACTCTTTAAATATACCCATAATCTGAAAGACACCTGCCAAGCAATGAAAAACATTTAGAGATGATTTCCAAAAATACCAGCTATTACCATCAACAATATTTAAATATCTAATTTTCTATAACATTGCAATTCATTTGCAGCTTCTGAACTGAAAATAGAATTAGTAAATTTGCTTACCTCACTTTTTATTTACTACAATGCCAAAAAAAAAAATTGAAACACAAAAACATTTCCATATTTTTAGATCCATTATAATAACACAAAGTACGAACCATCACAACATGCAAACGAATTAAGGGGAGAATACATGAAAAATTTGAATGCATATGACAAAATTGTCTTCTTTGAAAATGTATATGACAAACTCACGTGGTCATCTTCACATGTATATTAAACCCTTTATGGAGCAAGTATTGTATGAAACCCCATAGGGAAATAAATTAGTTGGATATATGCTTACTCACTTGTTTACAATTGTCACATATAATTATGACTTTAACTGAGATTGAACATTGTTAATATATATTTTAGAAAACTTGAGTGGAAATAAACATTATAAATATGTTAAGAGACCTATGTGCAGCCCTATGAAGACTACATACAAAGTTAACCTGCAATGTATATGGTTATTGGAAGATTGTATATGATGATGTATTTATGCATGATTATGATTGTGTTTCACTTTCATTGAACAACATTGATGGAACCTTGTGTTTTGTGTGCTATCAGTAGGGACCCTATCTAATATAATACCGGCCACATATGCAAGTTTGATTTTAATGGTTGTTGTCTTGTACACCTTACACACCCTTGGAGGAGGGTGGCATGTATCCTCTTATTTGCATCCATGTAACTTTTAATATTTTAATGACATGTAATTACTACCTCATGGACCAAATATAAATAGGGGAAACATCCATGCCTTCTTTATCTCTCGCACTACACATGGAGTGCAAACAATGTTATATTGTGTAGGTTGGAAAAACATTATTCATGAATAGGGAAATAAAGTAATCTCCAATTTTTTTCTATTAGGGTTCATATAGTGCATTTAATTATGCACATTTAAAAATCTATTCAAAAAAAATGAACAATTAATATAAATATTTTGATTCAATGACTCAATTGAATGCCTTCCATTCCATTGAATGCAGGGCCATATATCCATATAGTAAATGGTGCATCAAAGTAATTGAATGATTGCCCATAATTGAAAAGTCATTTCTTAATCATAATAAGACAATTACATGTTGGACGTAGGGCCATTCTTGAAAGGATATTATCATTCATTATACATATTTATGCCCTTATTTTATTATCACTAAAACACATAAAAAGGGGGAAATCAAGTTTCATCTTCTCCATTATGTTTATCCCTATCTCGCTTCACTACCCTATTTAAATCATCTTTCCAGACTTCTTGTCTTGTATTCTTATGAGGGTTTGGAAAAAGTGTTCTCCTCTATGACATGCTATGTTGTATTATTCTATTCATATTTCCTATGAAGTCTTTGTTTCTATGAATAGAAGTTGCATGCTCATCCTACACTTACTTGAATAGATGAGACATCGGGTCTTATGATATTGTACTCTACATCAATGTAATTGACATGCATGTTAACTCCATCCTCCATGTCCTCATCAACCTCATATCTTCTCATCTCTCTCATCATCTCCACATTAATCACAGGTTTATAGGTGTAGCCTTGGATTGAATGGGGCAACTACACATTAACATGGATGGTCTAGTAGTATAGATGTGATAATGCAATGATTCATCTTTCATACTTTATACCTAGGTTATATAGGGGTCAATATTATGTAACGTGACATGAAAATATGGGAGCTCAAAATCCCTTACACATGACATATTTTCAAGTTTCTTTACTTTGAAATTTCTTTGGAAGCCACTATCTTTGGAAATTTATAGCCACCAATAATATATGTAAAAGATGTGGTTGGTTAGTGAACCAACTTATCCACCCTATGATGTGCCCAAGTTCATATTATGCTCAATAAATGACTTTTCAAATGTGAATGGTAAGATTTTATGGATGCATTTTTTTCTTTCCTAGTATGTGTAAGATTATGGCATCATCACAACCACATTCTAACCCTAGAAATCTAATACTACTCCAAATATTTGATAAAATTGGCCTGAGTGGAGTAATACCTCTTGAAAACAAAATTGGACTCCCTTTTTTCATGTCTTTGTCAGCACAACTATGCATTATGAACCCAAACTCTTTGAGCATCACATGTCTTGCATCATCATCTTTCACTTTTGCTATCAAACTATTCAACCACGCACAATGAACATGTCAATTACATAAGTAGACATCACATTGGAATGTTTCCCTATATAACATGGTAGTTTTATAAGATTCTATGATATAATTTTAGAATGGTATATATGATATCACACATATTAACTTCATGATGCATGTATGAATAATGAATACACACTTGATAGCTTTTATCTCTACACTAACATTGTCTACCATGAAGACACTGATTGCCCACTCAATCTCCTTGAAATGTACGCTCTATATAAGAATTTTCATCCATTGGCTGATTTCAATAGTACATGATCATGACATAATAACCCATGTGATAAGAAGACCTTCATGTTTAGAATTAAATACAAAAACAATGTGTACAATTGAAAACCTACAAAAGTAGAGAAGTGAAATGAGCTCATATGTTATGGAGTGTCTATACTATCAAATACTACTTTCAAATGTTGAAAACATACCTTCATTGCATTTGTGCCAAATTTTGAATCCATCACCAATATTATGCCCTTCACAAATCTCAATAACCATTTCATTTGTTGTGGGAGTTAGATGTTCAATACAAAGGGGATTTCCCCATCCCCATAAATCTCTCCCCCATTGTATCCTTGGTAGACAAACCACTTGTCATTATTTTCCAATGCCCACTCTTGGACACTTTTTTCATTTTTTGGACTATAGACATATTTTTCCTCCTTGATCAAGCATTCTCTATTATATATGTCATTATTGCTCATGAAATCATCTCAATGTGTGTCACCATTAAACAATACAAGTTTCTCATGAACCATCATAGGGTGTTTAATATGGATATCATATACAAACATCCTTAATAACAATATCCTATGAACCCATTCAATCATTTATAGACTGGTGTAAGAAGTAAAAAAATATTTTGTGTGTTTGAACTCTTCATATTGTTGGCCATAGTAATTATTGCATTCTTTATCTGTGTGTTCTAACTGATTGTATGTGAGTAGCCATGATCAATTATAATGACCATATAGTGTGTTCTAAAATGACACTAAAAGCTAGACCTTATATGTCTTCAGCTCGACCATCTACCCTTTCTTGACTTGGTAAATATGGACTTGTATTTTCTCATGGCATCAAATTCTTCAAGATATTTGGTCCCATATGAACACCAATATCTGCATGAATATGTTAAATATATCAAGGGTCATTTAAATTTAAAATATGCCACATAAATTAAGTATGAATGGAATATATCAACATCTACATATAAACCCACCTACTGTCTAAAATGAGAGGTTACTTACATTACATATTCGAATGTGGATTTGGTCCTTCTCTACTTGCCAAGAATAGGTGATTTTTTTATGTGATGTGAAATATTAAAATTTGAAGGTAACAACTCCCTTCTTGATTTTCCTTTCGTAAAGTCCTCAATCTTGTTTTTGTCAAGCCATAAGTTTTCTTCATTGACGTCGGTAAAATTATCCCACTTGAGATTGATGCAATTAAATGCACCCTCTCTTGGCTTCTACAAAGGGAGATTCATAATTTATTCCCACATTCTTTCTATTTGTTCTAGCACATAAGGATAACATTTCATTTAACCAATTCATAACACACTTTAATTAACTATACTCGATATTACACAATAGTTTTGAACACTCATTTTATTTAAACAATAAAAAATGAAATTGTCATTGTAACATGAACTCATTATTATGAAATTACAATGTATCTCATGTCATTCACAGACATAACATTATATCATGTATTCATCATTGTAGTGATATCACATGAAACTGAAAAGATCATCCAAATAACATGTATACATTGGTGCAATTATTAGTAACACAAATCAAAATGAAGAAACATGACAACACCCTCTTACCCTCATTTCTCACATATCTCATTAAAAGAATTTATTTTTCATGTCCCATTCCATTGAACCTATTTTCATTAAAATAAAAAAACTATGTCATGATTTGTATTAGGGGTAGTACTCATGTAAGAGGGGTGAGCCCTTGAATTTGAGAATCATTAACTCAAAGCTAAGAATTTTATAAATCCTATCTATGAGAAGGAAATGGTGAATATTATTCATATAGTCAAATACTAAAGATATTATATTTTGGCTAGACACTTTAAGGTGAAAATTTATGATTATAGTCTAAGAAAATTATTAGAGCAAAGGATTTCATCTAAAAAACAACAAAAATTGGTAACCAAAATGCTAGTGTGTGATTTTGAAATCATTTATAATAAATTAAACAATAATGTAGTTACACATGCACTATCTAAGAATGAAAAATCCACATAGGCATTATTATGTGCAATGTCAATACGGAAGGTAGATTGGGTTGATGAGTAAATATAACAATGGGAAAATAATAGTGATATATATGTTCTACTTCAGCATCTCTAATAGGATTTTAGAATTTTTAAATAATTTGAGTGGTAATGGAATCAGTTATGGTATTAAGATATATTGTTCCTATGCAATAATTCTAATTTGAAAAATATCCTTGCATATCTTCATGTATCTTTAGTAGGGGGCATTCAACATTTCTTAAAACTAACATGTTAGTGTAGTCTTTACCTGCTTCCAATTTTACCTACATAGTTGTTAGTTAACTTGCTTAGGGTTGTTAAGGTCATTAAGGGAAATACACTTAAATGTTTTTTTCTAATTGTGATTTGATTTTTTAATTTTATGGTGACCTAATTTATCACTATAACATGTAACTCTTTTTTACTTTCTAACTAATCAACTAATGAATCAGATAATCAGTTTATGAAGCTCTCTTTTGCTCTATTTTTTATCTCACATAATACTAAGATTTTCTTGCATTATGTGACATTCATAGATCTTGGAGTAATCTAACATGGTATCATATCTCTAATCTGATGACTATTTTTCTATTTCTGAAGATCCTTGGTGAGATCTTTCTTACATGCATCTTACAAGGTTTCTTGATTTTTCGGTTCTTCATAGGTTTGGTGGGATTTCATGAAAATTTATGAAAACTAATAATAGGAGTCTAAAATAACAAAATAAATATCGTTATCAGATTTATAAGGTAACAAAACCTTAGGATTAGTTGTATACATGACCTAGTTTTGTGACAGATGATTTTTAACCATTTTGGAGGGTTTCAGGACTTTTTCGGTGATTTCACACAAATACATACTACCAAGTTCTTGAAGGGAAATTCATTTTATAGTTTTTTGGGTTTTTTTTAAATCCTTGGTTTTGGTGAGTTTTACATAGGAGTTATATATCTATAATTTTTGAGCTAGATGGAGTTTCTACACTTATGTGCATATTGTGGGAGTTTTTAGCTTTCTCATCACTGTAAGAGTTTATAGCTTTCTCAGAATTTTGGGAGTTTATATCCTCCTTGGAACTACAAGAAACACATGAAACCCAAACATTATGGGAAACATATGAAACCCATACACTAATGGAAATAGCCAAACCCCCAACACTATAGGAAAGGGCAACAGTATCGACATCAAAATTTTATCAGTGCATGTGCAATCACTAAACCCTACATTGGGATTCTATACTATGGGAGTAGTCAAAAACCCTAAAATTTGTATCCACCATAGAAAAGGTCCACCATACCAAAATTATAATTTCTTGGTACTTTTTCAACCTCAAAATCACTGCAAAAGGATCTTGCAACCCCAATGTCAGACATTTTGACTACAAGAGAAGTCTCAACCCCCTGCATCAAAACTTGACACTACACATAGTCACTGTAACCTTGATAGATTTATCTAATGACTAAAATAGACCTCCAAATACTTTACATTAGGATTTTTTACTATCGAAGTAGTCAAAATTCCTAGCAACTATGCAGGTCCACCAAAACTCTGATAATGGTCTAGAGGACGTCAAATTTAACATCGTGAAGTGTGACACTATCCATTTAAAAAATGGGTACATTTTTTAGATCATGTCACCTCCACATCAATCATATCAATCAAAATTGAGGTGTGAGATCCATAAAAATAAGCCTTATCCCCCAAATCATATGGTGTGGTCATATGAGGGAAGCACCCAACTTAGACCTTAGCCTTTGATTATATGGAAATTAAGACCATGGTCACTTCCAACCCAAAAATGCTTAAATTTGATCTAAAGTACCTTAATTTTTTTTTAGGAAACATATTTATAAAAAATTTCAAGCTTTTTATCTAAAGGACCTCAAGGTTTTTTAAGGAAGTTGATCAAAAAACATTTTCCACCACTATTTTTGCCCAAATTGTTTATGCAAGCTATGATTTTCAAACGGCTATAACTTTTGATCGGTAACTCAGATTTGAGTGTCATATTATTCAATAGTTCTTATTTTTTCATGATATATGCATTGGTGAGATTTTTAGATATATTCAAACCAATTATTTTACACTCTTGGATCCATTATCGACTGAGTGTAATATCCCCTCGAGTTCCTTCACACTTATATACAAATTGCTCAAGATGCATTTTTTGCTATGTCTGAAGTCTATACAAGCGTGGTTGTATTTTTAAATTTAAGGGGGTCACTATAATAGCTGTAATATGGTACTATGTGGTGCATTAAATTTATGTTTATATATTCCTTTAATATATGCAATTTTTTATTCTATGTTATGGATTCAAGTCCAATAATTCTACTCATATCGTTTAATTATCACATATGGAAACTCAAAATGGAAATTATTTAACAATACAAGGGTTAACATTAAATTATAATGGGCATTGAGATTAAACCTATAATAGAAAAATAAAAAATCAAATGGTTCAACCATTGTGATAAAGTTCATAGACTACTATGTCTTTCCATCTCTCTCGATCTACTCTTTCACATAGAGAATGCCAAAACACCTACTCAAGTGTGGACCACTCTAAGAATAGTCTTTGGGAATTAGGATGTGATGAGAGACCATGAGATGATGAATGAGTTCATTAGTTTGAGCCTAGATCACTATGACACCCTTTGAGACTTTTTCACCAAGTTTAAACTTCTGAGGTTGTAATTGAAAGAATGTGGAATTGATAAGAAAGACAAAAAACTTGTTATGTTGGTACTCTCCAAATTGGGTCCAAAATATTATCTATTTGTGTCTATTTTCCATGCAAAAAAAGGTTATCTTGTAGCCACATGTAAGATGCTTTATTTAGATACCTTCATTGTTAACTTGATTTGGGAGTAAGATAACTTGATACATATGGGCATAGTGAATTCCTCAAAATCTCATGCTCTCTTTGCTAAGAAAGAGAGGGATTCAAACCATAGATTGAAGAAACAAAATAAAAAGGATCATGAGAAGGATGTAAATCCTCCCACCTCTAAATCCATCCATGAGACCTATTCTTCTAGTTCTAATCCTAAGACAGATTGGATAAAATGTAGGTTTCGCTCAAAAAATGATGATGAAATTAAATGTTTGAATAAGTATATTAACTAACTGACTAAGGTACTCAAGAATCATTACATCATTGTTCCTTATTCTACCAACCAAAATTCATCAACCCATGAAACCTCTAACGTAAATGACCATGGTAAAGAAAAGGTAAAATATAATAGTAAGTGGAAATCAAAGGGAAAGACCTTAGTTGTAGTTTTACCTCTGACTCTTACATGGGTCATTGAGTATGGTTCTTGACATCACATGGCTTATTCACATATAGAGTTCATTTCTTTAGATTAATGTGACATGTCCTCTATATAATTGGGTGATGAAACTTATAAAAAGTTTCTTAAGAGAGGGTTTATTGAAGTGATTAGTGTAAAATTCAATAATGTTCTAAGTGTTCGCTCAATTTCAACTAATATACTATCAGTTTACTAGATTACTCACCTTATTTCAGGCATATGAATTGAGTTCACTCCAGATTAAATGTATGTTAGAGAGTTACACTATGATACTAAATTAACAAATGGATGGTCAATCATCAAAATTGAATATATAAATTCTCCCACTTTTCTTATGACTCTCCTTCATATTTTTCTTCTTTGGACTCACCTGGACTTGATGGCATTTCTGAGCCTGAGGATACTTCTGACATTGATGACTCTTTTTCTATAGATTACTAATGTAGTGATGGGGACACACTTCCACCATATCCTTTTCATCTTCCAAATATTGAGGAGTTATTCCCTAATAAAACTACCCCCATTCTACTTCAAAATTTATATGGAACATGTTTACTAATCTAGGGCACATCAGACATCAGGTAGTCTATCCCATAGTTTCAAGGCATTCAACAATCTTTCATTGCCTTTGCTCCCTTTGCACCATTATTGAATAGATAATTTAGTCCTCCTACTTTGCATGAGGATAATAATTCCTTATATAGGAATCATACCCTGGTTTGAAATCCATCAAGCGCTTGTCCAAAACACTCACTGTTCTAAGGTGATCCACTCTTCATTACATCTACTTCTAATCCACACTCACTATTTGGAAATACATTATAGGATACATGATGGCTAAATATAGTTTAATGCTCTAGTGGGGATTTTTAGCTCCCTTATCTTATTTGATCTCTTTTAGGGGAGGATTTTTATCCTAAGAGTTTTCTCCTTTTCTTCAATTTATGGGATTTACATTGCACTTGGGTACCTCATCAAGCCTCAATTTTGGGATTTAATTTGTATAGGATTTTTTTTTACTTATGGTTGTGCCTACATGGTTGTTAGTCAGCTTTCTTAGGGATTTTAAGGTCATTAGGGAAATACACTTAATGTTTTTTTCTAATTATGATTTGAGTTGTTACCTTAATGGTGACCTAATTTATCACTATATAATATACCTCCTTTGTATGATAATCAAATAATGAATTAGATAATCATTTTATAAAGCTTTTTTTGTTTTACATATGCTCTCACCTAATACTAAGGTTTTTGTGTAATATGTGACATTTAGAGATATTGGAGTAATCCAACAAAAACCTATCATAGAATCAAGAAATTTTTATTTTGGGAAGGACTCAAGGTTGACATCCAATTTTTTTTGGGAGAATACATGGTGATTCAGTAAAATGGGTGAGTCTATTAATACCCCAGTTATTTCTTAACACTTATCTATTACTATCAAAAGGTGGGAGGACATTTCCATGGATTTCATAATAGGTTTTCCTACATTAGAGGGTACAAATTTTTATCATGGTAATTATGCATAGGCTCATAAAATTTTCCAATTTTTGAGTATTGTCTTAACCATTTATAGTTAGAACAATAGAACACACTTTTGAAGATATTATTAAAAAGCTACATGGTATCCCAAAGATCATAGTAAGTGATTGTGATCCTATCTTTACCTATAATTTCTAGAATAATTTTTTTATGTTTGGGTACTCATTTGGCTCATAAATTATCATCTCATCCTTAATATGATGGGAAAATAGAGGTGGCCATAAAATTCATAAAGGGTTATATTTTTATGTTGCATATGATAAATAAGATAGATTTATTGGTTGTTGATAGTAGAATGGTGGTATAACACTTCATTTCATACATATTTTTAAATGTCTAAATTTATGGTAGTGTATGTGTGTCAACCCTCATCCATCATCTCATCCTTGAAGGTTTAGCAATGGGTTAAAGTTATTGAAGATCACCTTTAACACTAATAGAAGGTATGAACTAGTCTTAAGATAACATTTGGTAGTGGCAAAAACTGAATGAAGTAGTAGGAAAATCAACATCATGGAGAGAGGTATTTTTTGGTGGGTGCTTGGATATTTATGAACCTAAAAATTTACAATAAAATATACAAGAATAAAAAAGGGGTATAAATATTTCTCCTAGGTATTATGATTCTAATCAGATTGTATATAAAATTAGTAGTGTCAGATACAAGCTTAAGCTACCTCAGTCAGCACACATACATCTAATATTTCATTTATCCTATTTTAAAAAGGTAATTAGATATAAAGTATACACCTACATTGAGTTAATATATCTATAATAGGAAGGAATATTATTTTTGGAAGATGAGGATATCATTCTCACACACACACACACACACATTAAATTACTATGAATAGGGAAGATTAAGGAGTATGTGGTCAAGTGAAATAATCTAATGATTGAGGATGAAACATGGGAGGACTAATCATATCTGTAAAATCATTTATAGTTATTTAATATTGAGGATAATGTTGGTTAAAAAGGGGAGGGGCATGATGCACCCTTAATATATAACATATCTATAGATTTGTGTAGTTAATATGTGGACTACATCAAATTTTATCTTATATTGTCACATTTTTATATTTTATTATAGATAGGATATTGAATATGCACCCTTACTCAAGTTTTTATAAAGTGAGTGCATATACATGAAATATTCCCTTGTAATATGTATCTGTATGCCAATATTTGTTATGTTTATAAACCATTCCAAATCTCTAAAATTTATACCATTAACTGACTTTCTACTCATAGAGGTTTATGTCTCTTATCAAAAGCCCACTATGATGCCACCATTTTGAGATAAGGTATGTATCTTGTAATTGAATAATTATCAAAAGAATATTTAACCTTATCATGTTATGTATAAGATAACCCCATGTAATATCATGTGGATAATATGTCATCATAGTGATGTAGGTGTCAATTAAGGAATGTATTTAACATTTATGTATAAATAAATATATCAATGGAATGCATAATATACATATCTATGAATAATAATGCATAGTAAATGTGCATGATATAGAAAATGGCACCACTAAATGTCATCAATCTCAACAAGTGAAAGTGATATTATCTCACATAAGGTCAAGGGCATCATAGAAGGGACATAAATATTTCATAACAAACAAGGCCAAGGGTCACACACAAAAGGACACAAAAATGTCACAAACAAGAGAAATCAAGGATTTCACATCAAACTAGACCAAGTGCCAAAAAAAATAAAAAATAAAAAGGTATCATATCATGTAAAAGAGTAATTTCATGAATGAAGCATAGATCAATAAAATAGTCTATGCCATCCATATAGATATCAATGTCAGATTGTATCCATATTTCATTATGTAAGATATAAGTAATTATCAAGGCATGTGTAATAAATAAAGGTACATCAACATGGTAAAAAGTTCATAAAGATATATAACCTATAATAGGTAAGCATGTGGAATAGGATGCCCCTAATAATGGAATGAAAATTTGGTAGAGGAAAATCCAACATTCGTATGTTGATATGCAACCTATATGTCTTGTATAACACTCCTATACCATAAAATCAATGTGTGTATGATACAAATATTCCATATACAAATAATTTTATTAAAACATAATTAAATAGTGTAATTTATAGATCATGTCCTACACAAGCCCTGATTTTAGGCTTTTTGAATATCAAATGTTTTTTATTTAATTTTATGACTATTTTATTTTATTTTATTTTTGGAGTATTTGATGTTTGAAAAATATATACAATGATTCCATAAATATAATAATCATGGTAAGTTCCTATATTTAATGGTGAAGGGTTCTTCTATCATGGATGAGAGATACCAATTTTGGGTGGGTCGGAATCTAATAGGGAGTTATGCCATGTACCATATCTATCATGATCACTACTCATAGAAAATGATGTAAGGTGGATAAATATATATGGTTGAATACTCTATAGGGTATATTTTATAATATGATTGTTTCTCCCTATCTTTTTTCACTATGGAACATGTTGAAATTTTTGTGATGCTAACGGAGCATGTGATGTGCAAGATATAAACCCTTTTGGGCCCTAAGTAACTTTATGACATGATCGATGTTGAATGGAATATTATATTTTAAGTCCAATTATTTTCCTTTTAATTTAATATGTAGATATCTATTTTATATGTAACAACTAACTCTATTTAATGATATGTATTAGGTGTATCAACCATCTTTGTATAATGATATTGAATAGGATTTAAAACCATTGTTACATAATGATCCTAAATAGGTGTAAAAACCATATCTATATAATGATCCACAATAGTTGTATCAACAAATCATATTATTTTTAGGGGTGGAGGAGGATATATCACTAGCTATAGAGGATACTCATACCATACACCTAGAACTATGACTACACTATTGTAGTGTTATTAATTTAGCCATCGATGTATTGTAGATGGGACTGAACGAAGTCTCTACATCTAAGGGCATCATAAAAAAATTTAAAATACCCCATTACCTTGTATAAATAAAAATAATTTGGATAATGTGTCTATACCTACCTAAATAGGTAATATTATGAATCCCAAAGTACTCTATTTTTGTTTGGATCAAATCCCTTAACTTTTTTTTTATGTATATTTTAACCCTTGCCATGTGTACCCAAGGGAGTGGAAAAGTGTCATCATATAAACATTCTCACTTGAACCATTGTCAATAATGATTCTTTGTATGGGTTTTTCATCGACATAGGTTTGTATGGAGAATGCATTAAAATATGAATCACTATCAACTATCTCATTGTCATCCAATGTGATCATGCATCTCTATGGAGTATCATGAAGTATACCAATGATAGAATTTAATAGTCAATCATATATCACTAATGTATGATGCATGTTACATGAATAATATACCTCTGAAGTGTCCTTAATTTATGTTGTTTCATGTTTAAGAAAATGATTTCCAAATATCTTAAATTTTTATTTCCATTGTATTGTGGTCTAGATTCCTCTGTAGGGGTACCCAAATAGATAATGTTTTCATCTATAATATCATGTATCATATGTTAGTTGAATACCCCAATATATAATGATAATCACAATATGTATTACTATCATAGTTACTTTTTAAATGCCTTCTTGGATCGAGCTCTTATGGAGGAAGGAATGCGAGAAGTTTACACATGGGTAACTTCTTTAGTAACATGTGAGGAGGTGATGTTAATATTAAAAACTACATGTTTTGTAGAGATATTAATTGTAACTATCTTTTAGGTTGTGACACTTCATTTACTATAATATTTTTTTCATGTTTTTTATCATTTCGTTTGACCTTATAATATGGTTTTTTTTAAACTTCATTGTTGAAGTGGTCATTAGAGTTGATTTGTACTTAAATTTATTTAAATAAATTATATTTAATTCTCTATCACATGTTTGATATCGTAATTCAATAAACTATTTGAATCTCTTGAATGTATTTGGCTCATGGAACAATAATAGAAATATATGTTTGATATATCCCATATTTCATTATCAACCATAAAATTGATCAACTTAGCTAGCATGGTTTTATATGAAGTACATAATAGCTAACCGGTTCATTAGATCCTTTCTTAAGCTTAAAAATTTATGCATTTGATAGTTTCTCATCAAAATTTATGGAAAAATAAGCTAAGAATTGGTACATTAAGGATTGAATTGTATTATAGATTGAAGAGGGAAATCATAAAAGGATTAATATAAATAGTGTTTAATAATTATTGGAAATAAACTGGTCAATAGTTTATTTTTGTATGCATAGTAAAAACATGATGTATGGAATGATCTAAGGTGTTTCTCAGGATACAATTTGCCTTCATATAATGGAAGCTTCGGAGCTATGAAACGGTTTGGTAAAGGGTAGGATATTATCTTATGGGATATTGGGTTATGGATAAAAGTGTGAAAATCCATGGAATGGTTATATCAAAATGCACCTTGATCTAGTGTTCAAACACATTAGCATGCAGAGTTGTAATAATTTACTTAAGGGAATGTAAAATAGGCAAGGTTGGTGATGGAACATACATACTCATCATTGGGGGATAAAGGTTTCTTATGTAGGATTAGAAATTGAAATCTAGTGAAGTATACTTGTTACCCCAAAACTTTGGGTAGTGTCTCATAGGTCACTAGAAGTAAATATAATAAAGAGCTAGGGTTTTATCATTTGATAAGGAGTGAGATTCCATGACCTATATATGAATACACTAGATTGAAGATGATGCAAAAACTAGAATTATATAATTTTATCATGTATTCTGTAGTGGGCACCTACATCTGATCTAGATAGTAGCATCAACATAGCCATCCTAGGCTAACACGTGTTCGAGGCCATAAATGCACCTAATATAAAGTTTGGTGATTTTTCCATAATATTATCCCAATATAATTTTTTCATATTCTAGATCTAGATATGTATTAGTATTAGAACTGTCTAAGTATCTTTTTCTAATTATCATTGTAATATCTATCATAATTATGTTTCTCTATTTTTAGCATATCTCAACATAATAAAATCAATACATATTTGATTTGAGTTTTGAAATTAATTGGCCTACTATAGATCTATTTGTTACCCTTGTGCTTATTCATTTCTATATTATTAACACTATTTATCCCATTAGGATCCATATACAATTTGAGGTTAAACATTTGGTGAAATTAATTCATGTGAATGTAAATATTTATGTTTCCTAGGGTTTTTAGTCAACTAAGGTTTCAAATTTTTGTACATTTTTAGTTCTTTCTTCTATTATTTTGAATGCAACCTAGGCATAAACATAGATTGGGTGGTATGCCTATTAAACACATTGAACTTCCTCTTCTACCACCTAAGATGACTAAAACCAATGAGGAACCTGATGATATAGATCTTTATGATACTAATTTTGAGAATGAGTAGCATATTTATGAGGTTATCATAGAAGAAGTTTCTGATAATGAAAAGAATGATTCTAATTAAAATAATGAACATGAGTAAATAGATCGTGAGCAAGTGAAAGCTATTAAATTATTTCATGAATGTATTCATCAAAACCTTGAGGACCTTAATGAGATATTTAAGATTATATTGGAAATATAAAATTCTAAAGGCATAACTAAAAAATATCAATCTCATCGATTCTTACATTTAATGGGGACACGGGTTATGTTTTCAGAACATTGTTCTCGAAGAGCCAAACTAATATTTCTACATCTATCATGGGGTTACCAAATGATTCAACTAAAATAATGATTTCTATACTTATTAAAACCATGTTTCCTTCCCCTTTGGAAACTACTCAACTTACTAATATAAATCCCAATGGGTCTACAATTCAAACACTCATTCAGGTTATAAAGAACTTGGAGGATAAGGTTACAACCATTGAACAAAAGGATTTAAAGTCTCCTCATGTTATTGATTCATAAGATGTGTTTTTATTTATGTAAAAGTGAATTTTTAATAGGGACCCACCCTAGTGTATATAACTAATAGTCTATGACTATAATGTAAAATTGCATATTAAAGATTAAACATAGATCCAAAGTTTCAAAAAATAACTAATGGTAAATAACCAGTAAAAAATAAAACATAACCCCATTTCACCTAATAATCTTTTTACCCTTTACCAATGAGTTTTTTTACACTTAAGTTCAAATTTTATGATTGCAAGGATGATCTTAACCAACATCTTTGATCCTTCTTTTTGGCATGCCTTAAATATGCCTCCAATCATAAGTTTTTGACCAAATTATCTCTAAGGATCCTCCATGATTATGATTTGAGTTGGTTATATGATTTACCTCTTCAAACTGTGAAATCATTCAAACCTCTTATAGATCAATTTTTGGCACACTTTTCCATTAATATTAGTGAAAAGGTTTTTTATGCCCAAATTGCAAAAATTAAACAAGGAACCAATGAACATGTCAATGAATATGTCATGAGGTACAAGACAATGTTGGCTAAAATGACCAATATAATGGATAAATAAATTCAATATATTTTGAAGTAAAGTTTTATTTCTCCATTACATGAGTATATTATTTTCAAAAAGTTCAAATATTTTGATGAATTAGGCCATGTTGTGAGGGACTGTGAAATAAAACTTATTTCATTAAATAAGCTTAAGTATGTAGCAAACACACCAACTACATCTACATCCAATACCAAATTTACTATCAAACCAAGTTATAAGTTAAAACCTAATGAGCCTAAAAAGGAAACAACCACCATGGTTTATATAGTTTCACAGCAGCCTAATCACCTAGTTTTATCTAATGCACCAAGGAGGTACTTTACACATGTATTTAAGCCTTCTAATCCATTTCTCACACATATTTTAGAGTGTCACATTATATCTCTCCCTCCTCCTAAAGAGGATGATATGAGTAGGCCTCTACCCAAAGGATATGATGTGAATGTTTATTGTGACTATCACTAAGGCCCTATGAGTTCTATGAATAAATGTTTTATTTTGAAACATAAGATCCAAGATCTCATCAATAACCAAAAGATTACATTTGATGCTCCTCTAAATAACTTAGGTTCACAACCTAGAGATCACCAAAATTATAAAATATTTAACAATCCTTTACAAGACCATTCTAAGAAGGATGTAGAAATGTAAATGGTATATAATGCATATCCTCTTTCATCACACTACGATCACACACTAGATGGTATTATAGGTAATTACACATGGCATAAACCTTATATAGTTTAAATATCTTATATTACCTTTGATTATAATGAGATTAAGGATGATGACTTAGATATTCATTCTTTATTCATTTGAGCATACCTTGATAATCAGCATATACACATTGTTATGATTGATAATGGTGAAAGGGATAACATTTACACCATGACATTACTTATTCATTTAGGTTATACTCATCATAATTCACACCCTTATACCATGTCGGTTAGAGCATTTGACAGGACCTCATAGTAGGCCCTTGGTGAGATTGACTTACCTTTATAGGTGAGTCTCACACATGTGGTTACTACCTTCTCATTTATACCTTATACAAGTGTCTCTGATATGTTATTGGGATGACCTTGGATACATACACTTAGATCATTACCTTATACAACACATGGGTGTGTTAAATGCATTAATGGTAATAAATTAAATATATTTTCTAGATTTACATGTGAGTATCATCTTGAGAAAGATAAATTTATACTTAGGTAGTTAATTATCAAACCTACTAAGTTTAATCCACTACAGAAGGGTATGCAATGGGCATTCCCATTTACTAGGTGATTGGTACTTGAGAGACCATTAAATAAGAGTTGCACATTGGGTTTCATAAAATTCTCATCTATTACACACCATATTCATATATTCAGAGCACTTACACATGTTCCTCTTAATTTTGTTCTGATGAAACCACTAAATATTCATAGATGGGTTCCATGAACCCAAACTACTCATATTGTCCCTTCACGACCACAAAGTCCTATTACACATAAATAGAGCATCATAGATATTATAGTGACAAATATTTCACCTATGCATTCTCCTTGAAAGTATCACCAGTTTATTTCACCAAGTACTAAGTGGGGATATAGCTATGAGCATCCATTGGATGATATCATAGGGTAGTCTTTCCATTTTCAAATATTTCAAAAATACAAAATAATAAAAACTTTAAAAACTTCAAAAATATATTTGGCATGTACTTATCTTATTGAATCCTTGACATTTATTCTATTAGTTCCATTTTTATGGATAACATATCATTTATTTATACATACACATGTGTTTCACATTTCTATTTGAGTGTGATATAAACATACACATATACATGATTAATTCACTTGTGGATGTTGGGCCTTCTTTCTTTCATGTCACCAATATGTTGGGGTCATCCACCTTATTAATCATGATACATCCAAGTTATATCATTATATGGTTACTTTACATTATCATGTTTGATCTTATGTACGTATACATGATTTTATCCATTCTTACATCTTACATAGTGTACTTGATATATTATGTGCAATGTAATTAATATGTTATATACTTGACATTTTTTGATAACACATATGATACATTGGATAGTATGTTATATTTATTTGGGTTGTTTATACTTTTAATTATGTACTTCTTTGAGTGCCTTGCCTTGTTATTCTCTTTTTTTTTTAAGCATTTGAGTATGCTCCATTATGTATGTCCCCTATGCCTTTATTTTATTCTTTAACATTTTATACATTATTTCTTGTTGTGTGCACATTTGAATATGCCATTCTTTATTAATTGTACATTTGGAAAATTCATGTCAATTTGATTGTGTGGCATTTGAATAAGCCCTTTATTTGCGATCTCTTTAGACCATTATCTTTAGATTTGATTTTAAGTGCTCTTATGTGTGTGTTTGATTACTTATTCAGATTATGTTTTCACTATCTAAAAATTTCCATGTTCTTTATCATGCATCTTGTGTCTTGATGTGATCACATTACAGTGCTTTAGTGTTACATTTACCTAGACATGTTCCTTTTATACACTACATGATTCATTCATAGTTATATGGTTATCTTATCTTTTTGAGGTGAGGTAACTAATAGTTTATATCTTCCCTCACCTTAAAGATGGGGCATATTAGTGGGAGAATGTCATAGAGGCATGGCTTCCATATTATCACAATTACATATTCAATGGGGGCATGTTTTGGCAACATGTCTTCCATATTGGAACTTATATCAATTTTCTAAGTTTTTGCATATATAGTGGGGGCATGTTATGGTAACATGTCCTCCACACTTATTCAAAATTGAAAAATTGGCCATATTAAAAGGTTATATGATTCATATACACATTTTTTGAAAAAAATTATACATTGGTACCATTGTTATACATAGATTCAACGTGAGACATATCTTAGGTGCACCTAATATTACAGAATCCAAATCAGCTTCAAATTTAAAACACTTCTATGAACTGTCATCACCCACCAGGATAGACTTTTATAGACTATATTGAGTCAATATACTATATTATTTTTTTCACTTTTTGATATGTTTGAGGTGTTCAAATCATTCAATATTTCCAAGTTTATAGGTTGGATTTGATTTCATCATCTAGCCTCACTAATTTGATGCGGTGAGTTGACTTGGTTCACTCACTCTTACTAGGTTATAAGTATGATTGGGTTACATAGTTGAGCTCATCTCAAATTCCAAGTAGAAATCCACCTTTCCTCCAAGGTTGGGGACATGTTTCATCCTATTTCTATCTCTTTATGTCCTTATATATATATATATATATATATATATATATATATATATATATATATATATATATATATTTATATTTTTCATCATTATAGTTTCATTGATTCATAATGATACATCTTTCAAATGAAATTTCCAAAAATCAAGATTGTTGCATTGATACATAGGTGTACTCTTAAAATTTTCTCTCTTTCAATTTCAATACTTTTAATTTTAGATTATATGCAGTGATAATATATTATAACATTATCTTGGTTACAATTTGGTCACCAATAAATCACTCAATTTGGACTTACAAAAAGGCAAGGTGTGTTATACACACCCAAGTACACATTCCTTCTCCTTTAAACTAAAAATATAATTACTAGATTAAAGTGGGGGGAATGTAGATGATATTTATGAATTAATAACACCTAAGTATTATACACTTGGAAATATAGACCCTGCATATTCTTATCAGTTCTATACCTTTCTCACTTCTACAAGTCTTGCATACACTATCTCTTTGTACCTATTTCCTATCTCTTATTCCAACCAATATCATTATGATAAATTGGACCTTTTATCTTACACAGAATGTTTTAAACATGTTTATCTTCCATATCTACAAGTTCTAGAGCTATACCTATTTTCCAATTGCCTAGACACTTGCATCCCATTTAAACACTTGCATTGATGCAAATGTCCTACCTTAACATAAGTGTCCAGTGCCCTAAAACCAATCTAATTTACAAATGAAATGTATCCTAAATGTTTGTCTAAGTTATTTAATTTGATATATTCTCCAACGGGATTGGTATAAATATAAGATCAACCCTCACTCATTTACAACCTAGAAAATGCCTAAATAGACCAAGGAAACTTATCAAAAGTATTAAATCAAGAAGTAAAGTGATAAAAATATTTCCTATTTTATCATATTTCCATAGCAGTCATAGGGAAAACTCATCTATAGATCTGAATTATTGAAGAAGCAACCAAAATCTATATTTTTTAAGTTACAAGCTAGGTCACATTTGTTCTTTCTTTATACATATTTCACACTTGTGCACATGCAATCCAACACACTATGGGAAAACTACATCAGTATGAGGCCCTCTTCCAATTAGTGGCTATGTAGGCATTACTCATTGACATAGATATCTTTGGGGTTAGCTCGACACTATGATCTCATTAACCCATTTTTCGCAATGTCACTATGAATATGAAGAGCTATGGTTTTATCAGTTAACATGGAGTGATAGTCCATGACCTAGATATAAATACACTGAAGAGAAGGTGACATAAACTAGAATCATCTAGGTGGTTGCATATAGTTTCAACAAGTATTTTGTATTAGACACATGTGTTTAATCTAGATAGTAGAATCGATACAACCATCCCAAGCTAACACATGTGTCCCAATACACAAAGGCACTTAATCTATAATATGGTGATGATTATAAAATATTATTCTATATTTCTTCCCACTTGTTATAGATCTATATCTTTATTAGCATCAGAACCAATTAAGTTTTTTGTTTTCATTATTGTTACAATATCTAACATAGTTATGTTTCTTTATTTTTAACATATATTAGCATAATAAACTCAATATATATTATTTTCAAGTTTTTTTAATAAATTGGTTTACTATAGATATGTTATCACCCTTATGCTTACTCAATTATATGATCTTAACCCTATTGATCCCATAGGATCCATATCCAATTTAGGGTTAATCATGTTTGCCTTAAAACCCTAAGTTTTATTGTGAGTGACCGAAACCTACAAACATTAGGAAAATGTAATGGGTTGAGTATATCCCAATCACCCATTTTTGATGATTTACCACTGACTACATTTATGATACTCCAGTGAGGGAAATCATGACAAACTTAGTTATCCCACCTTTTGTGATTGTGTAATTGTGTTCCTTTTATGTATGTTATTAATGATTCAACTATGGTGCTTGAATTTTTTTATTTAACTTGGATTTATAGTGATTCATACTTGGATTATGATTTATCTTAGTTATAGGTTTTCAAATTGGAAAAATATGGCATATTTTATCAATCTTTAATGGTGCATAGATTTGTTTTAGATAATTTTCAAGTCCTTTTTGGATAGGACCTTGATTTATTTATATAAAAATCCAATAAAATAATTTATCATGCCAGTGACCCTAAGGAGAGATTTGATTATATAAAATATCCATTTATGGGATAGGTTAGGTAATGACTAGATCCAATCCATATTGACTACTGATAATGTCCAAATATGTTAGAACTGGCCTATGTATAGGTCGACTAAACTAAGAGTCTAGATATATCTATTCAAGATACTTAGTAGGTTTCAAATAGATGGTGAGATTCTTATAGGTATGTATCAATATAATAAAAGGGTGTACTCATAATATTGCATGTAATTGTGAGAAAATTACAGATTAAGGCCTTTTTATGTGTGTAATTGAGATGAATCACAATGTTATAAATAAATCCAACTTATATTTGAAACTTTTAAACTTGAGAAATTTTTAATTTACATAGTAAAAACATGAACATGAATGAATATAATGCCTCATATATCTGTATTGTATTGAAAATCCATTTAAATTTGTAATTTTTAAAACTTTTAAACCTTTACAACTTTTCAAACCTTTTTAAATTTTAAAACATGTAACTTTTTGAAAATGTAATTTGAATATGTAGGAATGATTTCTTATGCATGCCACATTCCCCCATAATATTTAAATGTTGTATTATATTTCCATTTTAAAATTATATATTACAACAAATCTAAAAGTTTTTTCATAAGGCCTGAATGTTCTAAGCAAGATGATTGAGATACCCCCCCCCCATTTTGAGATGAGAGATGTAGCATGTAAGTAACTTATCTCACAATAAACAATATTTTAAATATATAACACTCTAAATATTTCAAATAAATTACATGCATAGTATTGAATATAGCATTACATTTACATATGAAACATGTGTTAGAAATATATATCATAGAATCTTAGAAGCATTATATGGATGACATGCATCATGGAACTAGGGTAAGAGTAGAGTATATAAATGATGAATGACATTTATAATGGCATCATATTAGAATATATATAATTTATGATATGAATCATGGCATAATAAGCAACAATATTAGAATTAGTTTCATGCAATGTAGTGTAATATGTGTAATATGCCACTCATAAAGCTCAAAAAGCCACATATAAGGGGCATGAAAAATGTCTCATAACACACAATACAAAGGGCCACACTAAAATTTGATAATGATGTTATTCAATCAAGAATTTGAACATACAACACCAAGGGTGACATACATGATAAGTAAGCAAGTCTATGTAAGAAAGTAAGAATGAAAAGTAAAGCATGTAGTAAATGAGAGTAGTATATCTCCATATATGTATAAATGTTAATTTTATCAAGTATAATATTTAATTTATTACATTTTAAAAATATGGTCACTTTATAAATACATTTTTATGATATGTAGTTCAAAATGGTAGAGAGGTTATGGATAAATACAACCTGTGAAAGTGCTCATGGAGAATAAATAGATGACCCCAACTTAGCAAGGTTGTTGGGTAATAAGGGAAGCCTAAAATTGAGGAGTCATGTGGAAGTATGTCATATATCACACTCAATTACCTCATGAGAAGAATTTTGTATTAAAATATTAAATATGTTATTTACTTAACATAGAGTAAACAACATATAAAAATAAGTAAGCTAACAACATTTGAAAATGCTTTGATTTTCTTTGAGTTTTTGAAATATATACATGTTTTTTAAATTTTTGATATATAAAAATGTTAAAATATTTTAAAAGATGAGAAAAAAATGAAAAAAATTAAAATAAATGAAGTGGGAGGGATTCAAACAATCCTCAACAAGTTGTAAATGCACAGTATGATAAGAGGGAAGGTAATCAATGTGGCCCCAATGTACATGTAACTTTAAGTCATATAAATCCAGAGAAAATATGTCAAATATGTAAGAATTTACATGTTCCTCAAATGGGGAAGAGGTTAAATTTTCCCATTTATAAAGTATCAATATCAGATCATGTAGTGACATAGGGTGTAATATATGTAATAGTAATCAAGGGGAGTACCATCAAGATAAATGTTTTGGATTGTCTCAATCAATTTACAAAAGATAGTAAGTATCCCAAAGTAAATAATAAATAAAATGGATAGAATAATGCTTGGATAAGTTGTATGATAATTATTGTTATCCAAAATGTATATTCAAGCTTATTTAAATTTGTTGATAGCCCTTTAAGAGGTATTGTTTTGGTCACATCATGTCTTGCCCTTGGTGAGGTGTGGTGTTGTTCAGAGTAGTGATCAAGGTATTCTAGGGTGGCATATTCAAAATTAGAAGTCATAAAACGTAGTTGTTTAACCAATATTCATGGCTTAATCCTTTATGAGGTGTTTAGCATATTTAAGGAATGTTTGAATAAGTTAAGGTTTTTGTAGAGGTTAAGGTTAAAGTTTTTGCTTAGTCTAAAACTTCCCAAAACCTCTCTCTTACAAAACCTCCATGTTCATAGTTTGTTTGGGTTAAATTTTCACACATCAAGGAATTAAATGTGGTATTAAGCCTTATTGGTTTGAGAGTGATTTGTACCAACCCTCTAAAATACATTTCACACCTTGCCAGTGTACCATAAGGCTTACCAAGTTAACTCAAGGACAAATTTAGAGATTTGTACATGCAAGAGACATTGATGAAGCATATAGAAAGGTATTCAATGTTGGAGGTGATAATAAATGGTTAGATAATGTCAGCTTTGGTAGGTATAATGTATGTTTTAGACATCTTTCTTTCCCAAAGGGGCAGTTTTAAGAAGGTTTATGAGCTTGAAAATCAAATGAGAGCTCATTTGAATGAGTTTAAAGAATGGGAAGTGTCATTTTACATTACCATTATCACACTAAATTTCACCCTTGAGAAGGTTATTCAAGCCTTCCTTATTTATTTGATAGTATGGAGACACCTCTAGGCTATGGGTGGCTTAATCAATGAGGTGAATCTCTAGATAGGGATAAATTTCTTGATGCTTCACCTTGAAATTACTACTATACATATTACTTGATAAGAAAATGAGGTAAAATAACTAAAAAAATAGTAAATGGGAGGTGATGCACCAAACTTGACAACCTTCACTTGCCTATACTACATTAAGAACATGAACAAAGACTAAAATCTATTCATTAACTCGACATGAGTCTTTAAGCATCAGTATTTCAATATGAAGGTAAAGATCAAGATAATAACTAAGAGGGGATGATCAAGAAGTCTCATAGGAGACACTAATGAAATAATATCCACACTTATCTAATGTAATACCTTGTAACACACTTCATATGACATGATAAAAAGATAAACAACCTGCAACTAGGTAATTGTTGGCCATTTTGGCTCACATACCAAGCTTATGCCTAGTTTAAATAGATGAGCAGGATCCCAATTACTAAGTGGATTAGGTGACTTAGAAGTAGGCTCAACATTAAAAGTGGAGGGGTCTAAGTAGGTTTTCATGGTGCTGACCAATTGTAGGAATAGATCCAAAAAAGGCCAAAATATTTCAAATTTTGGCCAAGTGTTAGAGAATTTAGAATTCCTTTGGAGGAATTGTCCACATAAAGTCCACAACAAAAGTACAAGGCATATTTACCTTAGATAAATTGTTCCACCTTATTTTGGCTAAGTGTTATTCCTTTTAGGATTTTTGTTTCAGGTCTTTTGGGCTAAGTGTGAGGAATTATTTTGGATAATTTTGTCTAAGATAATGATCTTGAAGGGCATTTCTTTGAGAAAATGGACCCATGCAAAATCTTTGAAGGGAATTTTTCAAAGGCTGAAGGGCAATTCTAAGACCATAATTGTTTTAAGAAAACTATCCCTCAATAATTTCCCCAAAGGTTAAATTCTTTCAGAAATTTTTCCTGATACACAAATCCCAAAGACAAGGTTTTGAATGGAAGGAGTTCAGGATCTCAAATTGCTCACAAGGTGTTTAAAACACTTTGGGTTCACTTAAAGTGTAAATGGCCATTTTCTAAGGATAGGACTAGATTTGCATATCCCCCCATGGGATGCTAGAATGCTTGGAATGGCTTAGAAGTGTATGAGATCCATTTTACTCTTCATTGTGTTCATTAAGACACTTGGGCCTAGTAAAAAAAATTTGAATAGGCACTTTGTTGATGTCATAATTTCCATGTATGAATGAGTCAAAGAGATTTGGTCATATGGGTTTGTTCACATTTTTACCAAGATAATATGTGCCAAGTTTTGGGTCCTCCACCAAAGTGCATCAAAAGTTACAAAGGACCCAAGTTGGCTCTTCAATCACATTCTACATGTTTTCCCATACTTAGCCATTTTCAAGAGGTTCTAGCAGAGCTAAGTGAGCATATTCATAAATTTATATATTGCATATGCAGTAGTTATAGGGGGAAATGGTCATATGGTTTTATTCACATTTATGCCAAGAATGTATGCACCAAGTCCCAGGTCCTCTGTTAAAGTGTAAATGGAAGCTATGCATGTGCAAAATCAGCTCCTTAGTTAGATTTTGGTAATTTTCCATACTTATCCAAATGAGCTCAACCACTACCAGGACATCATGCATAATAATTTGAACTAGCAAACTTGTGCATTTAATAGCTTCAATTAGAAGGATCTTCAGATTAGTAGATTAAATGGGTTCATTCCTTTTGGCCTTAATAACATCTCTTGACAGTTTGGTGCCTCTATAAATTTTGTGCTTCAAGTTATAGGCCTTTAAAGCTAGATCTGCAATATAATACATTCATGCTTACATAAAGTTTAAGCATGGGCAAAACCAACTCTTTTTATCTTAAATTTGATGGTTACATCAACATCATTAATGGTCTCATGAACATCATTTTATGGGAGTGAGGAAATCAATTTTAAGATAATGAACTAACCATTTGCTTTCAAATTATTGGTCTTGGTAGATCAATGGTCGATGTTTGATTGAGCATCTAAGATCAACAATACATGATTAGGTCAAAAGGTTAAAAGGATTAGAGGCCACTATGTGGCATAAGCACAAAAGTAGATAGACTCTTGAATAGATCTAAGGATTAAACATGTGGGTGCCAAGTGTCAATAATTCATTATCTCAGGTAGAATATGTAATGGCACACATTCAACCTATCAAAAGAGATATAATGATGTGAACAAGGGTTAAAGTGTTGACAAGATGAGTCAAATTTTGATGAAAAATCAGAACAAAGGTGAACCTAAGTGACTTAGATAAAGGTCTAATAGTCATTTTTAAACCAAGGAAAGTAAGCATGAGTGGAGCCAAGCTTGAAAATGATATAGTTTGGGCTAGGAAATAATATTATAGCATCAAATAGTGAAACTAAGATCTTATAAAGGTAGACATGTAGACTTCAATAGCCATCACCAAAGCCAGTTGCATGAAAATGACCCTCCTCCCCACTTTAGCATGCATCAACAAACTAGTCATGAGTAGTTTTACATCAGGACAAAATGAAAATGAACTAATCCTATCATTGTAACCACCATGGAGCATCACTGGGAGAATAATGTAATGATGAAATAGATTGAAGTGACTTGGATGAACTAGGAAGGGTTTGAGTGAGCTTGATTTGCAAAAGTAGTTATAACAAATTTTCAAATGGTTTGATCTCATTTGATTCCATTTTTTAATGCCAAAACTCCACCACTCTTACTCCTTTCCTTCTATAAATAAATCCTTCAAGATATTTTTTTGCATCCCTTAAGCTGATATGACTAGACTCTACCAGAATTATATTCAACACCTCTTAGAGTAGTGAATAAAGTATTTTACAGTCATTTGATAATTTAAATTTCATGTTTTTTGTTTATTTAATATGCAAATATTAATTTTATCTTCCTCTTGCATGTCCAAACTCAACCTAAGTGTTATAAACTTTCTTTGTAGGTCATATAGTGTGTCTCAACATTGATCTCTCAAATATATAGTGGATAGCCGAATTTAAGTGTCTTTCACTAGACCTTATTTTCATTGCTTCCTAGTCTAAGTGTATCAAACTAACATCTGTATGAAATATTCTTACATAATAACTATATTATGTATTGTAGTAGCTTTTTTCATAGTTCAGTAGTGTGTTAAAGAGTCTGAGCTCAAGAGTGGATCTAATAAATTCTTGGTGCATCACCACATATTAGAATAGGTTTTACTTGAAACTTCTTAACTCTTTTCACCCCAACCAAATTTTTTTTTAGGTTTTAAAATAAAAGGCCTAAATTATAAAATATGAAGAGCTAGCCTCATAAAAAAATCTAGAGGTATGGTCTAGTTATAGGCATCCCATAACCTTAGACCATTCCCATGTTAGTCTATGTATGGGTCAGTATTAAATAAATATGACCTCTATTAGGGTGTTATTTGGATAACTAATACTTCTAGCATGCTTGATGGCACCAAATCCTTTTTCATGATTTTGCATATCTAAGTATAGTATCAAATTTTAGAGTTTCATTTCCATATTTGTATAATTTTCATGACCCTAGAGTTATCACAAGATCCTCTAAAAAAGGGAAGGAGATGGATTTCTTTGATTTACCTTTTTAATGAATAAATAAAAATAAATCTTCTCAATCAAAACCTACACCTACCCATATTATTCCCCATGTTGTTTCTAAAAATACTTTTATTTAAGCCAATATTGTTCAGCCAAACATTGTTATAAACCCCATACCTCAGATGGTTGTTCCTAGAAGGCAATCCTTTGTGCCATTCAATGGTGGTAGTCCTATAAATTTTACCTAATTGGATGATATTCTAGTCTTGGATTTGAAGGCTCTTACCTATTATACAAAATAAAATCTAGTTAATCCTATAGAACATATTGCAGTTATTGATAACCTTTGTTCAATACATCATGTGACTCAAAAAAACATAGAAATAAGGTTGTTAGCAACTTCTTTCAAAGGGAAAGCATTTTAGTGGTACAGAAGATTATCCCCTTCATTAATTAATAGATGGTATGAGTTTATAGAGGTCTTATACAAACACTTTGAGGACAACAGTGATCATATTTCACTTATGGAGCATCTTAAAACAATCAATAGATCCCCTCATGAGTTCATGGTCAATTTCAACTACAGATTCTAAAAGACTTGGAATAGAATTCTTGTAATGATCAAGCCTATGCCCAACTATATTTTTTTGTACTATTTGAAATCTCTCAATTCAGATGTAGTTTTGATGATTCAATCCATGGGAGGGAATACCCTACCTGGAAATTTTGAAGTAGAAATTAGGGATAAAATTTTCCTTATCCAAGTAGGCAAGTTGGCTCCAAAGCCACCAATGCCCCTCTTTTTAGAGACACAACTTCCTACCCCAACTATTTCTCTAGTTACAAATTCAAACAAGTTTTATCAAATAGAAGGTGACCAAACTGATAGACTAGGAAAGATAGAGATTCTTCTCAAATCCCAGAATCACAAGTTGGTTGCAATGGAGAGGAAAAAAGCTACACCATATAGGCCATACCAAAATAATATTCAAAAATTTTAGTATTAAAATGCCACCCTATCAACCCAATCAACAAGGGTAAAAGCCTCAGTCAAGGCAATATAATCCCAATGCTCTAAGTAATTCTAGATTTGTTGTGCCAACCCAGAACAACTATGCTCAAAAAGGTTAGTATCGGTTAGAGGGATAGTGTAATGAGATGGTGATGGCCACTATTGGAGATATGTATCAAGACTCGAGATGGTAACATTTTCTTTCATTTCAAAGTAAATTTATGATGCCAACTCCACCAAAATCCCCCCAAACAAGTCAAGATGGCATGCCTACCATGTCATTATCAGAAGCTCAAAGCTAACAACAAAGGAGGATGGGTAGAGCACTAACTGATACCATAGGTATGAATTTTCAATAAGGGGAATATGTGTTTGATCATGTAGCAAATAATATGGGGAAAGATTCATAAAGGATAAATAAACCAATTACAGCTCAAATAAGGGCTAAAAAAGGATGTTAGAGGATAACTTGGGGTAATCTATGTTTTCTTCACCATCTCCATAGACTAGTTAGTAACCTACTACTTCAGATGTAGCTCTTAAATCTCCTAAAAATAAAAAATTACCCCGACCTCATGGACAACAATAGAAATCCCCCTTTATTCCTCATGTTACTCAAATTACAAGTGATGCTTCTACTTCCAAGGTGATATCTAAAGGTACTAATCTTCCCTTTAATACTTTGGATCATTTAAATAAATCTAATGTAACTATTTCTGTGTATGATGCTCTATCTATTCTAGGGAAAAATGAGATTCTCTAACAAGACCTCTCCAAACTTTCTCATGTGGAAATGATAATTGATAAAGTAAACACTATTTTCATCAATAATAGTTAGCCTAACCAAGCCCCTAGCTAAGTTCTTAATCAAATTCCAAGTAAAATTCAATCACAAAATGTTGTTCATCCTTCTAAGGCTATTAACCCCACCCCATTTTATTTTAATTCATCATAGGGGACTACTTAGTACATAATTGCATGATAGATTTAGGTACTTCAACCTCAATAATGCCTAAAACCATAGTAAATAAGTTTGGGCTCAAATATGTGCCTAATAAAAAGGGTGTGCTCTGATTGGATGGCTCCCCTACTAAGACAATAGGCATCTTGAAATATTTTCATATTACATTATCTACCTATCCAAATTTTATCGTTAATCAAGATGTAATGGTGGTAGACCTACCCCCATATTTTTTCCTATGCTTGTCTAGGGACTTTATTACTAATATTTGGGGATATCTATCATCTAATTAGTCATACATGGTTTTAAGAACCATATATGAAACCAAGGTCACTATAAGATCTAAGCCTATAGTTAGGTTCCACCTCGAACCCTATATGCCTAATCTTGTAAATACCAACTAGGCCATATTTGAAGAGCTTGAAGAGATTATTGAACAAGAACCCCATATTCATATTAAGGCATATTATATCTATACTTAGATGAGTAGGAAGATAATAACCAAGGATTTGATCCATATAGAAATATTAAAGAGATAGACATAGGAGTGTAATATATGCATGAGGAAGGTGTTGTAATACCTTCTTTAACTAACACTTCTCAAGAAGAAGATGGTATATGAACTTTGTTCTTTGATGACTCAAGGTTAAAGAATGGAAGTGGAGCATGAGCCATGTTGATATAACCCTCAAGTAAAAAGTACCATTCTACTAAAAGACTCTAATTTAGTTTTACTTCAAATATAGTTGAATATAAAGCTCTTTTGCATGGTTTACAAGAAGAAAAAAAGAGAGGTATCAAGCTCCTCAAAGTCAAGAGTGATAGTGAACTTGTAGTGAAAAACATCAAAGGCCTAAGTGTAGTCAAGATTAGCCATTTAAAAGCTTATAAACACCAAGTATGGGACCTCATGGAGGATTTCTTAGAATTTTATATCTAGTCCATACCAAGAGAAGCAAACCATCACACAGATAGGCTTGCTGCTACTGGTGCCCAATATGAGATAGAAAAAGGAGTCAAAGGATACCAAATCTAAGACAAGTTCAAGGTTATATATAGACTAGTTGTACCTAACAATGAGTTGAGTTGGCAAGTCTTTGACAATGATGATTCATATGAATTCTAATGCAAGAGGTATAAGTCTACCACATGAATTAGGATAAGTTTTAGAATCAATATGATGATCAAAAGTATATCTAAGATATAATAAGCTACCCAAAGGGCTTATGACATTAGAAAGCATCTTCAATGAATATGACCAAGTAATAAAATGGAAATCATACATCTCAGCTAAGGAAGAGCACTATAAAAAGATAGAGATATTTAAGGGCGAGTTTTTAAAGCTAGGAAAGGTCAATACAATAGAAGAAATAGTTGCATTTGTTACTTTGTGCCAAGAATTTTTTGATATATTTGCTTAGGAGTACTAAGGATTGAAAGGGTTTGACTCCAAACTTGTGTAACATACTATTGAATTAGAAATCAATGCCAATCCAATCAGGTAGAAATAAATGTTTCCAACTCATTTTCACTTGTTTACATTTAGAAGAAATAAAGAAATAAAGATGATGGTCAGGGGTTAGATGATACCCAAATGAAGTTGTGCATCGTATCCAGATGATTGAAGGAGCTCCTCTTTGGTTGTGGAGGATGACACCTATAGATAAGAAAACTTTAAATAAAGAAAATGTTAGATAGATATATGGTGGATTGCCAAGCAAAGCTCAGTCCCAGAAGTGCAAAGACTTCCTTGAGGGATGACAGTCTACTGGTTGATAAAAATAATGTCAGATAAAGAGAAATAATGAAAGACTAAGCAAAATAAATAGAGATAATGCATACCTATATTTTGTTGTTGGTCTTCCACAGTTGCCGACATCAGTTAGTCTGTCGATGTCAGTTGGTCAAGTTGCCGACGTCAGTTATGTTTTCGACATCAGTAGGGACAATGGGCTTTTGGATGGGTTTCTGGTATGTCTGTGGTCGATAGAATGGTCTGGGAGATTCAAAAGGGTTGTGTAAGGATGTCGGATAATGGACAGAGTCTTAGGAAGGATAGAGGTAGGAGACATGTTGTCAAAATGGGTGAAAGGCTTTTCAGCCTCTCCGAGAAGAAAGTCTGGTTGGCTATCAATAGTACTCAAGAATATTTAATGGATTAATCACCAATTCATTCTAAACATACTAAAATATAACCAAAAGAATACTTAGTTCTTGGTGGAGAACCAGAAGTGTAAAAGACTTGTTCCATTTATGGCTGATGCCGAAGACCTCATGCAACATTTCAATCAGGTGTGGAGTGACTAATGCAGAGTTTCTTAGCTTGGAGAGTGATGACAGAATGTTGATGCCTGTAAAGAGTCAAGGAGTAAGAGAATTCAGATCTTGGGAGTAAGATAATTCACATTCGGGCCTCCAGCTAAGGTTGGAATTTGGTTTTAAGCAACAGACATTGGTGATACTATCAGCGTTGATCAACTGTTGACCGACGTCAGTGGCTAGAGAATGGGTAAAAGGATATTTTTAGCCTTTTGCCCGTTCTTCCATCTGCCAAGTTTAGCTGTCATTGTTAAATGATCCAGAGGTGGGTTTAATAGGCATGAGAATTAGTGGGGGAGTTGAAATAGGTCTTAGGTAATTATGATTAGTCATAGGGTGATGCGAGGTATCCAAGGTGAGGTATCCAAGGCAGGGTGTTTAAAGGGGATGATTAATTTAAAATAAGTAATTTATTTTAAATTAATTAATTATAGGCTAGGCATGTTTAGAAAGGGACCAAGGGGGGTTGACACTATTTTGGTGTCTACATTTTCCCCTTTTTGTCTTGTTAGTTGTTCTGACGAACTGCAAGACAAAAATAGGAGTAAGTTACCCCAGGTATGGGATGAAGTATTCCCCCTCAAAGCAGGAGTCAAGGGAAGGTACCCTGATATCGGGTGCCAATTTGATAGATAGTGGATGGGTATGGTGAAGTTTGAGTGTGAATGTTGCAATAGTTGGGATTGCATGTAAACCACTTCACGTGATGGTCAGGTCAAATTATCGCAAGTCAATGGTTGAGTGCTAAAATTGAATTAACCGGTCCCCAGCATTTAGTCATAGCCGATTGAGTTAAATGATCAAAGTTGTAGCTCCAATGGTCATCGTGTTCCAAGTATCCTGGGCTTAGGAAGTGCTCCTGGAAAACATGAAAATGTCACAAGTAGTGGGGATCAACTTTCTCACAATCCAATACTTGTGAGGGTCGTAATGTGGTGTGCATACAATTTTGCTAACTATTTGTGAGGTAGTATATATGCAATCAAAACAACTAAGGCAAAGTTGTCTCAAAAATGGTCATGGTCTAAGGAGATAGTTTCGATCTCCAAGGTTGGTGGTTGAGTTGGGTCGAGATATAAGTCATCTGAAGTGGTGTGTGTTGTGGATGGGGAGAGGTATGGGATCTCCAATGTGCCCCATGAGAAATCTTAGAGGACTTCTATAGTGTTAGGGCTGGTTTTTTGGTCATGATTTTGGGTTGGTATAGATAGTTGGTCCATTAAATGGATGGACGAAGGAATGGCCGAGCTAACCTCAGAAGACCCCATGTTAACTGAGTGTTGCCTACATAGCCCCTGTTTTAAGGGCCTCAAGCCAATATAGTTCTCCATAAAAGGGAAGAAGTGGGTAGGTTATGGATTGGTTTGGACTAGGTTAAGTCATGGTTAAAGGTTAAACAATTGGTCCATCAGGTAGATGAATGAATGAATGAATGGATGGCTGATGTCATTAGGGAGATGAACGGGTGAAGGGATGGCCGAGATAACCTCAGAAGACCCCGTGTCAACTAAGTGCTGCCTACATAGCCCCTGTTTGAAGGGCCTCAGGTCAATGTAGTTCTCTCAAAATGGAGGAAGGGTCAAAGTGGTTGATAGGTTGGTTTGGTCATGTTAATGGGTTAGCACTTCCCATATGTGTAATGGTACATGCTTGAAATGATGAAGGGTATGATGATGTTATAGCCTTTTCCATATTATGTGATGGTGTATTCTGTAACATTAGTTATGTGGTTTTTCATCCCTAGCAATTTTCCATATTGGTGATGGATGTAGGCTAAAAATGAAATGAGGATGTTTATGCTTTAGCAAGTAATGGTTTATGCTTGACATAAATTGTGTGGTCAATAGTTTCCATGTGTATTGGTTTCCATAGAAACTAGTGTGAATATGATAATGTTAGTGGTCTGAAAAAGGTTTGCTTGGTTTGGGTTTGGTTTGGCTGGATAATGGTTTGGTTGTATGTGACAAAGGTATGTAAGAAGTGAAAGGCATATGGATCTTTAATTGACAAGGACCATAATGATAGCATAGATAGGGTTGTTCCAAACAAAATCCCCGTTCATGCATTACATCATTGACCATTGTTTGTGTTAGAGAAGTATACTTGATGTTAAGTGAGCTCAAAATCCCTTGCGTATGTTGGGGTAAGAGGTTTGATTATGTGAGATGGGAGGATAGCGTAACCCTTTTTAGCATGGATAACTTTTCCCATTTTATAGGTGACCCTGAGAATGACTATAGGCAAGTCCATGACTTAATAGTTTGTCAGTCAATTTTTTTTTATTTTTTTTTGTAGACTGATCAATGCGGGAAGTCTACGTGGGGATGTTGTTTTGTTTTATGGTCATATGTGAAGCTGATCGATGCAAGAAGCTTCTGAGAGAGTGATATTTGTAGCAAGATTTGGGCATAGCCATCCTTCGAGGGATTGGTCTATATTTTTCTTTGTATAGTTGAATGTCTTTGAATATTTGTCCTTCAAGGGAGCAGTCTATCAATTATAGAAATTATGTAGCTATCCTTCGAGGGAGTAGTCTACATTTATAGTTTTATGACCTTTGAATAGGCATCCCAATTTTTATATGTTTTTGTTTTAGACTGGACTTTAGTCATGGACTTGACTATAGAGGTTTAAGGGTTTCCCTTTTATTAGGATAAAGCATTCATGCTTGACAAAAGGGTTGACTAATGTTTATAGGGTTGAGGGTTGAGAGGAATAGGAATGACAATGATGGGGATTTCTCAAGGGATCAGCTCAAGTTAAATATCAAGTGAATGAGTACTTGATTAATAGTAGAATGGTTGCAGATGCAAGGCATTAAGGGGCTCAGGTTCTGGCCGGCCTTCAAGAGAAGACAAATGATAAGCGCCTGATCCATACTTATGCGTTATGATATAAGGTCCAAGCCAATTAAGAGCAAACTTGCCTTGTTTACTTCTTTCCATATTGGTCACGTGTTGGAGATGATTAAGAAGTTGGTTGATGCTTGGTCGATACTTGGTTAAGGTCGTGATAGTCAGTACAAATTCAGATTCCCCTAGTCACTTTGGTGACAGGGACGATATTTGACACCCATTGTGGATACTTAATGGGTTGGATAAAGGAGACAGAGAGAAGACATTGAAGCTCCTCTTTGACAAGGAGTGAAATGTGAGGATGCATTTTGCGAAGCTTTTGCCTGACAGGCTTAGCCTCTAGTTTTGTGACAATGTTATGGATGACAATGTTAGGGTTGATGCCAGGCATATCGCTATAGGTCCAAGCAAAGGCTTTTCTGTGGTCTGAAAGGAATTTGGTATAGTCAATTTGTTCTCGGGCATCCAAAGATTGACCAATCTTTAAAACGTGAGGAACATTAGAAGATGGCAGGTTAATGTCAATGGTCAATTTATGTAACATAACCTGCATTTTTAAAGGAAGCAATCATTAAATGAAGGAGTCATCTACACCCATGTAGGTGAGAATGGCATCATCATCTACGCATTGGATAGTGTTGATGGTAATAGATTGATCATCTATCATGTTTGGATAAATGAGAGGGAGAGACTTGGATACCCCACCTAGTTGATAGGTTAGGGGTTCCAAGTGAATGGCGTTTATGCAAGAAAAAACTAGGAGGGATGGAAACCACCGACTCCGTAGGTGAAGATGGGGGAATAGGTGAGTTTGGAGGTGATTGTTCTATGATAGGTTTGGGGCGGGGGTTTTTAGAAGTTTTGATAGGTTCTTCAAAACCCAAGCCATGTTGCTTCTTGGCATTCATTATGGCCTCATCATTTGGTGGTTCGATGGGCTGGTGGGAGCCTTGTTCATAGCGCCTAAAGCCAAAGCCCTTCCATGCACACCTATAAAGATAGGTATGAACAAAGTTTGGTTTGCCAAGAAAAGAGAAGTCAGACGTAAATAGTTGGGGTGATGAAAGAGGATTCCCATCAGTGGGAGCTCAATCTAGCCCTCCATAGATGAGATTTGTTTGAAGATTGGGAGGACCATAGGGGACGACCATTCTGATGCAATGGTCATATCTAGGATTGTGATGAAGTTGTCCATACTCTTGAGAAGTCTGGAATATGTCCAAGGTGAGTAAACAATACTCCCTAAGTGAAAGATGTTAGAAGGTATCTTCCATAAGGTCTTTTGTTGTCACTTGAGGAGGTGGTGTAGGTTTAACCACCGTTTACGTACTTGTTGAAGCTTCCATGGGTGGAGGTGGTGTTTGGGTCAATGTTTTTAAAGGAATGAGAACATCATTGGGTTGATAAGTTGTGTTGCATGTCTTGAAAGGGGAGGGGTCTATAGGAATGACATGGACTTGACCATCATGTTCAAATTTGACACAACGATGTAATGTAGAAGGGACACAAGCCATGGCACGTATCCAAGGTCATCCTAATAACATGTTGTATTAGAACTCTCCCTCGATGATGTAGAAGAGCTTTGGGATTAATTGTGGACCAACATGAATATGTAAGATGACGATGCCAATGGTAGTGGCGGTGAAGTCATTAAAAGATCAAAGAATTACGTCAGTCTTTGACACATAATTCTTTGGGAGGGCTAATTGGTCATAGGCATGGGTGGAAATGATATTGATGCTGGTGCCCCCATCAATCATAACTCGCTTAATGCGAGTTTGATCAACGTAGGCTGTGATGAAAAGGACAGCATCTTGATCTTCCAAATTAGAGGTAGGAATTTCAGAATCACTAAAGGTAATAGAGGCGATGGTGGGTAATGATTGGACTAAGGTAGCTAGTGGTTGGGGGTCCTTAGGTTGGACCTCCACTGCCTGTAAAGCTTTAATTAAAGCTTGATGATGTTGTGGAGAGATTTGAATCAGGTCATATAAAGTCATCTTCACAGGAGTTTGGTGAAGCTGTTTCACCATAGAATCATGGATTGCCTCTGAAGAAGTGGGTTGGGATGTACCCAAGATAGAAATCTTGGGTTTTGGTGGTTGAGCAGGTTTGATAAATGGATACGTCTAAGGATTAGCAACCTTCTCTTTTGCTTTATCCTTCAAAGTTTATGACCTAGTGGCCACATGAATGGTGTTAATCTCGAATAAAGGGGGTGAAGGAGGTAAAGGGACCATAGTCTGATGATGGGATCATGATGAAGGTGAAGAGGTTTGAGAGACATGAGACGGTGTTGGAGATTTGTCGATAGTATCATCAATAAGAAGGGTGCCTTTCTCCAAGTATTGGTGAATGACAACCTTGAGGGCACAATAATTTTCAGTGTCATGCCCAAGTGAGCGATGATATAGGCAGATTTTAGTGTCATCGAACCAAGATGGTTTTGGTCCAAGAGGTTGAAATGGTTTAATAGGTGGAATAGTGATGTTAGAAGTTTTCAAAAGTTGGCGTAGTATCAAAGCATATGAACCCACTAATGGGTCTGTGCTTGTTGATGTACTAAGTGTTGATGACTTTTGTTTGGGAGTTGTTGAGGGAGATTTCCGTATCACCTTTTGAGTTGGTGGTGTGGCCACTCGTGTAGATGACACTTTCTTTGTGAGGGGTGCCAAATTTATCAAAGGAGGTATGTTTTTGGTAGGTAAAGGGAGTAATGGAGGCAACTTGTTTTTGTTAGATGTTGGAGTAGGAAGCACTCCTATTAAGGTAGAAGGATGTGGGCCCAAAATGGAGGGCAATGATGATGGTGGAGGAGGAGTTCTCTGACGCAGTTTAGTAGCCTTCTTTAATACGGTGTGAGGACTACTATTATGGGGGGCAAGATTCAAATCTACCTTCACTTGTGGGTGAGTGAGGTTAGATATGGGATGAACACCAAGGGATTTAACCAGTTTTGGTATGGTGGATGTTTGTGAGGGTCTAGGTTCAGATGTGGATGGTTGAGCTCCTGAAGATTTAGAAGTAAAAGCCTAGTCCTCATTGGAGATTTTGGGATATTTTGTCGAAGGAGGGTCATTAGTACGAGATGAGATGGGATGTGTGAGATAAAGAGTTTTGAGTCACTCCCACAATGCCTCATGTTCTAAGTTCCTCAAATGGAGAAATCCTAAGTTCTCATCCAATCGAGAGAATGGTTTTGAAGATGTTAGATGAGACTTTGGTTTTTTAGGAGATGTGGGTGGTTGTGAGACCAAAAATGTGTTAGATGCAGTGATCTTGGGTCAAAGGCGTGAGAGAGCCATTACTAGATCGTCTTCGATCGAAGTAGTTGAAGAGACAAGTTCTTCTCTTGGTGGAGAAGGAATTGGAGAATGGGGCTCCTCAAGAGGATAGAGGATAGGGATGATTGTGCCTTCTACTTGTGGCTGAAGAGCAGGAAATGTATGGTCCTCCATTGGTATTAGGAAGGATGAAGGTGGGGCTAGTGGCATTGGTATGGCCAAAGCATCCTCCAATATAAGAGAGGTCGATGGAGAACTAATAGGAGAAGAAGGTTCTTCCACCTATGGAGGAGAAATGGGAGAAGAAGGCTCTTCTACCTGTGGTGGACAAATAGGAGAAGAAGGCCCTTCTACCTGTGATGGAAAAATAGGTTGACTAACCTCTTTAGACTGTGGGAGAGGTTGGTTAGGTATAAGAGGAGAGACTGTGTTGACCGTGCGTATATTACGCTCTTGGGAGTCATCGGCCATGGTCTGAATGTTATTTTGACTAGGGGAATGGTTAGGGAAAGGTTGCCTAAAGATGTCTAAGTTTTGGTCAGGTGGTGCATTTGGGTTATCCAAGACAAGATCACCTTTATTTAACATGTCCTGAATGATATTCTTGATGGTTTTACAATTGTCTGTGTCATGGCCTTTGACACGGTGATAATTATAGAAGTCATTCTCCCTATACCATGCAGGGATGGCATGTGAGGGATCAAATTGAGGTGGTGGTCAAATTTGGGGGAGGTTGAGGACTCCCTATTTTACTAGTTTATCCAACACGGATGTGTATGATTCTCTTATTGGAGTATATTGACGTTGTATGTATCATTGTTGGAATTGTCGTGTAATGCTTTGAGATGTTAAAGGTTTGGATTGGTTAGTTGTGGTCGATGATGATGATCTAAGTACCATAGAATTTGATGACCCCTTGGATTTAGAATTGGAAGAAGAGGATTTGGATGAAGGGTCATTTGATTTTGTGTTGGGGTTTTTACTATGCAATTTGACTTTATTTTCTTCGACAGCACGGAGTTTAAGCTTCCTAGCCATGGTGAAAGCTTCATCAAATGTGCAGAATGTTTGGACCCACAAAGTAGATGAGATGTGCTTAGCACATGCTTGTGAAAAGAGCTCAATGAGCTCAGGTTGAGGCAAAGAAAAGGAGAGTTGGTTGATTAAGCCTTTCTAACAGGCAACAAAATTGGCTATTGATTCATCGTTGAATTATCTGATAGAATATAGGTCCGTGATAGAGACCTTTTTAGAGATGTTGATTTAAAAGTGGTCAAGGAAAATTTGAGCTAGTTTAGTGAAGGTAAAAAGAGAGTGACTAGTAATAGAACTATACCAATCGAGGGTAGCACCAGAAAGTGACATGGGAAATGTGCATAGTAATAATGCATCATCATGTGCTATAAGGTAACAAGTGTGTCTAAACGCTCGTAGATGTTGCTGTGGGTCCTCTTTAATCTAAAAGTGAGTAAACTTGGGAAGTTCCCACTGACTAGGATATGGTCAGATTGGGACTGAAGGATGAATAGGTTCATTACAAATTTGTTCATATGAGAGAACATTTCTTGAACTCGAAATGGATGTCTCAAGATTAGACATCTTATCCATCAACATCTTGATGAGATCGATTGATGGATTTGCAAGTGGGGTGCCCTCTAGGTTGCAAGGCATTTAGAAGGTGTTAGGTGGGGCGTATGACATAGTTGGTTGCGCTTGTATAGGTGAAACATATTGGTAACTAGTCATAGGGACTGATGTTGAAGTCAAGGGTGGTTGTGTCATGAAGCTAGAAGGCACAACTTGGTTGGATGTCACCGGAGGTGGTTGGATGGTGGCAACACTAGCTAAAGGGTAGGTAGTTACTCTTATGTTTATGGGTGTAAGAGTAGGTGGGATGGAGATGATTAAGTTCTAGAATGGTGTAGAACTTTGTTGAATGGTTTGTGGTTGAGGGGGTACAGAAACCCCAATGGAGGTAGGTCCAAAAATAGAAGGAGAGGCCACACTTCGAAGATTGGTCATGGTCAGGTTATTAGTTGAGGCAATGGCCTGGGTGACCATGGGTTGGGTTATGGAGGCTATTGATATGCTCACCATTTCAACTAAGTAAGTTGGCATCTCATAAATTGGGTTGCCTAAAGAATCTCATGTTTGGCTTCTCGTGAGGTAGTGCTGAAGAGCCTTGACATTGAGGTCAAGGAACCTTTCAAAGTCTTGGTCCCCCTCGAGAACAATAGGGGGTTGAGTTGAGGTTGGTTGGATAGGAGTACGTTTAGTTTTTGAATTATACTCCATTTGGGGACTTGATATAGAAGGTGAAGGCAGGAGTGGTTGTTGCCTTGTGTGGTCAACAAGAGTTTTGGTTTGACTACATGTCAAAACCATCCAAGGCAAAATAGGTTCAGGTTTTAAAAACTGTATGTTTCAGCCTCAAAAAACTAGAATTTGTTTTTGACAGCAAAAGAGGTCAGGTGTTTAGCTTGCTATTTGAGAAGAAAATATTTTTGATAGTGACCGACATCGGTAGAAAAATTGATGTCGGTGAAGTAAGTTACCGATGTCGGTCAGATAACCGATTTCGGTGAAGATAGTTACCGACGTCGGTGGAAAAACTGATGTCGGTGTCTGTGTATTTCCAAAAACTCATAAAACTAAAAGTTTTTGGAAGAAAGAAGAAAGTTCTGAGTTATTTTGGAGCTCAAAATAATGCATCCTTACTAGCTCAAAAAACCAGATAAAAATAGAAAAGTAGATGAAGGTAAGCAGTCTCTAAATGCTAAATTCCTAAGAATAAATTTTAGAGTCGTGTTGGCTTATACCTTAGAAGAATATGTTTGGGAAGTGGGGTTTTAGAACAGGTACCAGAAGAAGCAGTCTAAGGTTGGTTTTGGGTTAAGTTTTGGTGCTCAAGATCTATATTAGGTTCCATATGTGGCCTAGTGTTAGGAGCTTTCTCCCCTCACTTCACGAGCCCAGAGTCAAGCCGGGTCGCTTAGCCAATATATACTTCCCCTAGAGTTTATACTCTGCCAGAGAATAGAGTGGGTTCTCCCCTTGGTAGTGAAGTCCAAGTGGGATTGCTAGGAAGGGTAAGGTATCCGCTAGGTGATGAAATCCTAGTCGGGCCTTGTCTCAGGTATGTTTAGATGTTTCATTATGATAGTGGTCTAGATGTGTAACATATGTGCACTACGATTTATTCATAATGCGCTTTTAAGTTACTAGATGAGCTAAATGTGCATTCAGGTAGAAATGAAATGTAATATATTTTTTTATCCCAAATTGAAATGTTTGTTCATATGCAGACAAGTGAAGAAAAGGTTTAAGAGCATGAATTTTCACTACTCTAGATGTAGGGAAAAAGGTGACAAGAATAAAAAGAAAGAGGTTCTTTTTAACTAGTGCTTATGGTTTCATTTCAAGATAAAGGGATAGAAGAAAAGGATCCAAGAAGATATCTAATGCACCTATATGAATGTTTGCCTTTAGAATAAAAATGATGAACCCAAGGAAAACTCTAGGGTCCCATCAGGCGTGCCAAAATATTTCCAACTCATTTTTGCTTGTTTACATTCAAAAGAAATAAAGAAACAAAAATGATGGTCAGGGGTTAGATGATAACTGGATGAAGTTGTGCACCATATCCAGATGATTGAAGGAGCTCCTCTTTGGCTGTGGAGGACAACACCTGTAGATAAGAAAGCCTTAAACAAAGAAAATGTTAGATAGATATATGGTGGACTGCCAAACAAAGCTCGGTCCCAAAAGTGCAAAGACTTCCTTGAGGGATGACAGTCCACTGGTTGATAAAAAGAATGTCACATAAAGAGAAATAATGAAAGACTAAGCAAAATAAATAGAGATAATGTGTACCTATATTCTATTGTTGGTCTTCCATAGTCACCAACGTCGGTTAGTCTGCCGATGTCGGTTGGTCAGGTTGCCGACATCGGTTATGCTACTGATGTCGGTAGGGACAATAGGCTTTTGGATGGGTTTTTGGTATGTATGTGGTTGATAGAATAGTTTGGGAGATTCAAAAGGGTTGTGCAGGGATGTCAGACAATGGATAGAGTCTTAGGAAGGACAGAGGTAGGAGACAGGTTGTCAAAATGGGTGGAAGGCTTTTCAGCCTCTCCAGGAAGAAAGTCTGGTTGGCTATCAACAGTACTCAAGAATATTTAATGGACTATCACCAATGCATTCTAAAAATACTGAAATATAACCAAAAGAATACTTAGCTCTTGGTGGAGAACCAGAAGTGTAGAAGACTTGTTCCATTTATGGCTGATGCTGAAGACCTCATGCAATGTTTCAATCAGGTGTGGAGTGATTGATGCAGAGTTTATTAGCCTAGAGAGAGATGATAGAATGTTGATGCCTGTAAAGAGTCAAGGAGTAAGAGAATTCAGATCCTGGGGGCAAGAGAATTTGCATCCGAGCCTCTAGCTGAGGTTGGAATTTGGTTTTAAGTAACCAACGTCAGCGATACCACCGGTGTCGATTGACTATTGACCGACGTCAGCGGCTAGAGAATGGGTAAAAAGGTTATTTTTAGCCTTTTGCCTGTTTTTCCATCTACCAAGTTCAGCTGTTGTTGTTAAATGGTCCAAAGGCGGGTTTAATAGGCATGAGAATTAGTGGGGGAGTTGAAATAGGTCTTAGGTAATTATGATTAGTCATAGGGTGATGCGAGGTATCCAAGGGGAGGTATCCAAGGCAAGGTGTTTAAAGGGGATGATTAATTTAAAATAAGTAATTTATTTTAAGTTAATTAAGTATAGGTTAGGCATGTTTAGAAAGGGACCAAGGGGGGGTTGACACTATTTTGGTGTCTACAATAGAAGCCCACCAACCCAAGAGTGGAGGACCTCATGAGAAGAGAACTCTATAAATTGATTGAATCCAGGATAATATTTATAATTAAGCATTTCTCTTGGGTATCAAACCTTGTGCTAGTGAGGAAAAATAATGGATATATTCGGTTATGTTTTGACTTCATAGACCTCAACCAATTATCCCTAAAGGATCATTACCCATTGCCCTCCATGGATCAAACTTTGTAAAAGGTGGTAGGTTCTCAAAGGCTCGCATTACTTGATGGCTATTATGGCTATAATCATATCATGGTCAAAGAGGAAGATATGCATAAGACTACCTTCACTACAAAATGGGGCACTTATGCATATTGTAAAATGCCCTTTGGACTCTCCAATGCTAAAGCCACCTTTGAAAGAGAAATGGATATTGATTTTCATGGTTTTTTTAATGATATGGTTTTAGTTTACCTTGATGATATAGAAATTTTTCCAAAGAGTCCTGATGAACATCTAACACACTTGAGAGATATTTTTGATAGATGCAAATAATTTTGAGTTTCTTTAAATCCAAAAAAATGTATTTTTTTAGTGTATGAAGGAAGACTTCTTAGGCATGTGGTGTCCAAAGATGGTATTTCCATTAATCCAGAGAGGATAGAGGAAATCATTTCTCTATCACTACCCAAACACAAGAAATGGTTACAGAGCTTCTTGGGAAAGATCAACTTCATCAGGAGGTTCATTCTAGGCTTTACAGAGATGATCAAACATCTCACTCATATGCTGAGAAAAGGTAAAGAGTTAAAATGGACAAGAGAAGGTAAGAGGAAATTTGAGGCCATAAATGAGGCCATATCTTATTCCCCCACACTTTTAAATCCATATTTCAATAGGGAATTCTATTTGTATGTATTCTCTCAATTAGATGCAATTTCAGCTATGCTTATGCAAGAAAATGATTAAGGTTTGGAGTAACCCATTGCTTTCTTCAGCCAAGCTTTGGAAGGTAATAAAGAAATATATATCTTTGTTTAAAAACATGTACTTGTTGTTTTAAGAATTTTTAATAACTTCAATCATTTTATTTCAAATAATAAGGTCATACTAATGATGGATCATCTAATTGTGAAGGATTTCATCCTCAACATAGACTTATTAAAAAAAAGAGCTATATGGGTCACCAAGTGCATGGAGTATGGCACTAAAGTATAGGTCACAAAGATAGTCTAAGGTAAGGGATTGTGTGAACATATTTTAGAAGTTGTGAGATAACAAAAGCAAATAGTTTTGGTAATTCAAGACACTCAACAGGAAGATGAAGCTACTCTTCCATCTAGCTAGACATAGAATATTTATAGATTTGTCCAAATAGGAGAGTGTCTAATGGACTTCAATGCATCATAGACAAGACACTTTAGGCTTAAATTATTGCCATACATCATGATTGATGGAGTTTTTTTCAAAAATTACATTAGAAGTATGCTCTTAAGATGCGTTGAAACTAACCAGTTTGATAAGCTTCTCAAAAACTTTCATGATAGTCCTTAAGGAGGCCATTTTATAGCCAAGATAATATCTATAAAAATCATTAGAGATGGTTAATTTTATCCTAATTTAGTCATATATGCATATGCATATGTGAAGAAGTGTCCAAAATGTGCAATGTTTAAAGGGAAACATAAACTAGTTGCTATGCCACTGAAGCCTATTCAAGTTGAAAAACCTTTCATGAAATGGGGTTTAGACTTCATTGGCATGGTCAATCCTGCATCCAATGTTATAAATAAGTGGATCTTGATATCTATAGACTAATTCACTAGTTGGGTGCAAGTAGTCCCCTTGAAAGAAGCAAATTAGAAATCTATACTTGAGTTCTATGAGAACCTAGTCACCCATTTTAGAGTACCTTCCACCATAATATTAGATAATGATTTGGAATTTATGAGTAAAAATGTATGTGAGTGGGATATTGAGTAAGGGATCTATCTAAAATTTTCATCTAATTACTATCCATATGGTAATGGACTAGTTGAGTCCAATAACAATAATCTGATTCAAATCATTAAAAGAACATTGGAAGATAATCAGAGGTCTTGGCATACAAAGATGAGGACTGCTTTATGGGATACTAGAATCACCCCAAAGAAGGACATTGCTAACTCACCTTATCTCTTCATCTATGGAATAGAATAAATGCTACCAATTTCATTGGAGATTCTAGATTTAGAACTTGCACACCAACTAGAACTTCTAGAAAATGATGCAATTGAGGTCAGAATAAATGAACTAAAAGAAATAGAAGAAATAAGGGACAATGCCATGCATACCATGTGGTCTAAATATTAGTAGGTTAAGATGAATTTTGACAAAATATCTTCATCAAACACATTCCAACAAGGTGACATAATCCTCAAATGGGATGAGGATCATGCAAAACTAAGAAAACACTCCAAGTATGATAGCTTTTGGAGTGGACCCTATGTCATCACAAATTATAAAGAGAGAAATGTCTTTGAGCTTTCTAGATTGAATTTAGAGAGCCTTCCCATCCATTTAAATGGGAGGTATCTCAAGTTATACTAATAGTTTCATATATTACCCCTTGTAAATTAGTGTATAGGTATGTTCTTTTCCTCTAAGTGCTTCTACACATTGTTTTTTCTAGTTGATCTATTTTTTGTTTATGTTGTTGATTTTCCTTTTGTTTCTTTTTTTTTTCTTGACCCCCACCCCATTACTCCAAAAAGTGTTTATAGAAGCTAAGCAGAGTATATTGAATTAGTTTTTCATTTTATTAATCATCAATGTTTGGGTTCCATTACCAGAAGGTTGGTCAACCCAATTGAGTTACTAGAAATGTGGACCATTTTGGCCCACATACCAATCTTATGTCTAGTTTAAACAAATGAGTAGGATCCTAATTGTTAATTAGATTAGGTGGCTTAGAAGCAAGCTCAACATTGCAAGTGGAGGGGTCCAAGCAGGTTTTCATGGTGTTGAACAGTTGCAGGAACATGTCTAGAAAAGGCCAAAATATTTTAACTTTTGGCCAAGTGTTAGAGCATTCAGAATTCCTTCAAAGTAATTGTCCACACAAAGCCCATAGAAAAATTACAAGGCATATTTCCCTCAGAGAAATTGTTCCACCTTATTTTGGCTAAGTGTTATTTTTTTAGTAGTTTTGTTTTGGGTCTTTTGGGCTAAGTGTTGGGAATTATTTCAGACAAGTTGTCTAAAATAATGATCCCAAAGGACATTTCTTCAAGAAAATGGACCCTAAAAAAATATTAAGGGGCACTTTTTCAAGAAAAGTGTCCCAAACACGTTTTTTGATGGGTACTTTGTCTTCACCAATGGGTCCAAAATGGAAGTTTCAAAGACATGAATTATTTGACAAAATATCCAACGTAAATGATAAGGGTTATTTATTTTGGGAAAATTATCTAAACAATTTTATTGAAGAGTCATTCTTCAAGTAAAGTGTCCCAAATGCTTTTCCCAGAGGGTCTTTTTCTTTGTTGAAAGGTTCAAAGATAAATTTATAAAGGGTCTTTTCTCGAGAAAATAAACTAATGCAAAAGCTTTGAAGGGCATTTTTCAAAGGTCGAAGGGTAATTCTAAGGCCAAAATTCTTCTGAGAAAATTATCTCTCCAAAATTTCCTTGAATATCAACTTATTAAGGACATTTTCTCCAATACACAAAGCCTAAGACAAGGTTATGAATGGATGAAGGAGTCGAGGATCTCAAATTACTCACAAGGCTTTTAAGACACTTTGGGTTCACTTAAAGTGTGAATGGCCATTTGATAAGGATAGGAATAAATTTGCATATCCCCCATGGGATGCCAAAATAGTTAGAATGGCTTAGAAGTGCATGAGATCCATTTGATTCTTCATTATGTTCATTAAGACACTTGGGCGTAGTAATAGAAATTTTGAGTAGGCACTTTATTGGCATCGCCATTACCACATGTGGCTGAGTTAGAGAGATTTCATCATATGGGTTTGTTCAAATTTGTGCTAAGATCATATTTTCCAAGTTTTGGGCCCTCTATCAAAGTTCATCAAAAGTTACAAAGGTCCAAAGTTGGATCCTTAGTCACATTCTGCATGTTTTCCCATACGTAGCCGTTTTTAAGAGGTTCCAACAGAACCGAGTGAGTATCTTCACAAAGTTATATCTTTCACATGTGGTAGTTGTAGGTGGGAATGGTCATATCATTTTATTCACATTTGTGTGGAGAACATACCCGTTATGTCCCAGGTCCTCCACTAAAGTGAAAATGGAATTTATGTTTGTGGAAAGTTGGATCCTCGGTCATATTCTGTTAATTTTTCCATACTTAGCCAAATGAGCTCAACCATCACCATGATGTCACATAGAAGCATTTGAACCATCTAAATTATGTTTTTAATATATTCACTTAGAAAGCTCTTGGGATAATTGGATCAAATGGGTTCATTCCTTTTATCCTTCAAAACATATCTTAAACTTTTGGTGCCTCCATGACTTTTTTGCTTCAGGTTATAGGCCTTTAAATTTGGATCTGTAATATAATATTTTCATGTTGATTTCAAGTTAAATCATGGGTAAAACCAACTATTTTTATCTTAAATTTGATAGATTCATGAATGACAGTAATGGTCTAATGAGCATCATTTAATAAGAGTGAGGACATCAATTTTAAGATCAAGAACTAGTCATTGGATTTCAAACAGTGGGTCCTAGCAGATCAATCGTTGGCATTTGATCGAACATCCAAGATCAATAATATTTGATTAGGTCAAAAGTTTAAGGGGCTTAGAGGCTACCATGTGGCATAAGCACAGGATCAAATAGACTAGAAAATAGATCTAAGGATCAAATGCATGGGTGCCAAGTGTCAATAGCGCATGAGCTCAGGTAGAAGATATAATGGTATGAATTCAACCTGTTAGAGGAGATTTGATGATGAAATCAAGGGTCAAAATATTGATAAGATGAGTAATATTTCAATAGATAATTAAAACAAAAGTAAGCCCAAGTGACTTAGACGGAGGTCAAAGGGTCAATTTTCAACCAAAGAAAGTAAGCATGAGTGGAGCTGAGCTTGAGAATCATCCATTTTAGGCTATGAGTAGATATTTTAGGGTTGAATGATGCCACAAAGAGCCTACAAAGGAAGACATGTAGACTTAAACAGTTGTTGCCAAAGCTAACTTCATGAAAATGACCATCCTCCCCACTTTGGCATGTATCAATAAACTAGTCACGAGTGTTTTTCCATCAAGAAAAAATGAAAATGACTTGATCCCATCATTATAGACACCATGGAGCATCATTAGGAGAATAATGTAATGATGTAATGAACTAGAGTGACCTAGATCAATTAGGAAGGGTTTGAGTGAGCTTGATTTATGAAGGCAATTGTAAAAAAATTTTAAATGGTTTGAACTCATTTGATTGCATTTTGTAGCACCAAAATTCCCCCTCTCTTGCTCCCTTCCTTCCATAAATATAACCTTCAAGCTATTATTTTTCATCCCTTAGGTTGGTACAAATAGACTTTGCCAAAATTGTATTTGACACCTCTTGGAGTAGTAAATAGAGTATTTTATAGTCATTTGCTAATTTATATTTAGTGTTTTATGTTTGTTTAATATGAAAATGTCAATGTTTTGTTCCTTTTTCATGTCCAAACTCAACTTAAGTGTTATAAACTTTCTTTTTAGGTCATATAGTGTGCCTCAGCATTGATCTCTCAAAGATATAATGGATAGTCGAATTTAAGTGTCTTTAACTAGACCTTATTTTCATTGTTCCTTAGTTTGAGTGTATCAAAATAACCTCTATCTGAAATACTATTGCATAGAAAATATAGTGAGCATTACATTATCTTATATCATAGTTCATTATTGTGTTAAAGAGTCTAAGTTTAAGAGTGGATCTGATAAATTACTAGTGCATCCCCACATATTAGAATAGGTTTTACTTAATGAAACTCCTTAACTCTTTTCACCCCAACCAATTTTTGTTTTTTGGTTTTAAAATCAAAGGCCCAAATTATAAAATATGAGGAGCTAGCCTCATAAAAAATCCTAGAGATCTGGTCTAGCTATAGGCAACCCACAACCTTAGACCATTCCCATGTTAGTCCAAGTATGGGTCAGTCTTGAACAAATATAACCTCTATTAGGGTGCTATCTGGATGGCTACCAATAATGAGATAAGACAAATGAAAGAGATATTAACACTGTAATGTTACCATTTTCCTTATGAGACAATTATAGAAGACTATTAGCCTATTTTATTCTCACAAGCTATGTTGGGTAATATAAAGTAAATAATTGTGTCATGTCAAAAATCATCAATTACTATTCATAGGTACCATTCACATGTTACTATTCACTATCACTATTCATGGTGATGTGATAGGTGATGAAGTAGATGAAATGGTTATGGATGATGTGGCATGTCCCATAGGGGATCTCAAATGTGCTAAAGTTAATGTGAGAGGAAATGGGGCACAATTCTAATGAGAATTCATGTAAAGAGGTGTCAGTGGAGTCAAAAGGTGTTTGTGAATCTATTGACTATTATGTGCATAAGAACAAAGGAGATCTTCATGTGCTTATCTTCACATGAGTAGGTATGGGTCAAAATTCTATGGATGACCCATGATTTATATGTTTTGTCTTGAGTCTAAAGATGTTTTTGATGTTAGTGGGTAAGTGGAAGAAAAATACAAGAAGGTCACATAGAGGTGGTGGATCTTATATAAAGTAGATTTTCTACTTTATGGACCTTTTCACAAGGGATAAACTCTTTCCTATTGATAAATAGTGATCCCACTAAAAAGAGGGTGAATTTATTTTCTTTCTCATGAAGATTTTCTCTTTATCTCTCTCCTTTATAAATGTTATATATTATCATTCTCCTCCTTTGTAAACTCATGCTTAAATATATTTTGTAACCCACCTTTTGTAAGGTTTGAACTCTGTGTTCATTATTTCATCTTCCTTGGATGAAATCCCATTAGATATTTAGATCATTGGATGAAAACCCTTTGGCTTAGTAGGACAATCTCATGCAGAGATTGTGATTGTGATTCAGAGTTGTGATCACATTGTGATCACCTTTTGTAAGTTAAATGTTGTAATTTAGTATATTTTAACATAATCTATATTTTATAATTGTGTTAATTTTGGATATTTATATTATAAGTGGTTTTAGTAAATATCCCATTTTGGGATATTACAATGGTATCAGAGCATAGCATATCCTTCCAGCCTCTGATGTTGAATCTCCTATTGAAGATTTTAGTATGCCATGTCAAGTGTCAACCATTGCATGTGTATATTTATTTATTACAAGTAGAATAAAAATATTTTTGAAATGGGAAATAGAAGAGGAGGGCCATCTAATATAGAGAATTTGATGTAGTAAAGGATCTAATACAGTCCATAATAGAGCTAATCCTTCATGGAATTTTGGAGGTTTGATCAACTCTAGACCTGCCATACCTACTTTCATTTCAAAAAATAACACTCCAAAAAAGAATTATGAACCCACTGATTAAGAATTTCATGCTCAAACAATGAGATATTGGAGAGCATTAGGGGAAATTTTCTAGATTGAAATGTATTTCCATGACTATTTAAAATTCAAGAAAAGGCATAGACCCCATAAAGGTGGAAGACCACAAAACAATGATTTGTAGAGGAAGGAGGGTCAATCCATAGATAAGATAGTTCCAAAAATGATTCCAAAAGAGTATTTTATGGAGGAGAAAGGACCATATTTAAAATGACCTAAGGATGAACTTGTTGTCAGTAGCTCAAGATCACACCTCACCTTGAAGGAGTCCACTATTCAAGAGGAGGATAAGGAAAAAATTAAGAAGCATGAATAATAACCAAATTTAGAGACATAAGATATCATGAAACAAGATCAAAAGTAACCCCTATGAATGTTGAAGAGTTTAATGGAAAATAATATGTTCATTTTCAGTTGTGTGTAGAAGAGTTTTCCTAAAAATAGTCACCTATTATCCTAGAGAGTGGATAGAATAAAGATACAAGCTTTGAGAAGCCAAATCTTAACATGGAGCAAGATTGTATCATAGAGATGGATGAATTGGAGCCACCAAATTTGAGATCAGCTTAAGCATGTGATGTTGTAGGTATGAAGAGTGAGAATTTTGAGCTCACCACATGGAAGGAGATCCTATCTCTAGATGGTGAGGTTGCATGTGTAGTCCAAGTAAGTGGTGTGGAAGTAGTTATTACAATTTCTATGGAAAAAGTGTTTGTTATATCATCACTTAGTGTGTGGCTCCCAATTTTTAATTATATAAGATTAGTGTAGAGGAATTGTGTTGGGTCAACTATATCACCATCAGGGTTGAGGATTGTGAATTATAAATTCTCATAGATAATCTAGGATCTTGGTATTTATAATTAAGAGGTGAATAAGTATTTCTTGAGGTCAAACAATATTTAGGAAGAGAGGATTGTAATGTCGTCAATTTCCCTATGAGATAATTATAGAATATCATTATCCTATTTTATTCTCATAGGCTAAGTTGGGTAATATAAAAGGAGTAATTGTGTAAAGTCACTATTCATTAGTCACTATTCATAGGTACTATTCAATATCACTATTCATGGTGATGTGGTAGGTGATGTAGCTAATGATGTAATAGATGAGGTGGTTATGGATGATGTGGCATGGGCCATGGGGGATCTCACATGTGCTAAAGTTGATGTGAGAGGAAGTGGGGTACAATTCCAATGGGGGTGCATGTGAAGGGGTGTTAGTGGAGTAAAAAGGCGTTATGACCTATAATGAGTATTTAAGGGAATGGGGGTGCATGTGAAGGGGTGGATATAAATAATAATTTGAGGTGTTTCAAAGGAGTTAAAAACTTTCCATCATTCCCTTAAATACTCATCACATCTCACATGATTTCCAAACTTCACATTCGACATAAGATCTGCCTCTTTTGATCACTTTGATATAGGCAAGCCTATAGGTGTCTTTAAGGAATGTCACCTTGTCAAGTCTTGAGATTACATCCTTTCTAATCAGTTTTCTCCTTGTTTAATAAATTTTAGACAATTTTACTATCCTCCAAGTTTTATCACACCTTACATCACCTTTAAACTTCATGATCAATCAAAAATATCACCTTTTCCTCTTACTATAAATGGAAATTTGTGCATGCCATCTTTCAAACCTAATACTACTGTAGACCTACTTGAGAGGAAGGTAGTGTTTGTTTTCCAATCCATAAAGGTTATTTATGGTATGATAGGGCATATTATATCAATCATAAACCAATTCCATTATTGGTTTCTTAAAACTTGAATCTCCATATTTATATTGACCCTTGAGGTCTTTCAATAAACCTATAGGTGTGCAATCCTATTTGATCATGAGGACATAATAAGCCTTGGTTTTTATAAAAATTATTCTTATCAAAAATTTCACTCACTTGTCAAACTCTCTTTAAGTCTCTTTCACCCCATATGACTTCATTGAGCCTTCATCTCTCATGTTCAAATGCAAAACATGCTTCTTTCTATGTATACACTTGTATGTGCCTATTTTTCTTATCAGATGATGTAATCTATTCATATTTTATGACTTCAAGTGGTTTTTAAGTGAAATATGGAACCTATTTCACTTGTATGGAAACCCCTTTTCATTGAAAACCTAGTATGAGAACCCAAGACTAATGATCTTGAATCTGGTTTGTAGACAACTTGCTAACTTGACCTTTTTACCAATCCTTTAGTGATTTGTTCTCTAAAAAACATATACAAACACTTTTTTAACCTTATTATGGATATTAAAATTTATAATGGACCTAAAAAACTTCAATTTCATCATCAATATTACCATTTATCTTTATTCATATACTTGCAATATTGGTCTAGGCAAGGTATTTGTAGAAGTCTGTAGGTACTCATCCTACTCTAGAGTTTTCAAGACCTTGTAGGATTTGAGAAACCTCTTGGTGACCCTTCATATAATTGGGGGAGAAGGATATATAGTGTGTTATTTCACTAACATGATCTCAACTATTGTAATCCCTAAAAACATCAAGAACTCCATTTCTCTCAACCTACAAACTACTTCAATATGGAATTTTATTACCTTTTGACTACTCACACATGCCATGTGATGGTGGAGGATGATGTGGAAGGATTTTGGAGACCCCTAAGAATTCACACAACTTTTCATATTCATTATTGAACCTTCTAATACATTTAAACAAGTAAAAATCATGCATGTGTGGTTTTAGAATGGTTTAAAGACACCTTATATTGTTAGAGATTGTTCATAAAGCATAGACATGAAACCCTAAACTAATCCATGAAATTTTAATGGCTTAAGTAATTCCATCTACCCCTAGGATCATTTTACCCAACTCTCTTTCTCCTTTTTGTACCATCCTCAAACTAGTTGGTCTTCTTAAGGTTGCCAAGAAAATCAATGAAGGAATGAGGAGGTTTTTCACCTATTTGGGTGTGTAACACCTTAAGAATTGATTTATATTTGGGGAGGATGGAAGGTTCCCTAAACATGCTTCACCACCTAGTGCCATTGATCCTTGGCTATATATGCTCTCACCATGCATGGAAACCTACAAAACTCCTCAATACCTCTTCTTCATATAATTGAATTTGATCATTCGAGGTAATGCCTTATTGGATCCTTGTGAGATATGTTCATGATGTCCTCCCTAACATGCATAATGTATATGTAGTGTAAAAACCTCCTTCATCCTACCTTTTCTCACATTACACTATATTTTCAAGGTGAAACAATAATATAAGAAGGTTTTATGAGTGGGTTGTACGTTGAAGGAGTATTTTTTCACCTTAACAAGGTGAATGTGCAAGGGGAAGAAAATATGTTCTTGGATAAGTCTACAAGACATAAAATACCTTCTTTGACTTCTAAACTAACTTGAAGCATGTGGGTTTGGCAGTTGAGATGTTTAGGCAATTACAAGATAGATATGACAATTACCTTAACTTTTCAAAAATTACCTTAAACCATGATAAACTCCTTATAAAATATTTAGCCATGAGTATTGGTTAATCACTTGATGACCATGACTTATCATTTTGACTATACTACCTTTGAAGACCTTAATCACTAGTAGGAGAAACACCATTGTTCACAATGATAAGATAATCTATGAATAAGACACACACCTTTAAGGGATATCAACAAAGTTAAACAAATATAGATATCAAGTTTTGAATTTTACTCACCTATGGTAGCCAATTTTGGCTAACATCTTTGATGGCCTCTTAGGATTGCATGATTGCTATGCATTTTAGACCAGTCACCTCATGTATCCATTGTGATATGGGGTCATGTAAGCTCAAATAAAACATGAATTAAACCTTAATATCTAACTAAAATATCTTTGAAAAGGATGAGATGACTGAATACCTTTAACACACACAACAAACTAGAAACAAAAACATGAATAAGACATATAAACTAAACATGCCACATAATGTGCTAAGAAGTAGTTAGGGAAACAAAACATAATAAAATATTATATATAACTAACCTATAATGTCTGATCCTCCTAGATCAAAAGGGAATTTTTCAAGATCTCCTTTATGCTATGAATTGGAGTGATGGTAAAGCTATTTTTTTAACATTTTGTTTGCTCTATAAACCCTTTTCTTGACTGCCAATGTCTTTGTCCTATCTTCCAGGGGATGAACAACATCAATCATGCCTCCTATGAATATAAACTCATATTTTGGTTCTAAATTCTCTTCATGTTACTTTTCAATACTCGAATAGTCTTCCAATATGGTCACAATTGTAGCCTCCTTTAGCTTTGATGACTCATTATAATCATGCTCTTGGTTTCCCATCACATCTTGAGATATGTCAATTGGTTTGTCAACTATTGTAAGTTATTCAAGTTCATCAAGGAGCTATAGATATTCATTTTAAGCTACATTATGGTCTTCAATAGATATTTGTTTATCAAATTCTTCATGAGCATGATCTACACTCTTAAAAATTACCTTATTAACATATTTCCATGGTGCTAAAGGTTTAATATCCAAACATGAACAAATAATTTCTAGATCTTCCCAATAGGTAATTTCCTCTTTATCACTGGAGAGATAAAACACCTTGTTCTTCATTTTAAATGGTCTACTAGTGACTTCAGGCCTATCTTGGTCTTCAAAATTTTCACCAGTAAAAGAAAACTCTTTTTGTTCATTACAAGCCATTATAACCTCAATTGAGATTTCATATTGCTTCTTTACTATATCATCCAATGCTAGCCTATCAATATCTTCAATCTCTTCTAGAAAAACATAGTACAACTACTACCAAGAATTATCACGCATGCTAAGGGTCTCTATAACTTTAGATATGAGTTCATTTGTTCTACTTTCATAAATTATCACTATGATCTCATGTCTATTTGTAATTGTGACCTAATCATGCATATCTTCTTAAAGGATGTTTTATAGTAGTTTCATTATATCTAGATCATAAATATATTCTTTGCAATAATAGGTTAAATCATCATCTTCAATACAAAAAGGAAGCTCAAAGCAAAATTTTACCTTGTCTTGATCATTTGAAACCTCTATTATTGCATCTACCTAAACATCCTTATCATGGCCTTCTTGGAGCTTACTTGTATGAATTGAAGTAGTGTAAATCTCATAACATGTTATAAAGACACACTAAACTTCTTCCTTCATATTTTTACCATGCTCACTAGTCAAGACAACTACCTTAGCTTGAATTTCTTCTCTTTTGTTCCAAATTTGATCCAATGGTAGAATGAGGAGTGTCAATGATGATTTTTTCATCATAAACACTCACCACATCTTCATCGTAGTCCTCTTGGGATTATCTTATAACCATAACTTGGTCTTATTTCTCAAGGACTATCACCTTATCATCTTTTCTTAAATAAATCTCCTTCACAAATGACATTCATCTTCTTCTCTTTTACAACAGGCTCTCTTTCATAAAAGGAGGGGATGGGAGGGAAAGATAGCTCATTATATTGTTTGAATCTTGAGAGGGTGTCTTTCTAACTTGTAATTTTTAAGGGATTCTTTAGGATTTCTTAGGGAAGGGGAAGATAATTTTATATGAAGACCTATTCATTCTTCTACTTCCAAGCAGCAACCAACTTGTCAAATTATGTTGCACTTAGATCTTCATGGATAGCTCTAACTTGAGGGGTGAGAGGAAGACTTGAAACACTTAGAAAATCTCTTTTTTTGACCTCTAGTACCTTCTCTTTTTTATGATTTTGAATGGGCATAGGATAAGGTTCTTTCTCAAGGATTGGCATGATGTATTCAGGTGTCATGGTCCAATAAGGCCTTTTATTATGGGATGGTTTAAGGAGTGAATGAAGTTTCCATGAACATAGGCTTTTCTTGATGGTATGTTGCAACTAGGGCCAAATTTAGAGCAAAATAAGGATGATTTGGGGTAAGATAAGGTACATCAAGTTTCTTACATTAAATCTATTGGATCTCATAATCCATTAACCACCTCTCATGGTTCACTAACCTATCCATCATGTCATTGATTGGTATTTTGTATTATTTCTCTCAATATCTTCCCACTTATTTTTAACCAACTATAATAAGTCTATCCTTCCCTAAATTATTTAACTCTGAATGAAATTTGTAGGGATAATTAGACCAAGCTCCTCTTCTTTATAAATATCTCTCATTTATATTTCATATTATAATAGGGTTTATTTGAGTTCTAATAGGGATCAAGTAGGAGTAACATAACTTTAACAAGGTTAAATAGAGGGATATGTATGCTACCAAGGAGGCTAAGTTGGGGTAGGAGGTAGCATATATGACTGTGATGACCATGTTAAGTTTGGTATCCTTTTATTTAAGGACCACTTAGGGTGAAGCCACGAATGCCATTAGTTTGATATGAAGAATATGAAGGGATAGAATATGCATTTTTACCAAATGAATGATGAGAATACATACCAATTTTTTAATTTCTAGGTACTTCGGTTGCTTAAACTAGATGTGGTTCACTTGGAGTTACCATTGATACTTTTGTTCATTCCTCCAAAGTTAGATGTGTTGAAGAGCAACATCGAAAACTCCTCAATATATATGTTATTTAGTCCCATTGGGCATGCCAAAACTATTATCACACAAAATTTCACCCTTGAGGAGGTTGTTCAAGACTTAATCATTTAGGTGATAGCATGGAGAGACCTCTAGGCTATGGGTGGCCTAATCAATGAGTTGAATCTCTATATAGGGATAGTTCCCTTGATGTTTCACCTTGAAATTGATACTAAACCTATTACTTTCTAATAAAAGGGAGGAGAATAATTGAAAAATATTAAATGAGAGGTGATGCACCAAAATTGACACCATCCACTTGCCTATAATACTCTAAGAACTTGAACAATGACTGAAATCTATTGTACTAACTCAACATGAGTCTTTGAGCATCATTATTTCAATATGAAGGTGAATATAAAGATACTAACCAAGAGGGGATGATCAAAGGGTCTTATAAGAGACATTAATGAAGCAATATCCATAGTTAGCTAATGAAATACCATGTACCACACTCTATGTGACCTGTTAAGATGATAAACAATGTGTAAGTAGGTAATGAGATAATACAAATGAAAGAGATATATTACACTACTACTAACATTCAGCAACTAACCATGAAGTATACATTAATGGTAGTATTGAGTAGGTTATAAATTAGTATCTATTCACTTTCAAAGGTAAAGTACAAGTTTTTGTATAAGGTGTGATTTTCCATACTCATGTGGAGGATCCTTTTACAAGCCTTACAAGGCCATACATATATATAAATGTGAGAGAGAGAGAGAGAGAGAGAGAGAGAGAGAGAGAGAGAGAGAGAGAGAGAGAGAGAGAGAGAGAGAGAGAGAGAGAGAGAGAGAGAGAGAGAGAGAGAGAAGGGACGTTGAGAGAGTCCATGACAAGTGTCATCCTTCACAAGTAAGTTACAAGGCCAAGTGGAAGAGTCCAAAAATATTCTTGTAATCCTCTTCAACATATGTAACTTGGTTAAATAATGTGTTCTTAAAGTTGTTTTAGGAGTTCTTCATGTGCTTCTTGATTCATCCTTCTTCTTGAAACTAACCTCCTTTTTTATGAGAAGTGACAAGTTGTTTTATTTATCCTATAACTATCCTTGAGTTATCACTTGATATTTTGACACCTTACACATATTAGGATACCTTTATGTTGATGTTATAAAGTGTATCAAACCTTCCAAGATATTCATTTTTTGTCCAAATGCCACTAGGTCCATAGATGTCTTGAAACTCTTCATGCTCTCTTCTCTACTCCTTTACACTTTGAGATTTAAAAAAATAACCTTGAAACCTCATACAAAGGATTTGGAAACATCATACAATGCCTTTCCAAGGTCATAAGTTATCCGATATGGCCTATCATGCTTCACTTGGTCAATCTCTATGGAAAACCACCAAAACATACATTTTTAGGCCTATTTTGTACCCCTTTTGCTCACATGTGCCAATATGATTGGTCTAAAAGGTAATTAGGAGAGATAAAATTGTAAATAAGATGATTTTAAGGCTAATTTAATGTATTTTAGTCACTTCAAATCACTTACATAGTCATCAAGTCATTTGTGGTCTATTAGTAGTTTGTAAGCACTCCATCTTCTTAATGATCATTCATAAATAAAAAGACTTAAATCCTATAACAAATGCCACAAAATTCAAGTGTATATAAGTCTTTAATTATACCTAATATATTTTTTTCCTATGTAATTCATCTCAAGATTTCTCATGAAGTAAAGTTGACTTCTCAAGTTTGGTAAGATTGTGTGTGTAGGTCAAGAAGACTTTCAAGAAGAAAGGCATCCCATGGATAGTTTTATTATGGAAATGATTTAATTGGGTCTTAAACACCTCCCATAATTTATTATAACTCTTTTCCAATAAATTTAACCCTATAAATGGCCTAGAACCTGTTGTGAACTACAATGAGGTTTGAGAGCAATTCTATAAATTTGACCCTAAAGGACTCTTTTAATGGATTTTCTCTCCTAAAGTAAAAATAATTGTGAATGTTTTCTATATATTCTCCTTGACATATCATCTCCTTAAAAATCCATATGTAGACCCAAAAAAATTCATCATTTCATCATAATTTGTAAGAATGCCTGTATATTCTCCTCAAGGCCTAACACTCTGTTGGAGGTTCAAGAATAAATCTTACTTGGATGATTATTTATCAATGAGGGGAGTTTTAACCTTTAAAATTTTACCTAAAGTAATCCTCACACCTCACATTATTCCAAAACTTCACATGAAATGTAATATCCTCCACTTTTCTCACTTTTGTATAGGTAGGCATGTAGGTGTCTTTAAGGCATGTCACCTTATCAAGTCTTGAGATTGCATCATTTATGATGAATTTTCTCATTTTTTAAGATATTTTAGACACTTTAAATATCCCAAAAAAATTTATCACATCTTATATAACCTTAAAACTTCATTATCAAGCCAAATTATCTCCTTTTCCTCTTACTATACATGCAATTTTTTGCATGCCATCTTTCAAACTTGAGACTACTATAGACCTACTTGGGAGGAAGATAGTGTTTTATTGTAAATAAATAAAGTTTATTGAGGTTATTATATGTCATATTATATTAATCATATTCTAATTAAATTATTGGTTTCTTAAAAGTCATATCTCCATATTCATATTGACCCTTGAGGTCTTCAAATAAACTTGTAGGTGCATAGTCCTATTTGAGCATAAGGACATAATGAACCTTGGTTTTTATGAAAAATATTATTATAAGAGATTTAACTAACTTATAAAACTATAATTAAGTCTAGTTCACCCCATATGAGTTCATTTAGACTTCATATATCATACTCAAATGCAAAACATGCTTCTTTCTATGTATAGGCCTATGTGTATCTATTTTTCTTGTCAAATGATGGAACATCTTCATCTATCATGCATTTGATTTGTTTTGAGGAAAAATATGGAAATTTTTTAAATTTTTTGAAAACCCATTTTCATTGAAAACCTAGTGTAATAACCCAAGACTAATGATCTTGAATCTATTTTGTAGACAACTTGGCACCTTGACCTTTTTAGTCTTTTAGTGTTTTCTTCTCTCAAACACTTATGAAACCTTCCTAGGTCTATTAAAACTTATAATAGACCTAAAAATTTTAAATTTAATCATTTACCTTCATTCATGTACCTACAATATTGGTCTAAACAAGGTACTTATAAAATTCTGTAGGTGCTCATCTTGCTATGGAGTTTTCAACACCTAGTAGGATTAGAGAGGCCTCTTGGTGACCATGTAGAGAATTAGGGCTGAATTAGATATATTTTGGGAGTTTAATAAAATTTTATCAGTTTTTAGTGTCCCTAAAAACATCAATAAATCAATTTTATCAACTTGAAATTATTATGAACCCATGATATCTCTTCTCTTTACTTTGTTAGTTTAGTAGTTGCTATAGATGCATATGCTTTGTAAGTCATCCCATAAGCATTTTTTATACCACATTCATGGTAAGTAGTAGTTTTTTAGACTATAATTCATATATAAGTAAGTGTTGAGGCTATTGAAGGCATCTATGAATTTATTTTATTGAGCTTGCTCAAAGGAGGTTGCCCCCTGAAGTGGTCTATAATTAGTATAATCATTTCAATATTTCATCTAATTTTATAAATTTGTTATTTCATTAATTTTTATCAATTTTTGTAGGAGGATCCTCTCATCTAGTATCAAAGTGCTTTTTAGGACCATTTTTTCTTCAAAAATTCTTAACTCTATTTTACTGCATACTTCATTTCAGTAATTTTTAGCAAACATTACTCTATTCTACTACATAAATTAAGTAATCTATTTTGGCTCAAGGTAAAAATATGACCACTTAACTATGGGAAGTTCTTGGGTGAAATCCCTAAAACTCATAGTGAGGATTACCATAAGAACCCCCAAGTAGTTATCCCATTGAGAGGACTTGCTATCACAATGGGCAACAGTCCCTTCTCGATTGAGTAGTTCTCATCCGTGAGGAAAACCAAGAGCTATCACTGAGAGATAAATCTATGGACAAAAAATTTATAGAGAGTGGTACTCACTTAGATGGAATTGGTGGATAGAGTGATATTTTTAAAAACCCTTAGGTAGATATTGAAACTTAGAGTCCATTTCTATCAATTTTAGAATATTTCTAGTAGACTCAAAAAAATCTATCAATAGAGTATTTGTAGACTATCAAAGGACTTGTAGGTATATATTTGATATAAACAAGACTCTAAAAACCATCCACAGAGTATCATTAGACTCTCAAAGGATTTATTTCCAAAAAAATATATAAATTCACCATCACATATTTGTAGACTTGTTTCAGCATATTCCTAGTAGAGGTCTCTTACAGAGCAAAGTAACTAGAACCAAAACCAGAAATAGAAAAAAGAAGTAATTTTTTTTTTAATATCTCTCCATTTATAGCCCCTTTTATCCTCAAAATTGATCAAAAAACCTAAAATTCCATTCCCTACATTTTCTTTTTTGAGGTCCCATATCCCAATTCCACTCCTAATTCTCATAAATCTCAAATTTCCCTTTTTTGGGGTTTTGCCATAACTTCTATTTTTGTCCATTTGCCTCAAAATTTTCCACTATGTTCATCATCTCATTATACTCCTTTATCCCTCTTTGATCTATTTTCTAGTTTTTCCATTTTCACTCCTAAAATTGGCCTCGCCTTCGTCAATCATACTCTCACTATGCTAAAAATTTATTAAAAGCCCCTTTACCCCTTTCATTTTTGCATAAATTCAAAACCTTCCTTATTAAACATGTCTTAACTCTAGGTTTCCTATCCATTTCAATATATATATATATATAATTTAGGTCGTGATAGGAACCCGAATAGGAACAAACACCATGGAGGATGAAATTATCTCCCTCAAGACCCACATCAAAGATCTTGCTAAAAAAAATTATTGGCCTCAGTCTTCAACATACCAACATGAACAACATACAACATCCAGAGTCTTCTTCAGACACTGCATTTTCTTCTTCCAACAATTATCATAGGTTGAAGCTTAATTTTTATCGATTTAATGGTACAGATCCAATTGGATGGATTTATCAAGTAGAACAATATTTTAGTCTGGATAATACTTTTGATGCTAACAAGGTTCAGCCTGCATCTTTTCACTTAAAACTTGAAACCCTTTAATGGTATTGTTGGTATACCAAGGCTCATGATGAACCCATATGGACCAATTTTTTAACCCTAATTTGTAGTGGTTTGGCCCTACTACTTTTGATGACTTTATTGGAGAACTCACTAAACTTCACCAAACAGGAATAGTGAGAGAATATCAAACTAGATTTGAAAAACTAGTTAATCATACAAAGGGATTATTAGATGAATTCTTTAGGAGTTGTTTTATTAGTAGACTAAATGATGTAATTTGATTTGAGGTCAAAATGTTTCAAACTAACATGATGTTGGAAGCCTTAGGTTTGGCTAAGTTGGTAGAGGACAAGATTACATCTTAGCAACACTTCAAATATAATTTTATTCCATTCAAAAATATAGCTCCACAATGATCTCAAATAATGTCATCCCTTAGAACCAATCTTATCAAGTGTTTGACTAAAGCAGAGTGCAAGCTTGTAGAGAAAATGGACTATATTATGATTGTGATGATAAAATTCACTCAAGGACATCAATTTGTCAAGCAAAATATCTACCTATTATATGTGAACTCTCCACTTGAAACTAAATATTTGGAAGATTTTCAAGATACCATAGGTGATCTAGAAGAATCTGAGTTGATTATGGAACCTACTTATCAATAATACTAACTAGAGATCTCTCTCCATGCCTTAATATGAGTCACTACCCCACAAACCATATGGGTCAAGATTTAATTCAAAAATCTCCCTCTCACAATACTCATTAATGTAGGTAGCACTCATAGCTTCATTAACCCTTAGATCACCAAACAAGATGATTATTTTATCCATCCTTGTTCTAACTTTGAAGTCATGATTGCCAATGGGGGCACATTACCTTGCAAAGGGAAGTGTCAAAATGTGTGTATCTCTATTAGAGATTATATCTTGCACTCTGACATGTCTGGCTTTCCCTTAGATGGATATGATATTGTTTTGGGAGCCTAGTGGCTACATACACTTGGACCTATCTTATGGGATTTTGTTAAACTTTAGATGTAGTTTTTAGATAATGGGAAAAAATACACATTAAAAGGCTTACAACCTAGATCTTTTAGCATCATAAGTTTACATTGTATGGAAAAGCTTCTTAAGAAGAGTTCAAATAGTGTCATTTCCTAGCTCCATTCCATTTAAATTCAACCCTCACCAGTCTCCACTAATCCTTCTGACCTGAAAACCATTTTCCAAAGGTATGGATGTGTCTTTGTCAAACTAGTGGGATTGCCACCTTCACAGCTAGAGGACTACCTTATTCAGCTCCTTTCAAGAAACATTCCTCCCAACATTAGGCCTTATCATTACACATTTCAACAAAATATTGAGATCAAGATGCTCATTTGAGACTTACTATAGCAAGGCATTATTCACCCCAATACTAGCCTATATTCTTCCCCAGTTCTCCTTGTTCAAAATAAATATGGGTCATGACACCTCTACATTTATTTTTGTGCACTTAATAACCTCATAATCAAGGATAAGTTCCTAATCCCTATTATTGATGAGCTTCATGGTGTTCATTTTTTCTCCAAGTTGGATCTCTACTCTGTATATTACCAAATCCAGCTTCATGAGGATGATATCCCTAAGAGAGATTTTTGCACACATGATGGCCACTATGATTTCTTGGTCATGCCCTTTGGCCTCACTAATTATCCTTCAATATTATAGGTATTTATGAATAAAATATTTTGGCCCTACCTACAAAAATTTAGTTTGGTCTTCTTCGATGATATATTCATCTATAGTAAAACATGGTCTGACCATATCCAACATCTGAAGCTTGCACTACAACTTCTCTCTAACCATTATTTTTGTGCAAAATAGTCCAAATTTACTTTTGGATAGGATGAAGTGGAGTATCTTGGGCATATTTTCTCAACCCAAGGGGTTTGGGTGGATCCTGATAAAATAGCTGCTATGACAAATTAGCTGCGTCCTCAAACACTCAAGAGAATTCATGGTTTTTTGGGGCTAATTAGCTACTATCACAATTTTGTCAAAGATTATGAGAATATTTTATCTCCACTAATAGATATGTTTAAAAATGTTTCTTTTATTTGGACACTAGATACTAAGTGTGAATTTGAAGCATTGAAACAAGCTATGTGTACTACACCTATTCTAGCTATGTCAGATTTTGCCAAGACCTTCACTATTGAGATTGATGCTTGTGGAAATGGACTGAGTGTTGTTCTCTTCTAAGAAAGACACCCTATTTCATTAACTAGTAAATCTCTTTCTAGAAAAAATTTAGTGATCTCTACTTGTGAGAGGGAAATGATGGCCATTTTACATGTATAAAAGTGGTGGCCATACCTATTGGGTAATCATTTTTGCATCAAAACTTATCACTAGAGTCTAAAATATTTCATATAACAATGTGTCTCTACCCCATCACAACAAAAATGGTTCAACAAACTCATGTGTTATGACTATAAGATAACTTATAAGAAGGATAAAGAGAATATTATGGTTGATGCTCTGTCTCACACATTTATGGATCAAGTTTCCCTTTACGCTATTTTCATGCCTAATCCAAATTGGTTGGACACTATATAGTAGGGGTATGTCAATGACTCCTCATTATCTCAAATCATTCAACATTTATCCACTAATCCCTCAATTATACCACATGATTCTTGGGATGATGCTTCTCTACAATACAAGGATCATTTGGTGCTTCCTTAGAGCATAGATTTGCAATAGGCTATATTCTATGAACTCCATACTTCTCCACTCATAGGTCACTCAGGGTTCCTCAAAAATTATGAGTGGGAATGATTTAACTTCTTTTAGAAGGGAATGAAAAAGGAAATTCAATAGCTGGTGGTTGAATGTGATACCTATCAATGCAATAAGGGTGAAACAACACTCATCTTTGGGTTGATCAAACCCTTTCCCATCCCTACCAGGATTTGGATAGATATTTATATGGATTTCATTGAGGGGCTCCCTAAATCTAGAGGGAAAATGGTGATCTTGGTTTTGATTGATCACCTCTCCAAATATAATAATTTTTTTGCCCTCAACCATCCTTATACCACCTCCATAATTACACAAATTTTCTTGGACCAGATTTTCCATCTTTGTGGAATTATTTCATCCATTGCCTCGAATTATGATGTAACCTTCAATAGCCATTTTTGGACAAAACTATTTTGATGTACTGACACTCAACTAAAGATGAGATATGGGTATCATCCATAAACAAATGGTCATACTGAAATTGTCAACAAATGCTTGGAAAATTTCCTTAGTTGCTTCACCTTAGAACAAAAACATCAGTGGGAAAAGTGGCTTCTTATTGATGAATTGTGGTACAATACCTCCTACCACACTTCAACAAAAAAGACTCCACATGAATTGGTCTATGGTTAAGCACCACCATTGCTCATTTTGTATAACCCCACTAGTTCATTAGTCTAAGAAGTTGACATAATTCTCTAAACCCAAGATTATATCCTTAGTACCCTATAGGAAAATCTTCATATGACACAAAATAAAATGAAATAACATGTACATCAGCACTATTTTGAGTGCACTTTTCAAGTAGGTGATATGGTTTTTATTTTCCTACAGCCATACAAGTAATCCTCCTTGAAACTCAAGTGGCATCATATGCTAGATCCCAAGTTCTATGGGCCCTATAAGGTTCTTGAGAATATTGGTTCAATTTATTATAAGTTGGATCTCCCACCTTTTTCCTAAGTTCACCTAGTATTTCATGTCTCTTATCTGAAGAAAGTTCTTGGCACAAATATTAGAGTGCAGACTATTTTTCCTAAACTTGATAATGAAGGATCCATTTTACTTGAGCCAAAGGAAATCCTAGATAGGCTCACATTCCAAATCCACTCCCACTCCATCACTGAGGTTTTAATTTAGTGGCATGAAATTTAACTAGAGGATGCAACATGGGAACCACTATTTTAGATTCATCACCAATTCCCACATCTGAAGCTTTGAGGATAAAGCTTTTTTATATGAGGGAGGGGATGTTATGAACCCATGATATCTCTTCTCTTTATTTTATTATTTTCTATGGATGCATATGCTTTTTAAGTCATCGTATGAGCATTTTATTTTATCCCACATTCATGGGAAGTAATAGTTTGTAAGATTAGAATTCATATATAAGTAAGTGTTGAGGCCATTGAAGGCATCCATGAATTTACTATATTGATATTTATGAAAGGAGGTTTCCCCCTCAAAGTGGTATATGATCAATATAATCATTTTATTGTTTTAGCTAATTTTATAAATTTGTTATTTCATTCATTATTATCAACTTTTTACAGGAGGATCCTCTCAAAAACATACTTGAATATGAAATTTTTTTCTTTTGACTACTCAAAAATGACAAGATATGGTGGAGGATGATGTGTAAGTACTATGAAAATCTTTGAGAGTTCACACAACTTACCATTTTCATTCTTGAACCTTCTGATGAATTTAGACAAGAAAAATTTATGCATGTGGGGTTTTAAAAGGGTTTTAAAATGCCTTATCTTGTTAGCCAATGTTCATAAATCATATCCACTAAAACCCTAAAATAATGCATGAAATTCTAAGGGCATAAGGGCCTCTCTATACCCCTATGATCATTTAACCTAACTCCCTCTCCCCTCGATGTACCATCCTTAAACTGATTGGTCTTTTTGAGGCTACCAAGAAACCCAATGAAGGAATGAGAAGGTTTTCTACCTATTTTCACCTATATCACCTTATTAAGCATGTATTTTAATTTGGGGAGGCTATATGGTTCCTTATACATGCTTCACCACCTGGTGTCATTGTTCCTTGTCTATAAATGCTATAATCATGCATGGAAATGTGTAAAACCCCTCAATATATCTTCATATAATGAAGTGTTATCATTTGAACTAATGCCTTAGGATATCCTTGTGAGAGATGTTATTTAAATATTCCTTGACATGATTAATTCATATGTAATGTATAAACCTCCTTCAACCTAAATTTTCTCACATTACATTATATTTTGAAGGTGAAACAATAAGATAAGAATATTTTATCAGTGGGTTTTACATTGAAGGAGGAGTATTTTTACACTTTGATAAGGGGAAGAAAATATGTTACATGATAAAAAAATACCTTCCTTAACTTCTAAACTAAATTGAAGCATGTGGGTTTGACACTTGAGATGTTTAGGCAAGTACAAGATAAATATGATTGTAGAGAGGATTACAAAGCAAGTTAGTCAAGCATTAGTCCATAAATAATGAAACATGCATAAATAACTAACTAACCAAGCCTATCTATTCCTATGGGAATTAAAAAAGATAGCAAGAAATAAATGAAAGAAAGTAACACCATATTACCTTCCCAAATGGATTCACCATACCCATGTGGCTCAAAGACATGTTATCCCTTGATCAAGCATCTTTGTCTTTGTCAATAATGGTGGTAAGCTCCTCCAATGCCTCAAGAACACTCCATAAAACCTAGGCTCTTGATTCCAAATCACTAAACTAGCCTATCAATGAAGCTTACAAGAAAAATATATGATCAAATGTAAAACCTTGTGGAAATAATTTAAAATTATAACTTTGAAATATTCAAGCCTTAAATTCATGTCTATGGCCTCTCTATTTATATTTTTTGAGACTGGTCAAGATCAACCATGACCATCCATCTCAAGATTAAGATGTGTGGCCATGGATAATCCTAATATTTAGAATTAAACTCATAATTATCTTCATCATGACCCTGGAAGAAGGGGAATTGAAGAGGCATGGAGGGCATTAACTAGGCATGGGTGACCCATAATCCTGATATTTGTGGCATTTATGGCCTAGGGATGTCTTCCAAAGAAATGATATCACCTAATGATACAATTAATAGGAATCAATTTTCAAGAAGAAATATTCAACAACTCTCATGTAAAATCCACTTAATCTTTTGATTTGGATTAATTATCCTTAAACAAGGTTAATTAGCATTTTGCAATTATCTGAAAATTGGCCCTCAATTAATCAAAATGGTCAAAAAGTCATATTATTGGGTTATAATTTGACTGGAGAGGAACTAGAAGGTGATGTTAGATGCATTGGAGCTATATTTCTATTTAGGATGTTACCAACACCAAACAACAAAGGTACATGATGTGTACCAATGAATTAGAAGAAAAGAGTGATCTAAACCAATAAATGGTGAAATTATCATTTTGACTTGAAATGATCTGATCAAAGTTAGCTAGCCCATAAAATGAATTACCCTATTTAGGGATACTTTGACCTAAAATAGAACTTGTAAGTGACAAGTTTGAACCATTTAGGGTGTTTTATGTATTTTGACCTAAAATGTGCATTTGAGTGCAATTTGAGTAAGATTGACAATTTCAACACAAATAGTGTTAGGAATTGGATGTCTACATTTTGCCTCTATTTGTGAAGGCATAGTGAGACATTTAGGTGAAGCAACATATTTTCAAAGAAAAGAGTTTTCAAGAATAAATTTGAATAGACCCATAATGCCCCCTCAAGATGACATACTAAGATGGAAGAAAAAGATGAACTCTTGAAAAGAGAGAGAAATTGAGAGATTAACCCATGGAATAGATTACATCCAGATGAGAAAATGCTTGCACATGTGATTACCATAAATGATCAAAATATAATTTAAGGTATAATAGGCCCTAGAGACAGGGGGAATGGGAAAGATATAATCCATAAATGTAAGGGAGACACTTTAAACATAACCAATTTGAGAGTATAAGATGCACGCTTATGGCATTTATCAATCCTAAGACAAGTTGAACACTAAAATATTTACATCATGGGCTTTAATGTGGAGAGCTTGGATTTAGATGAAAAGAGAGAATGTTCTACTTCAGGAAGGGAAGCACCACTAGAACAGGGTCTCCAAAGAGAATATAATAAAAAGTACTCTAGTAGAGTAGATTTGATCATGATAAAATATTTTTACCCCAGTAAGGATAATCTTGATCATTGATAAAGAATAAATAATGATTTGACCCTATAGAGCTGATTTTATTTTGATGTTTTTTAGATATTGTTCCCTAGCATGGGAAATTGGCAAGCAAAATAACTCAAAGATATAACTGAAAAGATAGGTTAAAGTGAGCAGGTCCAAATATACATGTGATGGTATAATGGCTTAGAAAGCCATATAAAACCAAGCATATCAGAATCCACAAAGTGATGAAAGAGATGAAAATAAGAATGGAGATATCCAAGCTAATCTCAATAGAAATTGATCACTGCTTACATAGTTCCATGGACTCATGTTCCAACATGAACTTTAGGCCAATGTAGTTTACCTAAGTTTGGGAGAGAATGGATGAAGAATGATGAAAAATGACCAAGAATTGATTAGACTTACAATGTATGTAAAGAGATTCACATCTAAACATAGAAAAAGAAGCCTAAAATGCAAGCTACCTAGAAGCCTAATTTCATATCATGAGCTTAGGTTTTGCAAAGTGTTCCTGAGAATCATTCATTAAAGCTGATGTTGATGTTAAGACATTGAGACCTAAGCACAAAGTGATTTCTATAAAAAAATAAATTAGGCATCATAAGTATGAGTAACTTAGAATGACATAAGATTCCAATTGTGTTGAGCTAGTTCAAATGTGAATACTTATAACTAAGGATAATGATAAAACATTGACCAAAATCAGAGTTATAGTGATTTACATTTAAACAAAAAAGCAAAAATAAAGAAAAAGATAAACATAAACGAACCTAAATTGAAATCAAGATATGATCTTAAGTAGGAAAAAAAATGTTTAAAAATAAAATTCAAGAACGTCTTAACGACATGAGACTAAGATATGAATAATCAAGATCCATGTGGACCATCAAGGCATTCTTAAACACAAAAGAGAAAAGCAAAAAATCAAATAGAAAAACAAGACACCAACAATAATCAAATAAATAAAATGGTCCAAGAACAATGTAATAACATAGGATCAAGATATAAACAATCAATATCCATGTGAATCATTAAGATGTTCTAAAACACAAAAGAGATAAGCAAAAAAACAATCAAGGAAACACAAGACCAAGATGAGACAAGAAATAATAAAAATAAAAAAGGAGAAGAAATAAAAGGAGAGGTGTGAAAACAAAAAACAACACCAAAAAAACTCAAATAAACACACAAACAAAAAACCAAGCTAGTTTGGTTTAAATACAAATGTTCATGCATGTGTTGTAGAGGCGCTACTTTCTACCATATCATAACAAAGAATAATGACATGAAAGTTGTTCCCTAATTAAAGATGAATAATGATAGAATAAATGGGGGAAGAGAAGAAAAGGAAGGGATTCTTTGAGTTGACTCCAAATGTATAAGACAAGTGGATTTTCCTACATAGTTCCATAGATGCATGTTCCAACATGAACTTCAAGCCAAACACCGTTCTCCCAGGAAATGGGATAGAAGAAAAATGATGATCAAACCAGCATGATAATGTTATAGAAGAAATGGAAGATATGACAAACAAATGAGAATGGTCTAGAAAACAAGAAGCTGATGAGATGAGAAAGAATGATCTTGCAAAATGGCAATTACATTGGACAAGATGAAATGAACTGGTGTTTCTATGCTTGAAAAATGGAATGAAGATAACATGGTGGAATGAGAATGTAAAAATGTATAAAAGCATGAGATAATGTTTTTATTATTTTGTGGATCATTTTCTAATGTTTTTAGTACTTTAAAAGTATTTCTAATGTTTTTGGTTTTTTTTTGATAAAATATGCACCAAGTGAGACCATCTGGTCAATGAGATGCATGTCCTAAGAGTAGATGTTCCAATAAGACAACTAAGATAGCTACAATATCCTATGCTCACAAATTGGTGAGAGTGAGGATCTAGATAAAACAAGAAAGAGCAACAAATACTTGAACTAAGAAGATGTGACTGTTCGCTTATCTGAAACTGCACAAGACTGTCCTAGTTGAATTACTATGTAGAACTGCTACTAAAGATGTTCATAATGTTCATGAGACATAATCGAGATCATAATTGATCAAGGGACAAAAAGTATTTAAGCTTATAACATGTCCTAGACAAAATAAAGAATATTCCTCTCAAAGAGATCAATCCATAATGAGATGAAGAATGTGTTTAGAGTGCCAAGGGTTCAAAGCCTTTACGGTCGGGATTCATGAAAAGTGGACCATGGTAGTATAAAATGTGTTCAAGGTAAGATAAAAGGGTGGGATAAAATTATGATAGCATAATTTACCCTCAATTCAGGGGCCTTATATATAATGACTCAAATCTATTTATGTGTATAACCTCTTAAGGTGTACAATGTTCATGGGATTTAAAAGTTATTCACCATTAGGTTTAACCAGTCAATATGCTCATGATCCATAGTTTGTTGTGACAATATATGGTCCTAACTAGTTAGGTTAAAACTTGCCTTTCTTTTTGTGTTTAGCTTTCGTGTTCTTTTGGTTCTCTTTCAAAACTAAGTCAAAAATCTCAAATCCTCAAGGGACAATGTGTTTGTTGTAGCTTCTCTACAATCTATTTTGATAGGCCTTCAAATTTTCTAGGGCAGCCAAACACTTACCATCAAGAAGTTCTAGTTCCTACAGCCATGAGGCTCTATAGTCTTCATCATCTTCAATGTGCTCCAATGATATTCTTAATGATGGGATCTCAATCTCAACCAGGATAATATCTTCAGTGTCAAAAATAAGGGAGTATGGAGTAGCTCTAGTTGGGGTGTAATGATTGGCTCTATAAGACAAAAGGGTAGGAAAGACTTGCAAGTGCTAATTATGGCTAGCATCATTGATAATATTCTTTAAGATGGCTAGAATGGTTTTATTTGATTCCTCATCTTGTCCATTTCCTTATGGGTTATATGGAGTGGATTTCTTATGGCTGATTTTGAATTTTGCATAAAGAGATTTCACATTTTGGTTTACAAAGGATCTGCCATTATCAGATATAATACGGGCTAGGATGCCATATCAACAGATGATATGGTAACAAATGAATTTGTCTATTTGTTTCTTGGTAACATAAGTGAGAGGAATGGCCTCAATCCACTTGGTAAATTACTCAATTTTAGTTAGAATGTTCTTATGGCCATCTAAAGATGTTGGGTTAATTTTTATAATAAGATCAGGACCCCATGTTGAGAATAACCATGGTAGTGTAATCAAATGCAATGGTAAGGAAGGTGCATGTATCAAGTTACCATGTTGCTGATAAGGAACACACTTATTTACATAATTACAAGCATTTATCTCCATTTTGGGCTAATAATAACCTATTTTGAGAAGTTTCTTTGCTAGGACTACACCATTGGTATCGGCCCCACACATTCCTTCATGAACTTCCTTTAATGCTAGTTTATATTCTCCCAAAGATAAACAATGAAGAAGCATTCCATCATAGCATTTTCGATAAATCATGTTTCCAAGAAGGATATAACATGTTAAGTGATGAAAGAATAGTTTTTGTTGGTTGTTGGAAATATTGGTGGGAAATACATGAATATGGAAATAGTTATAAAAATCTTGGTACCACGGTAGCTCAGGTGAGGGATTAAGATCAGTAATGGTGCATATCCTCTTTGAATCTAATATAATATGTGCTAGTTGAAGAAGATTTTCAATTAGGAATTGATATTATTTAGCACTGTCATGCATTTGAATCATGGAACCAATTTTTGCCATGGCATCAATATATCTATTGTTGACTCTAAGAACTTGCTAAAACTAAAAAGATTTAAAATGTGTTTTGAGGTCATTGATAATTTTTTTGTAAGGAACAAACTCATCATCTCTTGTTTGATATTGATCATTTGTCTGATTTATGATTAGAAATGAATCTCTATAGACCTTTAAGCTTTGAATGTCCCATTGAATGGCAAGATGGAGCCCTATAACTAATGCCTCATATTCAACCATATTGTTTGTACACTAAAATTGTATATGGAATGCTTTGGGGATCAAATCCCCCTTTGGTGTGATCAAAAATATTCCTACTCCAGACCCTGAATATGTGAAGGATCCATAAAAATAGACCATCCACTATTTAGGTTCTTGTGATGTTTTTTTTATTATCATGATAAAATCATTTGGTAGGTCAAAGTTGAGAGGTTGAGTGGCCATAATAGGAGCTTCTGCAAGTTGGTTTGCAAAAACTTATCCTTTGATTTCCTTTTGATTCTAGTACTCAGTATCAAACTCACTAACAAGCATAATCCATTTAGCCATGCATCCTTGAAGAGCTGCTTTAGATAAGGGGAACTTGAGAGGATCTACCTTGGTGATAACAATAATTCTACTATTTAGTATATAATGTCATTATTATTTTGTGGTGAACACCATAGCTAAACATTCCTTCTCAATAGGCATATAATTATGTTCATAGGCCACCAATGTGCAACTTAAATAACAAATAGTGTGTTCCTTACCATGATCATCATGCTGAGCCAAAAGTGCCCCTAGTGCATGTTTTATGGCTGATATATAAAGAAGTAGTGGCTTTCCTTACATAGAAGGTCATAAGACTGGTGGATTGACCAAGTATGTTTTAATATTTTCAAATGCTATCTGATAATCTTCATCCCATTGAATTTTTACCCCTTCATTTAAGAGATGGGTAAATGGATGGCACTTATCTACCAATTGAGAAACGAACCTACGTATAGATTGGATCTTACCTTGTAGACCTCATAATTGTATAATATTGTTTGGTAGAGGCATTTCTATAATAGCATTGACCTTTTTAGGGTTGAATTCAATCCCTCATTGTGATAAAATGAACCCTATTAATTTTCCTAATGTGATGCCCAAAGACACATTTCTTAGGATTCATGCAGACTTTATATACATGAAGCCCCTCAAATATTCTTCATAGAATATTAGGGTGCCCAGATCTTGTTCTTGATTTTTCTAGTATATCATCAACATAGTCCTTGATAATTTCATGCATAATGTTATGGAAGATGATAGTCATTACCCACTAATATGTGGTTCCAGTAGTCTTCAAACCAAATGGCATGACTTGGTAACAAAATGTCCCCCATATAGTGGTAAATATGGTCTTATGCTGATTTTTGGAGGTTATTTTGATCTGATTATAACTAGAAAATCCATCCATTAAGGACAACATCTCATACCCAGCAGTTGATTCGATGATCATGTCAATGTTGGGTAGAGGAAAATCATCTTTAGGGCATGTTTTGTTGATATCATGAAAATCATTACAAACACATGTGCCTAGGGTCTTTTTACTCACTGGTACTATGTTAGAAATTTGTTTAGAGTAGTCTAGTGGCCTGATAAAATTGGCTCCTAAAAACTTTTCCAACTCAACCTTAACCAAAAGGATGATGTGTGGATGCATCTTTCTCAAATTTTGGTTGACTGATTTAACATCAGGGTGAAAAACAAGATGATACACAACTAAATCTAGGTTCGAGCCTAATATGTCAGAGTATGCCCATGTAAATATGTCTATATAATCCTTAAGAATGGAGATAATATGTTTAAATTCTAGTTTAGTAAGGAAAACTCTAAGATAAACAATTTTAGGATCCTCATGGGTTCCCAATTTCACTTCTATTACACTCTCTATAAGGAGTGTGGATCGGTCTTTTAGAATTCTAGGCAATGTATGGTTATGATCATTTTCTTCTTTTATAGCTTCTTATTGTTCCTCCCAAAGATATGGATAATATGAAGAATCTGAATCTGACTTCTTAGGTAAATATCAATTGGTAAAAACCTCTAGAAACTCAAGAGCAAGATGCTCAAATATTTGATGTTGTTCTGAAGAGATGCTTATACTAGCTATAGAACTTGGGCTAGATAGACTTTCTATGTCCTGAGGGGATGAGCAAACTTTCTCATATGGGAGTGCTTGAAATAGGTTTTCACTCAAAGTCTTGTATTTTTCTTTACTTTTTCCCTAATCAAAAAGTGCCTCAAAGAGGTTTTCACCTAAATATATTGATTTTTGTTCTTTATTATGACCAAGAAAGATTTCCTACTCTCCAAAGTAGGTAGAAGAATTAGATGAAAAATTAAAAAAAACTTGCTTCTGATCACCAATGGGGAATGCATCTCATAGGCCCATGTATTTTTCAATTGATTATTCATTTTAAAACTCATCAAGGCATATGACCAAATTTTTTTGATCCCAATCTATGAGTCCAGGGTGGTAAAGGCATAGGTTATAGTGAGGGTTTGATTTAGGACAGTAAGCACCAATGGTAAAGGTATAATGTCCTACTTCAGGAGGGGAAGCACCAGTAGGATGATTTTATACTTTAGGATAGGAAACTCCAATAGGTGTTATGGTCAATATAGCATTTGAATCAAATAAATCTAAATCAGCAAGTTCATCTAAAAGGCTATAATGGGATGTTGTGTCACTACTAGGAGTCTTGTTACTAGTTACTTTATAAGAGTCACTACCAAATGTTATGAGGTCATCCTCTAGTGGTTTAAATTGGAGACCATGATTCTAATTGATGACTCTAGCTGATAAGGGTTCTAAAATTCCTTACACTTGTGGGCCAAGTCCTTTCTCTATATAGTCAAGATGATCCATTATCTTATTGGGGATATGATACTTTGGATTCTAAAAACAATCAACAAGGCCTTTAGATTATAACCAATCTCCCTCAGTAAAAGCCTCTTGATCTTTCTTTGGTGTAATTGCAAGTACAAAAACCATAAGAGGTTTTGGTTGTTTCTTCTTTGGTTGCCAAATTTGATCAGGTTTGTTAGGAGTCTGGGAAGTTTTAGGCTTACCAAATGTTTTAGGGGATTTTGGTAATTTTACAATATAGAGGACATCTTTTAGATGGTATATGGAAATTCTTACATCTTTAATAATAACTTTCTTGGCTAGAGCTGTAAGAAATGGATCATCAAAAGTGGAGGGTAAATTACCAGGGTCTATATAATTAGATGGAGATGGATGAGAAATGATGGCTTTGTTATTATTTACAATGAATTCAAAACCTAGGCAATAGTTATTATTATGAAACTCTACTTCAAGATGTTTACAGTACTGATATGGCTATTGATCAGTAGGAATAGTAACCTCAATCCCATCATGGGGAAATTTAAGGCATTGGTGAAGAGTGGATAGAACTGCCTGCACTTCATAGATCCAAGGATGACCAAGAAGTATGTAATAAGGAAGCTCAATATCCACAATATGGAATAATGTATGATGAGAAATAGACCCAATACTGATTGGTAACCAAATTATACTAGATGAATCCCTCTCGATGTTTCCGTAAGCCTTGATTGTAATATTTTATGGCTAAATGTCTTTATCCATGTAGCCTAATCGTCACACCAATTTAAGAGATATGATGTTTAGCCCTGAACCATTATCTATAATAACCCACTTGATATTGTGATCTGTAATTATTATCTCAATGTATAGTGGGTTATTATGGTTTGGGCCAAGGGTGGACATGTCCTTTTGATCAAATTTGATTTGTCAAAATGAAGACAAGTGTCCAACTAGATTTTGGAATTGATCAAGGTTTATATCATTAAGCATAATATATTCTTGTAAAAGTTTATTAAAGATGGTTCTATGGACATCAAATGTCCACAAGAGTTCTAATATGTAAATTTGTGCAAGGGTTTTATCTAATTGATTAATTAGAATATAAGGCCTTTAAACTATGGATTGAAATATTTTAGTCTTTGTTGGGATAGATCCAGGCAACAATTCAGATGACAATTCGGGTGATGGGTCCACCCCAATTGATGGCAGAACTTCTGAGAGCCATAACTTTTTCACTGTAGCTCCAATTGACTCACCATTTGAACCATTCAAAATATAATAATGAGGGGAACATCGTGAGATGGCATGGATCTCTACTCAATGAAGTTTCACCCTTGAAAACCCAATGGAAGTGCCTCAAATTTAAATTTTAGTAGTGCAGTCTAAAAATAGTAAGTTTCTAAAAATAGTAATTCCTCAAATTTTATATTATTATAAATCATGGAAGTCGAACCACTTAATCTCCCTTGATATTGGTGACCTTCCACATCCTCCTCACACCTCAAAACATGTATAAATGAATATGTAACCTGAAATGGAAATCAGACATCTCTTCTAAGAGATAGGCATATGTTTGGGTCTACAATTTTGATCAATAAAACATCTCTTTTTAGAGATAGCATTATTTGAATTGTGTTGTTCTTATTTTTGAATTATCTTTTAGCCAAAGCTTTTGAGTTTTGGATCAGTGGTATCATATTTTTTTGTCTTTAGAGTGTATGATCCCAAGGATGAGGTCAGATTACATGAAGCTTGGGTGGAAAATAGAACCAACAGACTATCCACCTATTCGCTCCAAATGACTTCAAATGGTGGACAACATTGAGACATCTAATCCTTTCAAGGAAATGTTGAATGAAGCCTTACAATAGAAGTAATCACAAATGCTACAATAATTTTCTCAAATTCTCCAACAAATCTTGATGGGAAATTCTAGCTCCTCATTCGCACCTACACATCCTTTCAATGCCCCAACACCCTTTAAGGTCCAGGTGAATTTTGATATCCCTACATTTTAAGGAATGGTCAATGTTGATGCAGTATAAAATTGGTTGGATCAATTGTCATCTTATTTTTTTGTAAATAAATTCATTGATAAAGAGAAGATTACTTTTGCTCTTCTGAAAGCATCATTACCTATCAAAAATTTGTGGGAAGTGTATAAAAAGAGATTCAGTACAGATGATATTGGCCTTGAGACAAAACCTACATGGGATGATTTCATAGAAGCTATAAAGTGGTAACAACTTTGCCAAGGTAAGGAACAGTCTATTATGGGTGAAAAGTAAGCCTCTACATTTCATTCTTGATAGTGGAAGTCAAAAGAATTCAATCTCTACTAATGTTTTGAAAAGCCTAAATCTATCCATGAAGCCTCACTTGATAGGACCTAGGCTCACAAAGCTCTGATACCACTTGACAGGACCTAGGCTCACAAAGCTCTGATACCAATTGTCAGGATCCCTACTCCTTAAGAGTACACTTGATTACCTTTGTATAAGCAACTAAACATAGAATTTAACCAGAAGTAAAATGTAACTAGAATTCAGAAATAGCATAGAATATGAGAGACAATACTATCTTGTATTAATACTCTTCCAGAAGGAAATACAATGAAGAAATCACACTCTTCCCACACCTCTTGGGCATACAAGTAATTCTCCCTCATGAGTTCTCTCTCTTAGTTACAAACCAAAAAACTCAAACACAGAGTTGTTATTTCAACCAGTCAGTAACAATATTGCCAGTACCAACCGAGTACACCATGTACTTCAAGTAGATCTCCCTGATCTTGCTACCTATTGTGTTGTAGATCTCCTTTGACCTTGCTACCCCACAGATCTCCTTTGACCTTACACACACACACACACCTATAGATCAATCGACCTTACTTACCATGTAGATCTCACCTGATCTTGCTCACCTGTAGATTAACCTGGTCTTGCACACCTACAAACCTAGATCTTACACTGGGAAGAACCCTTGTCCTTGCCTTTGCAAGTCCTTATGATTATACAAATTAAAATACAGCCCCATGGGTCTCTTAAATAGATCCCATACAAACAATAATTAGACTTTCCAATTATAATAATTAGAAATGCAGACTCAAGACTTTACATGCAAATAAGTTGTTCATTTAACTAACTGTTCGTGTAACTGACAATTTTGGAAATGCACAAGTGATCAATGTCAGTTGCTATCTATCTGGAGATGACTGACATCAGCCGATCCATGACTGATGTCAGTAGATTCCTATCTACCTCTGACCAATGTCAGTTGGCCTGATCGATGTCAATTATTATGACACTCAGCAACCTCCTCCATGTTTGCATCAGTGAATCTTTTAGCTCCACAACCTAACAATCTCCCACTTAGAGATAAATAGCTACACATATACCTATACCTCATCTAATTTTGTTTCTTGGCTTGTATCCCTCTTCAAGTTCAATCTTGAACACCAACCACCACACATCCTGTGGTGCATCTCCTGTCATCCAAGTAACCTACCATATCCAAATCTACATACCCATGTAGAGAAGTGCTTGACCCTGCATAGCATGAATCCCTAAAATTGGTCCCTCTCAAATACTTGAGAATCCACTAAATTGATTTCCAGTGCTCCTTTCCCAAATTGGCCACAAACTTGCTGAAAACTCCCACTACTTGGGTAATATCAGGTCTAGTACACATGTACTCAACCTCATCATGTGATTTGAGACACTGTTCTATGAACTATCCATCCATAAGTGTGCTAACCGGTTCTACATCTTGCATATTGAACCTCTCTACTACCTTATTCACATAATCATCTTGAGACAACATCAACCTATGACTTTCCCTGTCTCTAGAAATACTCATGCCAAGGATTTTCGCTCCTGAATCCTTCCTGGCACACCTCTGAACTAATTTTACCTTTAGCTCAGAAAATCCCTACATGTGTGACCCCACTACATACAGTAATAGGATAATGTCACGACCATTATCTAACCTGGTAAAATAAACACAATGGTTACATTGACATTGACTAAATCCATGCTTTGTCATACACTTGTCAAACCTGTACCACTGTCTTGGAGCCTGCTCAAGACCATATAACCTAGCCTTCTATCTCACCTATCCATTCTCTCCTTTCTTTAACCTGGGAATCCATTTGTCTTTCAGTGCTTTCATCCTAGCTAGCAACTCTACCAAATCTCCCATTTGGTTCTTTTCCAAGGAATCAATTTCCTCATTCATGCCATGCTCCCACTATTTCCTGGATTCTACCTGCTCTACCTCTTTAAAACTTCCTGGTTCTTGACCATCAGTGAGCAACAAGTAGTATAAAGAAGGTGAATAATGAATTTGAGGCTTACTTACCCTTTCAGTCCTCCATATGGGCATTTGAGACTCCTTGATAGCTTGTTGTCTACCCAAAATCCTTTTTCTGATCGACCCTGGTCTGCACCTGATTGATGTCGATTCCACCTAATCACTGATGCTAGTTCCTTGATCGATGTCAGTGTCCCCCTAGTCACTGACGTTGGTTCCCTAATCGATGTCAGTCTCCACCTACCCAACACCACTGACTTTGGTCTGCACATGACTGTCATTGGTACCTGCCTATTTGATGTCATTTCTCACTTGACTAACATCGATAATTGTGTTTTCTTGTGAGTGATGAATTTTTACCCATGAGCTCACCTTGGATCATAACCATGTCTAAACTACCTTGCTCAGAATTATTCAGCCCCTTGAGTTGATCACTATCCATCATCTCCTCCATGAAAACCAAGGCTTTCCAATTCTGAAGTTTGTCAAAGACATCAAACATCCTCTTAAAAACATGCATCCCCTTCTTATTCATGTGACCAAGCCTACAGAGCCACATCTTCGCATCTATATCTGAATTAGATAAACTAGAAGGAGAATCAGTAATATAAGTAGATAGATAAAGAGTACCTACTTTCTTACCACATGTTAATTCAAGTGCACCCTTGGAAACTTTCCAAGATTCTGCTGTGAGAGTAACTGTGCAACCCTCATCACCCAACTTTCCTGTAGAAATTAGACTCCTCTTCAGGACTGGGACATGCATGACATCCTTCAACACCCATGTGTTTCTCATCTACAATTTCAGCCGTACTTCTCCTTTACCAACAATTTGACAAGGCTCACCAACCCCTAAATAAATCTTTCCAAAGTCTCCATGGACATAATCATAGAAAAATACTCTATTTAGGGTTGCATGGAAAGAGGCAATAGAATCTAAAACCCAAGATTCTACTTTATCCAAGGAACATACAAGAGCATCCTGTGCAACAATACCTGCAACATCTACTTCTTCATTTCCTTCATGTTGATCTTCTACCAACCAACAATCTTTCTTTACTTGCTCTTTCTTTCCATAATTTTGTAATTGAGAATTCTTGCCATTGAATTCCTCTATTCTTAGTGTAATTTCTTATTTCATTGCTATACTCCCAATCAATCAGAAACCCCTGAGAGTGACCTATAATCAACAAACACTTAACATGCTCTGACCACCTGTTAGTGTACCTAACCAAGCTCTGTGAACCTACAACTAGGCTCTGATACCACTTGACAGGACCTAGGCTCACAAAGCTTTGATACCAATTGTCAGGATCCCTACTCCTTAAGAGTACACTTGATTACCTTTATATAAGCAACTAAACACAGAATTTAACCAGAAGTAAAATGTAACTAGAATTCAGAAATAGCACAGAATATGAGAGACAATACCATCTTGTATTAATACTATTCCATAAGGAAAGACAATGAAGAAATCACACTCTTCCCACACCTCTTGGGCATACCAGTAATTCTCCCTCAAGAGTTCTCTCTCTCAATTACAAACCAATCAACTCAAACATAGAGTTGTTATTTTAACTAGTCAGTAACAATACTGCCAGTACCAATTGAGTACACCACATACTCCAAGTAGATCTCTCTGATCTTACTACCTATTGTGTTGCAGATCTCCTTTGACCTTGCTACCCCATAGATCTCCTTTGACCTTTCACACACACACACCTACAGATCGACCGACCTTACTTACCATGTAGATCTCACCTGATCTTGCACACTTGCAGATCAACCTAGTCTTGCACACCTGCAAACCTAGATCTTACACTCGAGAAGAACCCTTGTCCTTGCCTTTGCAAGTCCTTATGATTCTAAAAATTATAATACAGCCCTATGGGTCTCTTAAATAGATCCCATACAAACAATAATTAGACTTTCCAATTACAATAATTAGAAATGCAGACTCAAGACTAAAATTAGTCTTTACATGTAAACAAGCTATTCGTTTAACTAACTATTTGTGTAATCGATAGTTCTAGAAATGCACAGGTGACCGATGTCAATCGTTGTCTATCTAGAGATGACTGACATCAGCCGATCCATGATTGATGTTGGTAGATTCCTATCTACCCCTGATCGACGTCAGTTGGCCTGACCGACATTGGTTACTGTGACACTCAGCAACCTCCTCCATGTTTGCATCAATGAAGCTTTTAGCTCCATAGCCTAACATCACCCAAAGCCATATAGTATTGGATGGTTGAGTCTAGGGCAAAACCTCTGTGTCACCCACCAATGTTTTCTCTCATATGCAATAAAACCTTTCCAAGATGAGGTCTTATGTGATGTGGTCAATCTTTATGTTTTTGATGTACTCTTTGGTTAGCCATTCATGTATGATTAACATGGCATATATGAATCAATAACTTGAAGGATCACTCTCACTCTTGGAACATGGCACCATAGGGTACCTGAGGTGTACCACCTTCTACATCTATCTCTTTGATTAGTGCTAATAAATTTGTTATCATGGTGGTTAAGCCATAAGAATCCAAAAGGGTTGATGTTACAGCCCTGAATACACAAAAAACACAAAAAAATAGAAGAAAATAGATACCAATCTGAAGAAGTTCATAGCCTTCCATCCATAGACTGATGGTCAGATAGAAATGGTGAACAATTGGACCCTGCACAGTTCTATAAATCACAGTCCCTTCCAAGTATGCATCGAGAATCAAATAAAAGTAAAACTACCACACTTGATGACAAATCTTGATGAAATGGGGACCAGTGCTTCTCAAGGAATGAGGAACGATATGGGAAATAATTCATATGATAATTCGGGTGATGGGTCCACCCCAATTGATGGCAAAACTTTTGGGATCCATAACTTTTGCACCGTAGCTCCAATTGACTCACCGTTTGAACCGTTTGAAAGATAATAATGAGGAGGAACATTTTTAGATGTAATGTAGCTATACTTGATGAATTTTGACCCCATAAAACCCAATGGAAGTGCCCCAAATTTCAATTTTAGTAGTGCAGTCTAAAAATAGTATGTTTCTAAAAATAGTAATTCCTCAAATTTTGTATTCTTGTAAATCATGGAAGTCAAACCACTTAATCTCCCTTGATATTTTTGACCTTACACATTCTCCTCACACCTTCAAAAAATTTATAAATGAACTTGTAACTCAAAATGGAAATTAGACATCTCTTCTCAAAGATAGGCATATGTGGGTCTGTAATTTTGAACAATAAAACATATCTTTTCAGAGATAGCATTATTTGAATTGTGTTATTATTTTTGAATTATGTTTAAACCAAAGCTTTTGAGTTTTTGATCAGTTCTATGGACATCAAAATTTATATAAGAGTTCTAATATGTAAATTTGTGCAAGTGTTTTATCTAATTGATTCATTAGACTATAAGGCCTTTAAACTATGGATTGAACTATTTTAGTCTTTTTTGATATAGTATTTAGTTTTGTAACCATTGGCATAATGTTCTCATTAGGTTTTATGGAAAAAGTGGGTGAAAGGTCTTAGATGGTAACTCACAGGCTTCTAGTTGCAACTGCACAACCTAGAGGTGGAAAGGAGTTATTATAATTATAAGAATGGTATTGTTGTTCAGGATTAGTAACCCATGAAAATAGAGTAAAAACATGATGATGTAAACCTAGCATTGTATTATTAGGGGGAGAGAGTGTTGACCCTATAATTATGGGTCCCATGTTGTGAGGAGCATGAGATTGGCCACACAATTTTATAGTAATAGTGGCAATGTGGGTTGCAAAAATGCATCCCACAATGTTAATATAGTCATAAGGTAAATTTTTATAAGCCACATTATTAGTGTGGGAATTATGATCTTGATTATGCTCATTATGATTCTAAATTTATTATTGGTTTTGATTTTACATGTCCTTGATTTGACTATTTTGATTATTTCTTGGAGGTGGTGGATCATGTCAAGGAAAAGGGTCTTTGTAGATTCCCATATCTTGATTTGTGTCTTGATTAGGGTCCAAATTAATTTATATTTCACCACTATCAATAAAGTCCTCAATAATATGTCACAATTGAACTCAATGATATGCATTGTGACCAAAAACATGATAAAAATTACACCATTCATTCTCTTTATACCAATCTAGTTTTAGCTGATATTGAAGAAATGCCCTTGATACTGGCCACATAATTAAGTTAGCTACAATGAGATTTTATAACACTATTTCAACTGATTCTCCTAACTTGCTAAAGACTCTAAATTTTTTATGAAATATCCTTTGTGGAGGTTGCCTCTGCAATGTAGGTAGTGGATTTAGAGGAGTTATTTGTACATTTGGAGGATGCATAGCCTGTCCCATTTGTACATGTCTTATTTCAATCACCCCATCTTTAACCATGTTTTTATTTTTGATAAATCCCTTAGGTTTATCCTACATAACTATTTTAGCTAGTGATTTAGCCTAATTATATGCTTGACCTTGTGCAAAAATCTTAACAAGGCCCTTGGCAATAGGAGCATTCTCAATCTATACTCCTTTGTCAATAATTTATTCAAATGAGTGAGCACAAGATAATAGTATATTATGCACAAATTTAGGATGAAAATTCTATGCAAAGATATTAGCCAACTATTTATCTAGTGAATTGTGTTGAAAGCAGGCTGCCAATGCTCTCCACTTTTGCAGATATACAACAAAACTTTCACCATCATGTTGCTTGGATTTGCATAAGTCAAAAATAGTTAATTCATGTTATATGTTGTATGAGAAATCATTAACAAACATTTTTGATAATTCATTCCAATCTACAATTGATCCTTTGGGTAGTTTAAGTATCCAATCAAGAGCTTGTCCCAATAAACTTTGCAAAAATAGTCATAGTAAGTACTCACTACTATAAGTAACTTCTTGACATAAGATGAATAATGCCTATATGTGCTCATGTGGATCTCCTTTTCCTTTGTATTTGTCAAATTTGGGTGCCTCAAAATGAGGTGGAAAGGAGTTTTGGAGAATAGATAAATCAAATGGATATGGGCATATCTCATCAAATTTGTACTTTTTGACTCTATTATTCATCTCTAGTGTTTGAACAATTTCCTTCATAGAATTCAATTCTTGAATGTTTGGTGTATTTATAGATTGAATAAGATGTTGTTGGGGTGGAATGGGCCCCTAGTTTTATTTTTGTTGGGGTGGAATGTGCCCTTGGTTTTTTTGATATTGGGGTGGAATGTGCCCTTAGTTTTGTTGTTGTTGGGGTGGAATGTGCCCCTAGTTTTGTTTTTGTTGGGGTGTAATGTGCCCCTAGTTTTGTGTGGATCTATATGGAGCATATACCTTTTGATCCATGATTTGGTTCTGATTTTCTTCTTGAGTTGAGAACATAGGTCATTGATTCTTGGATTGTAAAACATTCCCTAAAATTTGTTCTTTTGCACTTTATTGATTTTGGAAATTTCTATGTTTATTTACCAATCTTTGGGTTGGTTAAAAAGAACTAGCCAAATTTTCTTGAGGTATTTCCTCAATTCAAACTAAATGTTTGGGTTTTTGAGTTTGTAAAGTAATAAGAGGTTCTTGATGATTGAATAATGTATGTTCTGTATCAAATGGAACACTTTGTAAGGTCTCTTGTGACTTTAACTATTTGTATAGATTACCTTGATCTACTATGGTAATGTCCTCATCCAATATTTATTGCATACTTTTGACCATATTTCCTTGTTCTTTTGAAGTGGCAACTAGGGAGCCAGTTGTGACAAGTTGATTTGCATATCATTGACTTATTATCTTTATATTAGTTAGAAGATCCAAATTTTTGGGCTTTGACTCTATTTGTATTTCCTTTCATTTGTTAGAGGAAGAAGGTATGTCTATTTGTGCAAAAGCTTGCTCATGCCATCATTGTTATCCTTCTCTAAATAAAGTATGCAATTGTTTCATAGGAAAATCGAAAGGTAGTCTAGCACCTAATTCTATCAATCTAAGAAGGGATTCATCTTGATCTTATCGGGGTTAATATTCATTGTAATCATCTTTGGATCCTACTATTGAGGGGATATCATAAAAAAAATGGGGTTATCTTGACCATTATAAAATTTCTCATCTTCATAACTAAGGGTATAAGAGGCCTCACTATGAGTGAACCTTTGAGTCATGTCTAAAAGAGTTGTTATACGTGTTTGACTAGCCTCATACCAATATTTGGCAACCAAACAAAGTATGATTTGGCTCTCTTTTAAACAAATAACCAAGGTACCAATGAGACTATAAGGGAGGGTGGTTTGAAACCACACACAATTTAGAAGATTTAGTTCATGAATTTACTCAAGCCTTGGTAAGGTTGCAATTATATAGATCAGAAGAGACTAAGGTAACTCAAAGACCCACAGTGAAAACTAGTACACCAAAGCCTAGATCTTTTTGATACACTCATAATGTAAAATCTAGTTTAAATTTTGACAAGTTGACCCTAGAAGTTTAGAATAAATCTCTCCAAATTATGAAGAAGACAAAATGAACTAAGCAACTCAAGATGTAAAAACATACGCAAATCACTAAGTATAAATCCAAGACCAAATAGGTAACACAATGTCACCACATGATTCCAATAGGATAAAATATGTTATAGGACTCAAAGCATGAGTGATATATAAGATGATTTGAGTCCACCAAGATGATATGTGATTTTGAGTCTTAATAAACCACCTTCAATCCAAATGGAAAATTGAACCCAAGTTAAAATAAGCTTATTACGCAAATGATGAACCCACATTGACACACCAACCCTTATAACTCAAAAAGGTTCAATTTTAAATGAGGATTATAAATGAAAGATTTAAACAAATGGGGTAAATTATCTAGACTCAATTGGGCAGCATGACTGCATCAAACTGGATGACACGACACAAAGCTTTTGATAATAATTTGAACAAGGAAAAGATGAATTTTCCATTTGGACAACGTAACACTTCCCCTGCTCAAGAAAATTTAGGACAATGTGTTTTGGTTAAGTTCATTGAGTTAACAAGCAATTTTAGACACAAATCAAGACCATGCAAGCTAATGACAAAAAATAAATGTCTTAAGTCTAAAATGACAAGGTATGGCAAAGTGGGGTCTACTAAACTAGTAAGGTTTCGATCATTCTAGGGGAATCAATTACACAATGACTTTCACATCAAATAATACAAAAGACAAGCACAAAAATTGGGTGACTATGGCATTGGCTAGTTGTTAAAAGGTCTAGTCATATTTACAACCAATACATTCTACTATTTGTTTAGTGTAGTGTGATGTCCAAATGTAGATATATCCTATGTGAAACTCCGAAGGAGTCAAATGAAGTCAATGCCAAGAGGTGAAACCTTAGGTCAAAGCTTCCCTAAAGAACTTGTGGGAGGTAATGGCATCCCCCTCGCAAGCCAAGTTTGCATGAAAATAAAGAAATCATAAAATATAAAGACTTTAGGGTCATTTTCAAGATCACCCAAACTTTGGTGAGATTTTGGGGAGTGCTTTAAGTGACATTCTTTCTAAGCCTTGGACTAGGATATTTACAATAGGAATGGCACTTTTGATTCCAAGGGTTCCCTAAAGGGGATAAATGGAAGAGCATACATGTAACATTCCTCTTTTTGTCAAAAAATTCCTAAGTAAATAACTGTTGCAAACAATAATTGACAAGTGTGTTCAATTTTAAGTCTAAATGAAATCTTTGGTGGTGTTCATTTGACCCCTTGGTCTTAGTTGTAAACTTTGAAAACATTCACCAAAACATCTAAATTCTTTGTTAAACACTAAAACAAAGTTCCTAATTGATTTTTAAGCATGAAAAAGGTGATTTAAGCATGTTTTTATGAAATGTTAAGCTTGATCCTATAGAAAAAATGTGACAATGTCCTTTAGCTTTAAATCTCTTTTTAGCTTGAAACAATGAACTTTGGAAAAATAGCTCTTGGGTCTATGTTTTTAATAAAAACATAGTGACTGACGTCAGTTATTACAACTAATGATGCTTAATTTTGCTAACTAAGATCTAACTGATGTCAATTTTACTAACTGATGTCAGTTAACCTAGGTAACCAATGTTGGTATTACTTGTCGATGTCGGTTACTATGTAAAACTGTGGTAAACAAAAATGGCAAAATAAAGTTAAAAAATCAATTTTCAAGAGTTTTAAGGGTTCTAAATGAATGTTTTAAAGTTATAAAATGATATTCTTAAGTTGTGAGATGCATCTTGTCCCATTAGGCATGCCAAGATTTAAAGAGGATTACAAAGCAAGTTAGTCAAGCATTAGTCCATAAATAACGAAACATGCATAAAGAAATAACTAACCAAGCCTATCTATTCCTATAAGAATTACAAAAGATATAAAGAAAAAAATGAAAGAAAGAAACACCATATTACCTTCCCAAATGGATTCACCGTACCCATGTGGCTCAAAAATATATTCTCCCTTGATTAAACATTCTTGTCTTTGTCAACAATGGTGGTAAGCTCCTCCAATGCCTCAAAACACTCCATAAAACCTAGGCTCTTGATTCCAAATCACTAAACTAGCCTACCAATGAAGCTTGCAAGAAAAATCTATGATCAAATGCAAAACCTTGTTGAAAAAATTTAACATTATAACTTTACAATATTTAGGCCTTAAATTCATGTCCATGGCCTCTCTATTTATAGATTTTTGAGATTAGTCAGGATCAACCATGACCATCCATCTCAAGATTGAGATGTTTGGCCATGGATAATCCTAATATTTGGAATTAAACTCATAAATATATTCATCATGACCTTGGAATAAAGTTCATTTAAGAGGCATGGAGGATTTTAACTAGGCATGGGTGATCCATAATCCTGATATTTGTGTCATTTATGGCCTAGGGATGTCTTTCAAAGAAATGATGTCACATGATGATGTAATTAATAGGAATCAATTTTCAAAAATAAATATTCAATAAATCTCATGTAAAATCCACTTAAGCTCTTGATTTAGATTAATTAGCCTTAAACAAGGTTAATCAACATTTTGCAATTATTTGAAAATTGGCCCTCAATTAATCAAAATGGTCAAAAAGTAATATTACTAGGTTGTAATTTGACTGGAGAGAAACGAGAAGGTGATGTTAGATGTGTTGGAGATTTATTATCATTTAGGATGTTTACAACACCAAATAACAAAGGTATATGACTTATACCAATGAATTAGAAGAAAAGAGTGATCCAGATAACTAAATGACAAAATTGTCATTTTGACTCAAAATGATCTGATCAAAGTAGCTGGACCATAAAATGTAATTCCCTATTTAGGGATACTTTGACCTAAACTAGCACTTGTAAGTGACAATTTTAAACCATTTAGGGTGTTTTATGGATTTTGACCTAAAATGTGCATTTGAGTGTAATTCATGTAAGATTTATAATTTCAACACAAATGGTGTTAAGAATTGGATGTCTACAATGACAATTACCTTAAATTTCAAAAATTACCTTAAACCATGTTAAAAACCTTATAAAGGATCAAACCATGAGTATTTTTAATAAATTTAGGACAATGACTTCTCATTTTAACTATACCACCTTAAAAAACCCTAATCACTATTAAGAACAACACTCTTCACTATGACAAGACAAGTTATGAACAAGACAAGAACCTTAAAGGGATATCAACAAAGTTAAACAAATATAAGTAACATGTTTTGAAGGCTACTCACATATGGAATCCAATATTGGATAAAACTTACCTAGGTCAAATCCATGCTCAAGAAGGTGTTATAGGTCTAAATATATAGCAAACCTTTTCTATTTCTCCATCAAGCTCTTGGCAAGCTTGTGAAGGCCAGTTTCAAATACTCAACTCATGGAGGAGAGATAGATTTGTATCCAAGAATATTGTTAAAATAATGGGAAACTAATTCCCTTTTATTTTGTGGCATTGGTTATCTTATCAAGCCCCTATGCTTTATGAATAATTGTTAATAAGATAGGGCTCCTTAAACCCTTCTAAACCCCCCCAAGAATGATTTTCATTTGTTTAAGTGAATTTTAAAGTCCTTTAATTTGAATTAAATTTTCAAGGTGATCTTGAATGGTATTATTACCCCATAAAACATTAATTGGATGCATGTAACCATGGTACATATCTATTTATGCCAAGAAATATTGAGTTTTATATAGGTTTATAAGAAATAGGAAATTGTCTTGAAAATGTGAAGTGTTCCTGAGCATAAATGGTGTTTTATAATATTTATTATTATTTAAACATATCACATTAAACTCATTCAAGTCCCTCAATCCATAATTAGTCATCTAATGTAAATAAAATGGCTAATGCATGCAAGACAAGTTGTCTGTATAAGTTATGTCAAGGTTACAGGTATGCTTTTGTGTTTTTGAGGTGGTTATAGCTATGAAGAAACCAAAGATCATGATATTCACTTATACTAACCCTTTACACTCCATCTTATGTTCCACCAAGCCTACACACACCTCTAAAGTATCTTTATATGACTAATCAGTACAGATTGATCCCAAACAAGAGCGAGATAGTCATATGAGTAGGAATAATTGATGTTTAAAGAGTGTTTTAGATGTGATAGAACTTGATACACTCATAATAAACTATATGATACCTTTTTAGGTTATATAATAGGTGGGTAAACCCATATGATTATGTTTATTGAAATAATGTAAATAAGAGTCCATCAAGATCATTAGTTTAAGGTTTCTTCAACAAGGGTCTAAGGGTTGAAAGAGAAAGAAGGAGGTATATCACTAAGAAAAATACTTATAATATACCCTTAGAATTTTATTTAAATTTTTATGACCTCAATCAAGCACTTGAGATTCCTCTAAAATCATTCAAGAATAGAGATAATAGGGGGATTTTTTTTATGTAATAAGTTTGCAGCCAACTTGAGATATAAATAGAGAGTTACAAGTATGCTTTCATATTTGAATATGTTTTGAGGTTCCTTAGACATTGGAAGATGATATTATATAAATTATCAGAGCTACAAATACCCTTCACCAACCTCACAAATATCTTAATGATGTTGTGACAACCCTAAATCAAAAATACTAAATGGGACTATACAAGCAAAGTTAAGTGTTTAAAGACATTTAAATGTCTTAAAGAGGACTTTTACCTTAAAAACAAGTCTAAAGGGTGGATGATATAGTTAAAATTTATAAAATACTTTCAAACATTCCATAAATTATCTAAATAAAGGTACGTGTATACCTACAAGTATGCATACATGTAGGTCCACATTCTTAATCAAAAAGATCAGAATCTTACAAAGAAATAAGTGTTATAAGCTTCATAAGGAAATACTTGCCTCATTTATTTTAAATGGGTAAAATATACTTGATTCACTAACCTAATGTGATAAATGGTCTCAACAAGGGTTAAATGCACAGAAACATAATCAAGAAGCCTAAACAAGCCTAAAACCTCACTCAAACACCTACAGATCTACCTCAAAGAATATGAAAAGGATACACTTTGTATGTTATGTATGATCTTGATGGTAATTATAGACATTGGTAATTTGTTTAATGTATGTATAGCTTGATATAGAAGAATAAAAAACCCCACTCAAAGAGGAATTATTCTCAAGCTTATCAAGGTATTAGGCTCAATGTAGACTCAAGTCTGCATATATAAGGCATAGAAAATATGTATTTTTATGTTTATTTTAGAATTTAAAGATTTTTTTAGGATTTAAAATATCCTATATAATATTTATAGGATGATTGGAAACCTTGTAAAAGGAATAAGACACCAAAATAAGGATGTTAGGGTCAAAGTGTTTAAATTACCTACACCCTTTATGATAGGCAAATCAATTTGTAGAGCTATTTAAAAGTACAATACATTATAGAAACCATTAGGATAAATCATGGGAGGTGTTTTATACCTCATAAATTCATTTCAAAACAAAAACAAACATTTTTATAACTCCTTTTTTCCAGTGTACTTCTGATCCTTGATCTAGCATCCTCTTCTAAAGGCATTTCCAATTTGAATGAGAAAGTGTATGGGGAAAAGCACTAGTGTAGGATGTTATTAAGGTATTAATACTAAAAATCCATGTAATTTATCAATTAATTATAATTATTTCCTTTATGAATCACTATTAAGAGAGAAACCACCTCAAAACACCATTTTTTCCCTTGTGAAGAGCTCAAGAAGATATGGTTTTTTCTAAGAACTTGAATGAGAAGATGCATGGGCCTAAATTTATATTATATGTGTTTAAGGTGTATATATACTCAAACCTTTTGTAATTTTAAAGAGTAAATAGTATATATTCTTAATGAACAATCCTTAATAATATAAAAAACTTTAAACCCTCTTAAAACCCTTTTATGAGCCTGATGACTGACTTTTGAATTCTAAGTGGTTAAAATACATATGATTGGCCTTGAAACACTTTTATGGTGCTTTTTATTATTATTATAATCCACTGAAGTAATCACTTGGCATGTCTGAAGAGAAAAAGGTATAAAAAATAGCCTAAAGAACTAGTTGTAGGCCTTTTTTGTAGAGTTTGGGTGTGTATGGGTATCCAATCCATTTGAAAAAGTTTTTTAGGATTAATAATAAGTAAAATTAATTTCCATAAGTCATTTTAATAATCCTTCATGATGATATGATAGGTTTATAGTCTCTATACCAAGTCAAATGATGAGTATGCTTGTGAAGACCTTAAAATACATAGAAAACCTACAACACAACTCTTGAATATACATTATAAGCTAAATATAGAGGGTATGACCTTATATAGGACATATGTATGAAGTGTATGAGATATTTCCAATCAAGGAATAACTCTTAGATTATGAAATAAATTGCTCTCATCACCTTCCTTCTCATGGAATCAAGCAAGCCTTGGTCAAGAAGTTGGTAGGAATGAAGTTGGAGGAGTCAAAATTCAGAGTTTCAATATTATGAACATAAGAGAATCATTTGAGTATACAATAATTACATATAAATTTCTTGAGGATGTGTAGTGGGAATGTGTCAAAACATGAGCTTGTAAGTCCTCCTAAAACAAGAAAATATAATCTTAAGAGAGGTTTGATGAGACATCAAGCATAACTAATAACTCTTATACCACCTTGAGAATGACATAATCACACCAAGAAACACATTTTTAAGAAGATGATAAGACCCTTTTTGGCCCTTTCCACTTGGAATTAAAATTTACTTGTGAGGGATGACACTTGTCATGGACTTTCTCAATGTCCTTTCTCCCTCTCTCTTCTTCTTTCTTCTATAAAGATGGCCTTGAATAACTTGTAATGGATCCTCACCCTAGGTATGGTTAAGCCCTACTCAAATAAAACTTTTAATTTGAATTTTAAATGAATATATTTTGATTTCCAAACTTCTTGATGCTATAAATACTTGTGTTCTCATGGTGGTTGATGAATGTTAATGATAGTTTATAGCTTCCTTTAATTTCTCCTATATTATTACATTTTTTCAAATTGTTATTCATAATAGTAAGTCATATGAATAGTGATACATGGTTTTAAAAGGTTTAAGTGTTGATATTGATTCATTATTGTCCCTTAAGAGACCTATTGATCATCCCTCTCAGTTACTGTCTTGACCATTACCTTCTTATTGAAACACTAATGCTTGCAGACACATATTGAGTTAGTGAAATAGGTTTTATTCCTAATTCATGTTTTTAATTTAGTATAATCAAGTGGAGGGTAATAAATTTGTTGCATCACCTTCCATTTACTTGTTTTTATTTATCTCTCTCCCTTTCCCTTTCAATAAGTAGGTTTAGTAGTAGTTTCAGGTGATACATCAAGGGAACTATCCCTAATCTAGAGATTCACTTCAAAAATTAGGCCACCCACATCCTATAGGTGTCTCCATGAGTCATATAAATGATTAACAGTTGTAGCATGCTCAATGGGATAGATTGTCATCTATTGAGGGATTTTTGGTGTTGTCTTTTAATATATAAGACTTTGAAGGCATGACCTAAAGTATTAATGGTGAATCCAAGTGAACCACATATAGTATAATTAATCCAAGTGATTATAAGAGACCAATTGGTATGTATTCTGAATATTCATTTGGTCAAAATGCATATTGCTTACATATATATTGTTCATATCAAGCTAATGATGTTTATGAATTCTCCCCAAGTAGGCCTCAACCAGCATATCACATTTCCTATTATTTTTACCCCCCATTCACCCCAACTCAACCTCTTTAGCATCCTACTTATCCCTATAATAAATCTTGTCAAAACTATTATGCCTCTAGTCAATATAGTCACATTCATACTCAATTATTCTCAAGCTTCCAACAAAATCTTTTAGACATTGAAATACAAATGATAGATCTTGATAGATAAAATGAGTTGGGTCTAATTATCCCTATCCCTTATAGTCAAATTGAAATCATTCAAATAATTAGGGACTTAAAAAATTTAACTAAGTATGAGTGAACAGCTATTGAAAGAGAGAATTGACACATACCAACCAATGATAGGCTAGAGATTGTAGGCTTAAATAATGTATGGAGAATATTTTAGTAGCCTATGAGATGCATAAAATTTAATACCATAAGTCTTATGTGATCTCTCCTACTCTAAATCAGCCTTCTTTTTCTCCTAATCTGCTCCAAGCTACAATATACCATCAAGAAAAGCTTATGTCTATGCATGTTCCACACACTCTTCCTCAAGAGCCTCAAAGCATTCCATCATGGAGGCATTCTTGGATAATTTTCCCTGATTATATCATACCAATAATTTAAAAATAACCTTCTCAAATTCCCATCCAAAGTCAAAAAAGAGAGAAGGTATAATAGGTCAAATAAAGAAATCTTATAAATATCCTAAGTTCTTTACACACCCCTCAAGATAGAGTTTTCCATGAAGATCAAAGTACATTAGTGTTTGATAAAGTTATTGGGGATTGTAAAAATAAGAATGAATTATCCTTAATACAACCTTCTTCTCTCCCTCTCAAATAATCCTTCAATGAGCCTAATTCTACCAAAATCACAAGTTGAAAGGATAACCTCTCAAAATTCAAACAATCTAATGAGTTCTCTTGCCTTCCCACCCCCTCCTTTTGTGAAGGATAACCTATTGTAAAGAGTGTATAATATGAACATCTATTTGAAAAGGAGAGTTTGTAAAGAGAGGATGGTGAGGTGGAAGTCCTTAAGAAGCTTGATGAAGTTGTAGTTATAGGTGAATTCCAAAATGGCCATAGAGAGAGTATTTCAAGTGAGTATTATGAAGAGATCACCATTATTAATCCTCTTCATGATGGAAAGGAAGAATCACATGATGGACTAAGTGTTTTTTCAATATATGAACTCCCATGCTTCATGGAAGAATAGAAAATTTAGATAAAAAAGGTGATGTAGGTATACATGAGGTTAAAATAACTACTTCACTAGAGGGAAGTCTTGAAAGAAACTTAATTGAACCCATTATTGAAGCTACAAATACATCCAATGAGCTTCATGATGATTTTCAATAGTTTTATCATGCATTATTTGAAGGGATTTAATATCTCATCATAGAAACATTGAATGATATAGTGAAAGAACAAGATGATAGTCCAGTTGAAATTGTGATGAATTATAATGAAGAAAAATATTTTTTCTAACCTAGGTGAATAAGTTGAGGACCAAAGTAGGCTTAACATCATTAATAAAAAATTGAATTTAAGAATGAAGTGGTTGTTCTCTCAAGTGATCAAGAAGATCTCTTTTGGGAAGAGTTATAAAAAATTTGTTGAAGCTTGGATAGTGGACTTATAGCTCCATGTGAAGATGTTGCTAAGATAGTTTTCAAAGTGGAAGAACATTTTAAAGAAGGTGTCTATTAATAAATATCTTATGACATCATAAGAAACTAATAACATGATCCTTATTAGTCATCAAAGACTAAACTTGTAGCTATGACCACATTGGAAGACTATCTTAGTGTTGGGGAGAAACATGAGGTACGCTTTGATCTACAAGAGGATTTTGTTTACATTAGAGACATGTTAACCTTATTTGATTAAATTCAAAATAATCTAAAGGCATTGGAAGTCAAATAAATAGTTAATAGAGCAAGACCAATGTATAAATAGTAGCTTGTCCATCGCTCATGTTCACCACATGAAGAAGATATGATAAACTTCCCTTTTGATCCAGGTGGATCAGAACTTGAAGGTTAGTTGTACATAGTTGTTACTTCTATTTTGTTTTCCATAAGTGCTTATTATCATACTATGTATCTTATTTTGTTTAGTTATCTATTATGTGTGTTATCCTTTGTTTTGTTTAGGAGGCATTATCAGTTATCTCACTTATTCTCAAGGCTTGAAATCAGTCAAGTTACACATTTAGATTGTGGTGATTAGTGAATTCATAGCCTAATATATTCAAGAAGGCTACTAGTCTAGGTGTATATCAATCCTACACCCCATATAGGTCACCAAATATGTTAGCCAAAATGGCTACCCTAGACCATTACATTTTAAAACTTGTTATTCAATCTTGTTTAAATTTTTTTATAGCCTTTTAAGAGGTATTATTTTGTTCAAAGCTTGTCTTTCCCTTCGTGACATGTGGTATTGTTCTTAATAATGATCAAGGTATTATAGGGTGGCCTAGTCAAAATGATACATCATAACACTCAATTGTCTAACAAGCATTCATGGATTAATCCTTTGTGAGGTGTTTATAATAGTTTAAGGAACTTTTTAATAAGTTAAGGTTTTTGGAGAGGTTAAGGTTAACGTTTTTACTTAGTTTAGGCCTTTCCAAAACCTTTGTCTTGCACAAACCTCCATGGTCATAAATGATAATGTCTAGGTCAGTCTAGATATAGTTTGTTAAGGTGAAATGGTCACACATTAAGGAATAAATGTGGTCTTAAGACTTATTGGTTTGAGAATGATTTATACTAAACCTTTAAAAGACATTTCACACCTTGATAATGTACCATAAGCCTTACCAAGTTAATTTAAAAATTGATTTCGATATTTATACATGAAAGAGACATTTATGAAGCATATATAAAGTTCTTAAATGTGGGAGGTGATAATAAATGGTCTGATAATGTTAGCTTTGGTAGGTATAACATATGTTTCATATCTCTTTCTTTCCCAAATGCGTAGTTTTAATAATATTTATAAGCTTGAGAAGCAAATGAGAGATCATTTAAACAATTTTTAAGAATGGGAAGTGTTGTCTTACCTTAACCAAGTCAAATCCATGCTAAAGAAGGCATTATAAGTCTAAATAGATAGGAAACCTTTTTTATTTCTCCATTGAGCCCTTGGAAAGCTTGTGAAGGCCAGTTTCAAATGCTTAGCACATGGAGGGGAGAGAGAGATTTGGATCCAAGGATATTTGGAAAATAAGGGGACAATAATTCCCTTTCAATTTTTGGCATTGGTTATCTAATAAATCCCCTATGCTGTATGAATAATTGCTAACAAGATAGGGCTCCTTAAACCATTCCAAAAACCCATAGGCATGGTTTTCACTTGTTTAAGTGCATTTGAGAGTTATTTTATGTGAATTAAATGTTTAATTATCTCTTATATTGTATTATTACCTCATAAAACATAAATTTTATGCATGTAACCATGGTACATATCTACTAATACAAAGAAATATTGAGTCTTATAGAGGTATGTAATAAATAGTCACATCTCTTAAGAATCTGAAGTGTTACTAAGCATAAATGGTTTTTTATATTAGTTATTCTTACTATAAAATATCTCATGAAACTAATTCAAGTACTTCAAACAATCATTAGTCATATAATGTCAATAAAATGGCTATTGAATGTAAGACAAGTTGACTGTGTAAGTTATGGCAAGGTTCCATGCAAGGTGTTGTGTTTTTGAGGTAGTTGTAGATATGAATAAACCAAGTAGAATCATATTTAATTTTAATAACCCTTTACACTCCATCCTATTTTACACCAAGACTACAAACACATATAAATTACCTTTATATGACCGATCAATGCTGACAGATCTCAAACAAAAGAGAGATAGCCATATGAGTAGGTATAATTGATGTTTGAAGAGTGATATAAATGGGATGGAACTTGAAAAAATTATAATAAGTTTTATTATAATTTTTTATGTCATAAAATAGTTATGTGAACCCATATGATTATGTTGATTGAAATATTGTAGATAAAAGTCCATGCAGATCATTAGTCTTAATTTTCTCCAATAAGGGTCTAAGGGTTGAAAAAACAAGAAGGAGGTTTGTCACTAATAAAGAGACTTATAATTTATCCTAATAATTTTATTTAAACTTATATGACCTAAACCAATCCAATAATCTTCCTAAAAAATCATTCAAGGATAGAGATAATAGGGGGGGTTTCTTTATGTGATAGGTTTACAACCAACTTGAGATCTAAATAGAGAGTTATAGGTCTGCTCTAATATCTAAAGATATTTGGAGGTTCCTTGACCATGGTAATAGTATATTATATTAGGTTTAAAATATAAAAATACCCTTTAATAACCTCACAAATATCTTCATGATGTTGTGACAACTCTCAAGCAAAAGGACCAAACAGGATTGTACAATCAAAGTTAAGTGTTTGAAGACATTTAGATGTCTTGAAGAGGAATTTAACCTTTCCAATAGGTATAAATGGTGGATGATATAGTTACAAGTTATTTAAGAATTTTAATATTTTTTTAAATGATATAACTGAAGGTAAATGTAAACCTACAGGTCTATAGACTTGTAGGTCCACATTCTTGATCAAAAAGATCATAATATTGCAAAGAAAGAAGTGTTTTGAGCTTCATAAAGAAATCATTTCCTAATTAATTATAAATGTGTAAAATATACTTTATAAAATCACATAAAGTGACAAATTGTATCAATAAGGATGAGATGCACATAAACATAGCCAAAAAGCCTAAACAAGACTAAAACTTCACTCAAACACTTACAGATTTGCCTCAAGGAATATGAAAAGGATACACTTTGTGTGTTATATAGGATGTTTGAGGATCATGAGATAACTTATGAATATGTTTAATTTGTTTAAATATATATATAGAATAATATATACCCCCACTGAAAGAGGAACTATCTTCAAGCCTAATAAGGTATTAGGCCCAAATGTAGACTCAAGTCTACATTTAAAAAGCATAAAAAATATGCATTTTTGTGTTTAGTTTGTGATTATTAGGTTATTTTAGGACTTAAATGATCTTATATAATGTTTATATTATTATTTTACACCTTTTAAAAGTAATAAGACATCAAAATAGGGTTGTTAGGGTCAAAGTGCTTAAACTATGTACAAACCCTCATGATAGGCAAATCAAGTTTTAGATCTATTTGAAAGGATAATACCTTTTTAAAAACCTTTTGAAACATAATTGGAGGTTTTTTATACCTCATAAATTCATTTAAAATTAATAATAAACTTTTATATGACCCTTTTCACTCAAAACTTTACCTCGACCTTCTTAACATGTCTAAATAATCAAGAAGGGTAATCTTGTTCATGCTAGAAGTTAAATGACCAAGTTCATGGGGCTAAGTATTAGTGTAGGAATTTATTAATGTATCTCTATTCAAAATTCATATAATTTATAAATTCATTAGAGACCTGACCTCTATGAATCATCATTAAGAGAGTAACCACCTCAAAGCATTATTATTTCCTTATGAAGAGCTCGAGAAGATATGGTTTTTTCTCAGAACTTGAACAAGAATATGCATGAGCTTAAATTGATATTCTAGGTTTTGAATATTTATATATACTCCAACCTTTTGTGGTTTTATATATGAAAGAGGATATGTTGTTTATGAACAATCCTTAACAAGCTAAAGCACTCTAAACCCTCTTAAAACCCTTAAATGAGCCTAATGAGTGAATTTTGACTTCTAAATGGTTCCAATAAATTTTATTGGAATTTAAATCACTTTTATGGTCCTTTTGAGTCCTATTAGCATCCATTTAAGTAATCATTTGGCATGTGTGAAGAGCAAAAGGTGTATAAAATGGCCTAAATAACTAGTTATAGGCCTATTTTGTAGAGTTTAGGTTTATATGGGTATCCAAGCCAGTTGATAAAGTTTTGTAGGATTAAGAAGAATGAAAATGAATTTATGATATGTTTCTAGTCTCTAGACGAGGTCAAATGATGACCATGCTTTTGAAGACCCTAAGAGACATAGAATACCTACAACACAACTCTTGAATATAAAATCTAAGATAAATATAGAGTGTATGACCTTCTACAGTAAATATATATGAAGTTTTTCAGATGTTAGGGATGTTTACAATTACTAAGTCTTATCTTGTGAAATAAATAGCCCCCATCACCTTCCTTCTCATGGAAATAAATATGAAGTCAAAATTATGATTTTAACTCTTTTCAATATTAGAGAAGCATTTGAGGATCCAATAATGACATATCAAGGTGTTGAGGAGGTTGTGTGGGCATGTGTCAAAACATGAGCTTGTAAGTCCTCTTAGAATAAGAAAAGGTAGTTTTAAGAGAGGTTTGATGATACATCAAGCATAATTGAGAACTCCTAGGCCACCTTGAGAAAGACATAATTGTGATAAGAAACACATGTTTAAGAATATGATAAATACTATTTTTAGCCCTTTCCACTTGGAATTGTAACTAACTTGTGAGGGATGACAATTCTCATGAACTTTCTCAACATCCTTTCTCTCTCTATCTTCTTCTTTTTTCTATAAATATGGCCTTGAATGGCTTATAATAGATCCTCAACTTAAGTACGGCAATGCCCTAATCAAAAAACACTTTTATTTTGCCTTTGAAATGAATATATGTTGATTTCCAGCCTTCTCAATACTAGAATAGTGTATTCTCATGGTGGTTAATAAATGTTAGTGATAGTCTACAACATTATTTCATTTGTCCTATATTATTAACTTTTTTTAGGTTTTTATTCATCCTAGTAGGTCATATGAAGATTGATACATGGTATTATGTCTAAGTGTGGATATTACTTCATTAGTGTCCCTTAGGAGACCTTTTGATCATACATATTGGTTAGTGTATTAACCATTACCTTCATATTGAAACACAAATGCTTGGATAGTCATATTGAGTTAGGGAAATTGGTTTTAGTCCTAATTCATGTTCTTATTGTAGTATAGGCAAGTGGAGTGTGCTAAATTTGATGCATCACCTCCCATTTACTTATTTTTAGTAATATTTCTCTTTTTTTCTCTTACAATCAAGAGGTTTAGTAGTATTTTTAGGTGATTCATCAAAGGAGATATCCATTATCTAGAGATTTGCCTCAACTATAGGCCAACCAAATCCTAAAGGTGTCTCCATCTGTCAAATAAATGAGGAAGTCTTGAACAACATCCTAAAAGATGAAATTTAGAGTGATAATAACTATTATAAAAAGTAAAGAAACTATGGATAATAAAAATTCAGGTAACTCAACCAATGATATTAGTGATGGGAATGTATGTATAACCCATGGTATCATATGAAAGAGTGACTTATTTTGATGAAGAAGTGTCAATAATGGATGCCTCTAAATCTAAATAGGATCTATATGTTATAATATAACCCTTTGAATCACCACTCATGTTCTCATGTAAACCTATATATTCATGTGTAAGAGAAAAAGATGTAACAACATTTACATGTATCTATGGTGAAGCTCTTTGAATAACTTATTTTTCCTAGGAGATGAAAACTTGTTTTGATGTGCCACTTTTTACTAAAGAGGATGTACCATGCTCTATGCAATAAATTGAATATGCACATGCGTATCTATATCATACTCATATGTAGATAGAGAAACTAATTTTTTAATATGATCAAGCTCATTAGAAACTGTAAGATTCATTGTTGATTTCTCTTGAATATTTAAGAAAACTATTTCATTGCCCTACTACTCAATAACTGTACCTAGTAATTATTATATATAATAACCAGACATAATTTTATCCAAAGGATATTCATATTGGATTCCTTAAATTTCTACCACTTGGTTATCATGAATGTATTTGAGACATTTATGAATTTTAGAAGATATTTCTCTAATATTTTGTATCCAATCATGTCCTAGTAGCATATCAAAGACCCTTGTTCTTGGTATAATTATAAATGGAGTAGGCACTATGAGATGACCTAATTTTAAAGTAAACATTATATGTATAATAGTATTATGTGTATTCCCATAAAATTCTTTAATAACTCTAGAAGTATATTGTAAATATTTTTCTATATAACTAAGAGAATGAAGGAGTGTTGTGGTGCACACGTTTTCATTTGATCCATTCTCTATGATGACACTATGGATGAATTACTTGTTAATATATCCTTGATTAAAAAGTGCATAGCTTAACTATCATAAAATGTGATCAGATTATGTTATGCTTATCTACTTGTGATTATACCAATAATAAAATAAATTGAATGTCCATATGTATCAATAGGAGGTTAGGAATTATATGCATAGTCTACTTTAGAATTATCATTTTTATTTGCTTCATGATTTGGGAAAAGATATTTTTTACAATTTGAACTTTGCATTATCATTTGCTTGTGGCTTAGCCTATTCAATAGGTGTACCAATATATATTATGTTTTCATCAATTATATCTTTAACATTATTATTAATATTGAAACATCTATTTGTAGAACACCCAATATATCTATGATAGTCACAATATGCATTTCCATCAAAATTTATAGATTTTGGTCTAGACATATATATCTCCATTGGTGGAAGAAGAGTGATTGCATTGCATTCTATGAGTTTTTCAAAAAAACACGAGGAAGTGATGGCAACTTTAGAAATTTCCTTATTTTTAGAGTTTGGTATTGAAGCTTTTGTGGTGATTCTGATATATCATTAACTATAATTTTTTATTCATTATTGATTTTAGTCATTTTTCTCTTATAATTTGGCTTGCTTTGAGACTTGACATTTGAAGTATAAGTAACCTTTGAAACATATTTGATATTTTTCAAAGTAACTCTTCACATTCTTTGACTATGTGGCATAGTTAATCAAAGGATTTGAACCTATCAAACATAATGTACTCTTGAAGAGGAGAGAGTATTATTAGTTTAATAGATATTGAATCTCATTATAAGCAACTTAATTTGTCATTTTGGAAAGCATAGTCTTATACCATAACACATATTCATTGTTTTTTTTAGTAGAGCCCTATTTGAGCTTTACAATTTAAGCATATGATAAATTTTCACCAATGTTGATAGAAAAGTATGTCAAAGACTAATTCAACAAAGGATTGAAAGCATTTACTAATTTAAGATGAATTTTATATTCCAATCTAAGACCATGTTCTTTTAGACTCATTGGAAAATGATTTGTCAATAATTTATCATTATTTTCATAATATATACAATTTTTATGGAAGGCACAAAAATGTTATCTAGGATCATATTTGCCTTCATAAAGAGGAAGTTTGGAATCCACAAAGCCAACTGGTAGTAGATAAGATATAATTTATGGTGTCAAAGGGTTATGTAACAAGGAAAATGAGTCAATATAATGGATATTAGAAGTAAAATCACAAATAATTGGGGTGAATTAGTGTCTTCAAAACATTCATTCAATTCCACTTAAGCATGCATGAACCATTCATATAAACATGAACATCTAGCAAAGCATATGCAACCATACAAGATCATGAAAAAAGATAACACATAACATATGTGGAAAAACCTCAAGGGGAAGGAAACCCATTGATATTTAAAAATGGACTATATTAATATAAGATAATAATTAATCTTTATTGAACCACCAAATCCACATGGAGCACTAACCTCAACTAGTCAAACACCCACTCAAGTAGACTTTAGCAAGCACCAACCTACAAGGAGGCACCAACCCCCTAGATGACTCATCACCAACTTATCCACCTAATTTTTTTGATAATATCTATAAAAACTTGTTTCTCACACAATATATGATGATCATCTTATTTATCTCTTTTCACTCTTCTATCTTTCTCAAACTACCTTATAGGCTTCTTCGCTCAACTAGGTCTCTTCAAGATAGATTAGGTCATATGACCTAAATATTCATATGAAAACAAACTATAAAATATTCATTAAATATCCTCTAAATTCCTATTATGGTCTACAATACATCTTTTTACTTAGCTATATCATTCACAAATAGGCCTAAAACTACCTTGTATATATACCATTCCTTGTTCATGTATCACTTAGTCAGCTACTCACCCTTAACATCTTATTTTGGACATGTAATAGATCTTATGAAATATAATAAACATGATTAAAATTAATATTGAGTCCTTTTTGATCTATCATAAATCTATTAGACTTCAGTTCACTTTTAGGTCTTATGGAGACCTAATTCTATTAGGTCTACTTTTAGGACACATTACACTTTATCTTCCTTGAAAAACTTTAAAACTCCACACATAGTAGGAACATATAATATAATAATAAAAAATACCCCTAATTATGTCTTCTAGGCTCAAAAATACATTTTATAACAAATCACTATTTGAAACCCCTCATTAGTACTTAGACCTATTAGGCCTGTGTAAACCAAAAATCTACCTTCCAATATTGAATCTAAAACTCACTTAAATCACTCAAAAATGATAAAAAAATTATATATACAAAGTATATATTACCTCATGGTCTTCACCATATGTTTGAAACACTTCAACTTAGGTAAAAAGGGCATAAACTCATCTCTTAAGTGTGCTCACTCAGAAATGTCAGGACTGTCAAAAACAAGTCATGAAACTACTTGAAATCCAACACCTAAAAGGACATTTTAAATTTTTATAAATAAATTAAAAAATCATATATAATATATTCATAATAACCTCTATCACAAAAACAATAATCTCTAATATCAAACATTGGTCTTGTAGACAAATCTTCTGACTTTATCTCACACATTCTTACCTGAACCAGACAAGCCATTTTGACTTCAAATTTTCAATCTATTATACTAAATTACAAGATTTTAAAAATAATTAAAGGTACTTTAAATTCAAAAAAAACAACACCATATTCATTATGTACTTCCACTCAGTGCATAGAACCTTAAAAACACCTATATAACTCACTCACTTAGAACTACCATTCTTCCTCAAAGACCAATTATGGTGACTTAGAACTCTAACACCTGTATAGATATCTTAAATAACTTATGATTCATGTATATGATCCTATGATATCATTAAAAAAATTTAAAATATAAATATAACATGGTCAAATGGAAAATATTGGTCTTACAGACCAATCTCATGACCTTATATCTCACTGTCTCATCTGAACCAAATAGGTCAACTTGTGAGAAACTTTTTCACTATATTAATTGACCTCCAAAACTTATACCAAACATTAACATGTCCTAAAATTCCTTAATAACATCTCTAGGTACTTGGTTTCATCATCTTATAATAAAAACACATTCCTAATAATCTTCTCACTGTTGCTTGGGTTGTTCACTATTTTTGCACCATTTGGCCTATTAGCAATTGGCTAACTTGGATGGTTGATTTAACACACTTGAGGGATAAAACTTGTACATAAACCTTCATGGACATGAAACATGAGTCTCAATATTAATTCTCCATCTATTTTCATAATTTTACTTGTTCAACTCTAACTACTACAATAAATCTCTGAGAAATTAACACTTTCGTATAGGGTCTACTCACACAGCGGGAAACTAAATCACACCTAGAGTTACTTAGGAGAGTTGAATACAACCTAAAATAGCTTATATAATCATACCAATCCATTCTAAGCACTTCTAATTAACATTTTCAACATCAGGTCCTTATTAGGGTTCTAAGAGGGTTTAAACATGTTTTCATTCTTAACAATCATTCATAAATCATAGCCCCTCAATCCAAAAACAAATTGCAATAATTTTGAGCTAGGATAATTCCCCATCTACCATAAATATATTAGGTTCCCAACTAAAAGTTTTTCACTATGTATTTGTATTACTTTCCTTTACTTTTAGAAAATAAGTAAAACTCAAAGAAAGGGAAAGGTATAAATGAACCTGGGTGTAGTTGCACACTTCATGATCTAGATGATGTGAATAAATCCTCTTTAGCTTAGGATAAAATGATCTGCAATAAGAATGAGACTAGAAATGGGATTGATTAGTAATATTAGAGGGTGGATTGCCTAGCAAGTGTTAGATCCAAGAATTACAAGACTTCACTGAAGGGTTATCAATCCACTCATTTAATAAGTTAAGTTATGAAAAATAATGACAAGAGATGATTACATAAAGTAATGAAAAGTGATTAATCACAAGTAATAAATGTTTTCCAAGAGAAATGAGTGATTTTTTAACAAAATGACATTAACTTGTTTAAAATAAATGCTAAAGTGCTAAAACATGATTCAAATAATTACTTATGACTCTGTGTTGTGATAGGGGTCAAAAAATAAGATTTTGGGTTAGGTCTGATGGGTGATTTTAACTTGTTTTTGGGAATAAATAATTACATAGAGACCAATTCTAGTCACTATGTAACTGATACCAGTTGAGGATAACTAATTCTAGACAAAGGCAACCAATGCAATTCGAGGATGACTGATGTCAATCACTGTGGGTTTGTCATAATTCTAGACTATGACAAAACTAGACTTTTGGGCTATTGTAGAATGGTTGGTGGGATATTTGGAGTTTGGTTGATGGTCATCAAGATAGAATGAAAACTCGTAGATATCAAACAAAGAGGTTTAACACTCAAATGGCTTAGAATGGTCAGTGGGGATTGTTTGGACAAGGGGGTATTTGGAGTTGTATAACTCTAACACAAAATATAATATGGGGAGAGATTTTATCTGGGCAAAAAATTAGGTGACAATTTGGGTGACAATTTTACCCCAATTGATGATAGAACTTCTAGGAGCCATAACTTTTGCACCATAGCTCTGATTGACTCCCTGTTTAAACCGTTGGAAAGCCAAGAACAAGGAGAACATGTCGAGATAGAAAAAATATTTTATTTTTTGTTTTTTACCCTTGAAAACCTAATGTAAGTTCCCCAAATTTTAATTTTAGTAGTGTAGTCTAAAAATAGTAAGTTTTTAAAAATAGTAATTCCTTGAATTCTATATTGTTTTAAATTGTGAAAGTCAAACCACTTAATCTACCTTGAGATTGGTGACCTTCCACATCCTCCTCCTACCTTAAAAATGTGTATAAATGAATATGTAACCTAAAATGGAAGATAGACATCTCTTCCCAAAGATAAGCATATGTTTGTATTGCAATATTGAGTAATAAAACATCTCTTCTCAGAGAATTCATTGTTACTATGTTATTTTTATGTTCTTGAAATATCTATCATTTAAAACTTTTGAGTTTTGGATCATTGGTATTAGATTGGTTTGTCTTGAGAGTTTATGATCCTAAGGATGAGGTTAAACTACAAGAAGCTTGGGTGGAAAACAATAGAGCTTCCAAACTATCCACCAATTCACTCTAAATGACTTCAAATGGTGGATGACATCGAGACATTCAATCCCTTAAAGGAAAAGGTGAATGAATCCCTCCAATGGAAACAAGCATAGATACTACAATAATTCTCCCAAATTCTCCAATAAATCTCGATCGGAAATTTTGGCTCTTCATCTGCACTTCCTAGCTCCGCATCCATGGAACATCCTTTTAGTGCTCCAACACCCTTCAAGGTTCAGGTGAATTTTCATATCCCTACATTTGAAGGCAAAACCAATGCTAATGTAGTATAAAATTGGTTGGATCAATTGTCTTCCTACTTTTCTATAAATAAATTCACTGATGGAGAAAAGATCACTTTTTCTCTTTTGAAAGCATCATTGCCCATGAAAAATTGGTGGGAAGTGTAAAAAAAGAGGTTCAGTAAATATGACATTAGCCTTGAGGTGAAACCTACCTGGGATGATTTTTTGGAAGTGGTAAAGGAAGAATACTATCCCATTGGAGCATATGATGATCTATACATATAGTCGCAACAACTTTACAAAGGTAAGGACCAATCTCTTCAAGATTATACTAACTTATTTTCATTATCTATCTACAAGATTGAGCATCTAAGAAAGTGAGAAATATAAGACTCAAATATCATGGTGGAATAAAATGGTACATATGGGGGGGAATAGAACTCTTCAATTTGGAAACCCTCAGTGAGGCATACAAGTTTGTAGTGAAGATTGAGCAGAAGCATGGAAGAAATAATATGAAGAGTCGGCCTTCAAAATGGAAAAGTAAAAAGGAAGGTCAAACACGAGGCCAAAATTGGAAGAAAAAAGAGTTTCAAGATAAGAAACTGTAGAAGGGGAAGACTATAAAATGGTGTGATTACAAAAAAACTAGAACTCACTCTAAAGAAGAATGTTAAGCCATCAAGTCACTACTTTTTGAGTCATAATACTCAACATCTACTACTTTGTCTCATACACAACCTACAGTCAAAGAGGTTGAAGAATTGATTATAGATTTTGAGCCTAATACCATCATTACTTCATCATAGACCCATGAAGAAAGGCTGGATGACAAGGAAAGGTTGTTTCACTCTAAATTATGGGTAAAAAGGTAAGCCTCTAAATTTCATTCTTGATAGTTAGAGTCAAAAGAATTTAATCTCTACTAAAGTTGTGAGAAGTCTAAATCTATCCATGAATCCTCACCCAAATCCATACAGTATTGGATGGTTGAGCCCAAGGAGAGGCCTCCATGTCACCCATCATTGTCTTCTTTCATATGCAATAAAACCTTTACAAGATGAAGTATTGTGTGATGTAGTCAATCTAGATGTTTGTGATGTACTCCTTGGTCAGCCATTCATGTATGATCGAAATGGTATCTATGAGTCACAAACCTAATAATCACCCTAACTCTTGGAATGTAGTGCTACAGGGTACTAGAGGTACCACCTCCCAACTTTTTCTCCTTGATTCGTGCCAAGAAATGTAAGAAATTGGTGGAGTAGACAAAGCAATTTATTCTCATGGTGGTCAAACCAAATAAATCTAAGAAGGTCAATGTTGCAGTCCTAACTACACAATCAACACAAAAATGGAAGAAGATAGAATAAATCATGAGAGAATATGATGACTTATTCAAGTCACCCATGGGAGTTTCACTTCACTACCAAGTAAAACATTCTATCGATTTCATCCCAGGATCACCTTTACCTAACAGTCCTGTGTATCACAGATTAATTTTAGAAAATGATGATATAAAAAGATAGATTCAAGAATTGATCCAAAAGGGTCACATCAGGCCAAGCTCTTCACCTTGTGGTAGCTTGATTATCTTGGCACCAAAGAAAGATAGAACATGGAGGATTTACATTGACTATAGAGCCCTAAATAAAATCACTATGAAGAATCGCTACTCTCTCCCTATGATTGATGACCTACTGGACCAACTCCATGGTGCTAAGTTCTTTACCAAAATTGATCTCAAATTTAGCTATCACAAAATTCCCATCTATCCCACCAATGTCTAGAATACTGCATTCAAATCTAAGGAGGGGCTCTTCAAATGGTTGGTTATGCCTTTTGGCTTCACTAACGCACCTGTAACCTTCACGAGGATGATGGATGACATCTTATGACCCTTCACAAACTCATTTATGGTTATCTACCTAGATGATATACTCATCTATAGCAGAATATGGGAAGAACATCTATAACATTTTTGTAACATGTTTCAAACTCTTTAGAAGAACATGTTATATGCAAATCTTGATAAATGCATATTCAAGATGAAAATAACTTAGTACCTAGGGTAAATTGTGAATGAGGAAGGGGTCCATGTCAATCTATAAAAGATTCAAGTTATTCAAGAATGGCCTAAATTAAGGACCCTCATAGAACTTCATAGCTTCTTCAATCTTGCAAATTTCTATCACAGGTTTGTTCTTGGATTATCACATGTTTCTTGGCCACTAACCCAAGTGACTAAAGGAGGATCTAAAGCTACATTTTAGTGGGGTCAAATACAACAAAGGGAATTTGAGAATTTGATTAATAGACTTTTTTGAGACCCTATTCTTGCCTTGCCAAATTTACATCAACCTTTTGATTTGATGGCAGATGCATCTAAATATGCCATGGGAGTTGTCATCATGTAACATGGCCATCTTATTACATATCATAGTGAAAATTTCATTGATATAGTTAGAAAATACCTAACATATGAAATTGAGCTTTATGCCATTGTGAAAGCCTACAAACAATGGAAACACTACATCTTGGGGAAAGAGATGGTCATCCACACTGACCATAGACCATTAGAATTCATCTAAATGTAGAGAAAACTATGAAATGAGAGGCACCAAAAGTGGGCCACATATCTATAGTAATTCCATATAATAATCAAACACAAAAAAAGGGAGATTAAATATAACCAAAGATTGTCTAATCCACCTAGCATTTACTACACTTACCATAGTTATTAACTTGTGTGGACATGAGACTACCACTTGGGGTGCTCTGTATGAAGCAGATACTGCCTTTGTTGATAGATATCAGGTGCTTCAAAAAGGTAAACATGTTTTTTATTTATATTTACAAGATAATTTCATATGTCATATGGGACACATCTGTGTTCCAACTACAAAGCAATAGAATATGATATGGGAAGCACATTTTAGTAGGATAGCTAGACACTTTAGTATAGAAAAGACATTGGCAGTTCTTCAAAAACACTTCTACTAGCCCCATATGTGAAAGGATGTGAAATGATACCTAAAATATTTCACCCCATATGTGATATCCAAGCTAATAAATAAGAATAAAGGATTGTACATTCCATTACTAGAACCAACCAAGCCTTGGGAATCTATCTCAATGGATTTTCTCTTAGGTTTTGCCACTTCAAAACATGGCAAGGACTATATTTTTGTTGTAGTTGATCATTTTTCAAAAATTGATATCATGAGTTCTTGTAAGAAAAATATATCTGATGAAGAAACTACTCAACTATATTTAGTCATGTATGGCTACATTTTGGTTTCCCCAAGTCTCTTGTCTCAGATCAAGATAGTAGGTTCCTAAGTATCTTCTGGTCCACTCTATGGAAGATGATGGATACCAAGCTGATGAAATCCATAGCCTTCCATTGACAGATTAATTTTTAGATAGAAGTGGTGAACCACTTGATTGTTCACATGATTCGTATGTATCACTCTAAACATCTGTGCACATGGGATAAGGGGCTTCTTTTCATACAACATGGATATAATTGGGTCCTGCACAGCTCGACCAAGCACAGTCCATTCCAAGTATGCTTCAGGTTCCAACCCATGGCACCAATTGATATAGCCAATCCATTATCCACCATGGAATACACACCTCATGGGAGATCTGAGGTATCAAAATCAACAAATTTCACTAAACAAATTCAACACATTCGGAAGCAATTTCATGACATCTTAGAGAAGATGAATCAAAAGTATAAGCAATGCCATGACAAACATAGGATTGCACACCATTTTTTTGTGGGTGAAAAGGTTTGGTTGCAGATTCAAAAGGAATGACTTATAGGCCCACATAGAAAAATTTAGCCTCTACGATATGGTCCCTACACCATCACCAAAAAATTTGGAGAAAATTCTTTTGAGTTTAACCTACCAGCCTACATTGGTCTGCATCCAATATTCAACATGGAGCTTCTCAAATCATATCATCCACCTCTATTAGACACTTTAGTCATAGTATAATAACTATACCTTGATTATCTTGATCCATATATTTTTTTCTCCAATTGAGGAGGATCAAATTGTGGACACCTGGATGAAGACAACAAGAGGACATTCTGTTTCACTTTATCAGGTGGTCAAAAGGGGCCAGCTTAGCCACCAAGGTGAGTGGCTCATATTGAATCAAATTAAGACACAACTACCACACTTGATGAGTAATATTGATGTAATGGGTACCATTTATTTTCAAGGAGGGAGGAATGATCCAGGCAATAATTCAGGTGACAATTCAGACAACGATTTTACCCCAATTGATGATAGAACTTCTGGGAGCCATAACTTTTACACTGTAGCTCTGATTGACTCCCCGTTTGAACCATTAGAAAGATAATAATGAGGAAAATATGGTGAGATGGCATATATATTTTATCAATATTTTTTGACCCCCAAAAACCTAATAAAATTTTCCCAAATTTCAATTTTAGTAATGCAATCTAAAAATAGTAAGTTTCTAAAAATAGTAACTCCTCAAATTCTGTATTGTTTTAATTTGTGGAAGTCAAACAACTTAATCTCCCTCAATATTGGTGACCTTCCACATCTTCCTCATACCTTAAAAATGTTTATAAATTAATATATAAACCAAAAATAAATCAAACATCTTTTCCTAGAGATAATCATATGTTTGTATTGCAATCTTGAGTAATAAAACATCTCTTCTCAGAGAATTCATTATTATTGTGTTATTTTCATGTTCTTGAAATATATGTCAATCAAAAATTATAAGTTTTGGATCAAGATTAGAAGTGAGTGAAAGAAATAAACTACCAAAACTAAATATTAAACTGATAACAAGTATAGGATACTTATTTTTAAGGGAGTTTCTATCCTAGAGATGTCTTTAAGTTGAGTATGAGTTGATTGGGAGCCTAGAATAAAATGGGAAGAGTAATGGCACTTGAATCAATAATATTTAGGTGATGAAGAACTTTATGATATTTAGATTGGTTATTTGGTTTACTTAAAATCTTAGATTCACACAAGAGTGTTTATTCTTGCTCAAATGATTCAACCTCCTGAGTAAGAATCATGGGGTAGCCTTAAGTAACCAACATCGATCCTAGTCAACTGGCATCGATCGAGGGATGATCGATGATGATCAAGGTGAAAAAGGTCTTACTTTTGAAAAATAGTTTTTTGTACTTAATTTTGGTAGTTAAGACTTTGGAAGTGGTTTGAGTTTGTTTAAGGTAGAATGAGCATGTAAGAATAAAAAGTCTAGGAGGTTAGGATTTTAAATGCTAGCTTAATTAACTAATTAATTTAGTTAAATGTGTGTAAAGGGGTAAGTGGGTGTTTTTAAGGGTTTAAGAAATGTTTTAACCCAAGGGGGCCAAGGGAATTAAAATAAATGTTTTGTAATAAATAGAACCATTGGTACAATTTTTTAGTGTCTAAATTTTTCCCCTTTTGTTGTTTACGTTACATCAATAAAATGTAAATAGAAACAAATGATGCAGTGGAAGGTTTGATGCCCCAAGTATGGGAGGAGGTGTTCCCTTCATATCAAGAAGTGATGAGGTGAAAATGAAGTTGGGTGTGGGTTTGACAAGTGGTTAAGTGAGTGACAATATAAATTGGGTATTTGAGGCATGTAAACTGAAAGAGAAACACAAAATGAAACAAAGTATAAATGTCAATAATTATTCATAGATGAGTTTGTCATGGTCAAATAAATTGGTAAGGTTTTACATAGAATAACAAGGTATAGGTGAGCCACACCATAACATTAGGTGTAGCTGATATACATTGCACTTATAAACATAAGTCTCTTTATTTATTTGTGTTTTTAGGGTAATTAAAGTAGGGTGAGATCTTGGGAAGTATGAATGGGTTGTAGGTGTCAAGACAGCAAGTGGAAATGTTCCAATGCACCAAAATGGTTTCACATAAAAGTAATACACGTGTGGTAAGGGTGTTAATCATGGTAAGGTAGGCCACATGGTAAAAGTGACCAAGGTATATGTGGCACAAAAAAGATGTGAATAGTTATCAAGATGAACTGAAGGGTATGAAAGTGGTGGATGGTGGTAGAGGAAAATAAGGTAATCTCTAAGTGTAAAAACTAGATGCAAAGTGTGTTGTTGAAATGTGGAAAATGATCCCTATTGGTGTAAAAAGGGCCAAAGTTGTGGGTGTAATAATGGGTTAAAACCTAATGTACTTGATGAATGTTGATTATATTGATTCAGGTTGATTGACATCAGTCATCCCAACCCAAGGGTGACCTATATCAGTCACTGACTAAACCCTAGAAAAGGGGGCTAGTGACCAAAAAAATTAAAAACATTTTGGTGCATTATAGTTTGTTGTCACTTTTTACTTGAATGATTAGTACCTAAGAATATTTATCTAATGATTATGGAGTTAGATGGTAGAGGGTGAGTGGGTGAGCTTAAAAATTTGTCTGGTGGGATTGTGAGTGGTGTGAATAAGGTGACCAGTGAGGTATAGTATGGGGACCAATATATGGAGAGGAGCAACCATGCAACTAGGTGGAATTCAAGCAACATATAATAAGTGGGTACTGCCATGGAGGTAGACATAAAATGAGGTAAGTGATTCTATGTTATTTGTGTGCTTTTGTTTTATGTTTTTAAAAATGTTTGGGTAGGGTAGTGTTTTAGGGTAAATCTAGTATAGGGGATAATGGGGAGAATAGTGAGAGGGATTAGGGTTAGGATAGAAAGGGTGGGGAAAAAGTAGTGAAAATATAGGGTTTTGGGTAAATTGGGGCTTGAGGGTTCAACTAGGAAAAACACAATGACCAATGTTGGTCGAGGGTCTACTGATATTGGTCGCTAGGGAACCAATATTTGTCAAAAGTGGACTAACATCAAACAAATAAGGAAGCTAATGTCAGTCAACATTTGATTGATGTTAGGAAATAAGTAACTAATATCAATCGAGGGTCAATCGACATCGGTCCTTGGGTAAAGGGTAAGAGAGTTAAAAAATGTAGAATGTTGTAAAATGTTTTAGATTTGTAGAATGACTTGTAATGTTTTTGGTTGTCTAGGGGATGATGCTTGTGAAGGGCAGTAATAAGTGTGTAAGAGTGGGGGGTGGAAATAGCTTGGGTATTGAGTTGGTTAGGGTAAGTGATCAAGGGGATAAGTCAGAGGATGACTACGAGTAGTGATAGATTAGAGTAGCTAAGGGCATGGGTCAAAAGGATCATAAAGGTAATAAAATAAGGTTGTTGGTGTGGGTAAGTGTGAGAAATAGAAAACTATGGTAAAGTAGGGAAAATGTGTGTTAGGCTTGAAAGTGTAGGATAAACTAAGTTATATATCTAACCCATTAGGCAAGGTTTTTATTGATTATGTATGATCAAGTGTTACCATTACTTAAAGAATTGGACAGGGATATGATTAAGGATGAGTGGGCGCATATGACTATAGTGGGTCTAGGTGGTATACGATATTATCAGCACATGCCCTGAGATATAATGATGTTGATAGCCCTCATCAAGAGATAGGACCTAGATACTAACACTTTTGGGTTGGTGATAGGAGAGCTCACCATCATGCTAGAGGTAATCTATAGGATATTAAGGCTACCCATACAGGGTCAAGTGGTAGATCTGATTCATAGTGAGGAGCTAGATGCATAAATGGACTTGTTATATGATGAGCATTATTAGAGGCTTGATACCATGGTAGGGGATTCTATTTTTAGGATATTTATCATATGGAAAAATAGAGGAGGATATTGATGACTATGATGATGATAGAAGTCACCTATTATGCATTACCTGACTTTAGTGGTGGGATGTATCCATGAGATTTGATAGGCATTTTGGTCTAGCATGAGGACTAGATAGTATATGCATTAGCACCAACACTATTGGTACAAGTTTATTAAGATCTATGGAGCTATCTAATTCATATATGGTATGGGATGAGCATATACTTCTTATTCCATTACTGAGCATATGAACATATTACTATCTTATGACCAGTTGGATTACCATGGATGACATGGCATCAAGCACAATTTAGAGTTGGGTTTATGAGGTGGAAATATAATATGGAGCTATAATAGGTAAGTTTAGAGGTTTGAAATTTAGCATGGTTGAAGTAATTATTATATTCTTTGGTAGATGGTAAGGTTATTTGGATACCTTACATGGGATTCTTATCATGGAAGGGGCTACACACACAATTGTTTTCCATATAGACCATCAAATGGATATATGGGAAGAGAAATCATGAGATAGAGTTGATCCCTTTTGATCATGTGAGGTAGTAGTATGACCTGGTGTAGGGTGAGATAGGGGTATTCTCATGATATCAATGAGCAGATGCAGACGCACCACTAACTCTACCATAACCATCAGAGGATGACCTTTTATACGAGGAGCTACCAGCACCTATAAAAATGGATGATTTTGGGGTGACTCTTGATTATATTTATTAGAGGTACATATGGCACCCTATAGTGGTCAATGGAGATGGAGGATAGGGTCCCTATGTTAGAGTGGGTAATGGACAGGGTGAGGAGTTGGGTGAGGATGAGGGTGAAGAGGCATAGATGGAAGAGGAGGCACTTGATTTGTAGATAGTGACTACTAAGAGGGATACTATGAGAGTAGCATAGGTTTATTTACAATCATATTTTACATCCATGACATAGGAGAGAGACACAACTCGGGGATAACTAGTGATGAGGACCTAAGAGAGGGATAGTCTCTAGTCACAGCTATTCACCATCACCTAAGAGAGAGACTTTGTATGGGGATAGATGAATACTATCACTCTAGAGAGGGATGGGTTATAAGCATAATTGACATTGGTGATAACTAATCAAGATGCTTTGAGATAGGTAGGAGGATGATTATAGAGTGGAGCAATTATGGGACCACCTCCAACTATCCCAATGATGAGATATGACATTATAGTAGAGGAGTTTAGATACTATAAGGGACATATTATTACCTAGATTCTATATGTCCCTTGATACACAAAGTATCTAGTAGAGTGAGTAACATCTAGGAGCCTTGGTAGTACTACACCTAGTGGTGGCATAGCATTTACAAGGGCATAGAAGGGTTAGAGAGATAGATAGGGTCTAGGGGACATTAATTCCCTTGCACCATAGATTATTGGATTTTGTGTACTATTATGATTTTGATTTTAGCCTATGAGCCTATTTAGTGAGATGTACATATAATTTTGATGATGTATGAAGTTATGTGATATGATCTTGATATGATTCAAATATTCAATATATGAAGAAATGCCCTTAAGGTAGGGCAACACCATATAATACTCCTTTAAGAAGGAATAACTCCATAATGTCTCTTCGATGGGACAACCTCCAATATCCTCTTACAATAGAAAACTCAATGCTTACTTGATATCTTTACCATGATTATCGTCTCCTTTATATATAAATATATCTAACCAATGGATGGGTAACCTCTTAATCCCAATGTAGGCTGACCATTACCCAATGTACTAATTCCACAAGTTACTCCATTATCCTAATATATTGTACCCATATAAATAACTAAGGGGATGTGTGCCACATGTCAGCATCTCCATCAACCTATATACATTAATATATCATATCCCTAGGTACATAGAATTACTTTCCTCCTTGTCATGTTTTGTCCCTGAAACATAGGAAGAAACCAAATAATGAGTGTGATTCAAATCATTGCATACTTGTCTCCAATCTCAATCATCTATCCATCTATATGTGATCTTGGTAGGTGATAGCTCTCCAAGATTGTTTCTAAATTGCATTGTGCTCCTATGATTTTGTTCATGATCATAATTCTACTATTTTGGTGTCCAAGCATAATTATTCCTCTTTTTATTCCATGTATCATATTCCATTGCACTACTCTGATTCCAACCATGACCATAGTAGGTATTCTTCCATGAATAATCATAGTGATTTCCCCATTCATTCATGTGCCATAGTATTTTTTCTTTGGATTCCCTACATATCCATAATGATTGGAAATTTTATCTCTTGTATAGACAAAATGATTGTTGTGATGACACTTCCTCACCTAGTTCCATGAATTTTTCCTCTCATGATGATGTGGGTGTCTATATACCTCAACTTTTTCCAATATTTTAACCTTATCCACCTTTTCTTTTACTCCTTCCACCTTTTCCTTCTTTGTCTCTTTAGTAGATGAAGTGTTCATTTATAATTGTAGTGTGTTTCTATCTATATCATTTGAATATTCATCATGCTCTTCATCACCTATTTCAATCTCACCCTCATGATCTACCTGGATTGTTATTATTGTCTTTTTCACTATGATATCTTCTAAAGTGATCTTCTTTTTCCTATACCAAAACTTCATGAGCTTTTATTGAACATTAATATTCATTGTTCCCAAAGTCTCTAACCATGGATATCCAAGAACTATATCCACATCATCCATATCCAAAGCATAAAAATCTGAATGCAAAACATATGTTTCTATAATGAGCTTCAAATCTTCAAACATTGAAATATTATTACCTTCTACTTGAACCCCCTTGATATTATTTGCTTGAACATGTAGATGCTTGGCCACATTCATGTTAATGAAGTTATACTTTCTGGTAGGGTTTATGGACACAACTACCTTCTTCTTTTGAATGCATCCATGAAATTGAAAAATTGACTCAGATTTCTTTGGAGCCAAATTATTTGAACACTCTTCTTCTTCTTCTTCTTCTTCTTCTTCTTCTTCTTCTTCTTCTTCTTCTTCTTATCCTTCTTCTTCTTTTTCTTTATTGTCATTATTTTCTTCCTCTTCTACATCCTCTTTTTCTTTTATATCCCATCGATCTAGGAAGATTTGTTTCATTGATTCCCATGAACAATACTTTTGTGCAAAACTCAATTGATTAAACCACCAATGTTGTGTAGGCCCATACAAAGAAAGAGATAATTTTATTTTCCATAAAAAAATTTTAGTATTATTCTCCTTAAAAATTATCCACCATTCTCTAGCATCAACATCATCTTCCCCTAAAATTTTTTGCAACTTCATGATACACAAAAAAAGTAGTGTTCATGAAACCCTAAAATGTCAATAACTCATACAAAAATGATCCAAAAAGTCCCAAATTTTTAATTTATCTTCCTCTTGTGATATTGGAGCCTCAGTCAAAAAAATTTAAAACAATGTCACAAATTTTGACCTGTAGATTGAATATATGAAAACCCATAAAATCACAAAAAATCACTAAAAACAACTCTAAAAATTCTGAATTTTTGACTGTGATTTTCTTATATCTTCTTACATATCAAATAAAAATTTAGAATAAAAAGTAATTATATTTATGAATATATAGTGAAATTAATATAAACCCTAAAATAGCAATAACTCCCTCAAAACTAATTACAAAATCTCGATTTTTTTATTGTGACTTATTTAAAATATTATCCATATCTAGTAAAAAATTGTGGAAAAATTAACAACCAATAAAAAGATATTGATGATTCAAAAAAATTAGGGTTTCACTCCACACAAATTGCTCAAATTTAATCTATAATACCACTTGATATGATCTTGATATGATTCAAATATTCAATATATGTAGAAATACCCTTAAGGTAGGGCAACACCATATAATACTCCTTTAGGAAGGAATAATTCCACAATTTCTCTTCAAGGGGACAACCTCCAATATCCTCTTACAATAAAAGACTCAATGCTTACTTGATATCTTTACCATGATAATCATCTCTTGTATATAGACATCTATCTAACCAATGGGTGACCTCCTAATCCCAATGTAGGTTTACCATTACCCAATATACTAATTCCACAAGTTACTCTATTATCCTAATATATTGTACCCATATAACTAACTAGGGGGATGTGTGCCACATGTCGGCATCTCCATCAACCCATATACATTAATATATCATATCCTTAGGTACATAACATTATGGTTGATTTATGTTTTTTTATATTATGTTTACTTATGTGATGATCCATGTTGATGATGTTATGAGGACATATAGATATGATGACATGTTTGTGTATGGCATTTTTTTTGTTAATAGGCGTATGCTAGATTTAATTTTTTTTATGTGGATATTAAGTTAGTGATACCATACTTAGATGCATATTTGATATGAATAACACAATTAGTTGATTCATTTATCTAGTTTAGATAAATGATTAAATGTTGTTTGATTCATTCACAATAAAAAGTTGTTATGAATTGTATGTGATAGAATAATTTGACTTATGATTGATGATAAGCAAGATTTATTAGCTCCTGTGATGTTAGAAACTAATATGAGATGCGGGTTTGATAATATATGATGATTTTTATGTGATGAATAATTTGGTTGACTTAGGATTTGTTATGAGATGATGGATATTATTTCATTATGTTGTTTATTACAATTATGACAAATAGAATGTTTTCATTATAATAAAAACACCTAAATAAATGATATGGATGGTTAATAAAAGATAATGTGACAACATATAATAAAACACATAATGTTCTAAAATGTATTTAATATGATGATGCCATTTATTTTTTATATATTGGATGAGAGATTATTTAAAAATTTCAAAAACCACCTTAACATATAGTTAATTTGGGTAAAATACTATATGTAAGAAGAGGAAGGAAATATCAATAATAAGGCAAATGCCTTAATGAATGTATCAACCAATAAGCATGATGAAAAATATGAAGAAGTGGTGCTCTTTCATTGGGAAGGACCAAAATAGAAAGATAGACTGGCTCATTAACATAATCCCTTCTCATGCTATTAACATTCATTCATCTATTAATAAGTATCTTGATCACGTAGTGTAAAGTAAGGTCAAAATCCCTTTGTGTTTTGGAGGGTATAAATGGATATGGATGATGGTGCAACCATCTTGTGGGGATAGTTTTACCTTTATTTAGGTGACCTAAGAACCATTATAAACGTGTCCATGTCTTGTTTTGGTGTAGATAGATCGATGTAGAAAGTCTACTATTACTTTTGTGAAAGTTGATTGAAGCTTTCATACATATATTTTTTTTTCATTTTGAATTTTAACTATGGGTCCTTTTGAAGCTTTTGAGGTTGATAGGTTTGTGAAAGCTGGTCAATGCAAAAATATTCCATATGATTACTTGTTTGACAAATGTTTGACTTATCCATCCTTCAAGGGAGTGGTCTAATATTTTTATTTATTTGATTTGAATACTTGTCCTTCAAGGGAGAAGTCTATTTTATTTTAAGCAATTCTAAGTTATTTTCATAGTTGTCCTTAAAGTGAGTAGTCTGCATTATTATATATGACCCATATATTGTTTTTTATTTTTTTGTTTTTTTGTAGACATAAACATGTTTGTATAGGCCTAAGGTTTACCATTATGAGGGTAAAACTATAAAATAAGAAGGTTGAATGGTGGGTGAAAAGCTATTTAAGAGACAATAACCATGGCAATCCATCCTATAAAAAATGAAAAGTATCCATATGAACCATTCCATGGTTAGAGCTATGGTACCCATGTTTACGATTTAGGATAAAACTATGATGGATAATCACGTGATTATTTTCTTTAATTGGTTGTCCTTAAAGGAAGGGGATGAAGCTGATAATTTTGTAAAATAAGGGATCAGCTTAAGTTAAACACAAGGTGATCTAGAACTTGTGTTAGTAAAATATTAAATGTAGATGTGAAGCATTGGGGGGTTCAAGTTCCATTTTCCATTCAAGAGATAATAACTGGTAAGCTCTTGACCCATACTTATACATGATGATAAATGGTCCAAGCCAATTGATATCAAACTTACCCCGTTTGATTCTTTCCATGTTAGTTACATGTTTTGTCTTTAATATGAGGTCTTCGATATTGAATCCTCTCTCTCTTAGGTGTTTGTTATAATCATGTTTTATTTGCTCTTAAAAGACAAAAAGATGAAGTACGACTCAATTATGCTCGTCAAGTAGCTCAACTTAGGCTAGACATTCTTGATGACAGTCTCCTTTTGAGATGATATCCTTTAGGGATATACAAAGGGAGGGAATTTATAATTTTTGAGGTAAGATAGCCTCTGCTTCATAGACAAGTGAGAAATGGGTGGAACTTTTAGGGGTTTGAATGCTAGTTTTATATGCCCATAAGGCAAAGGGAATGTGTAAGTACCAATCCCTACCAAATTCATAGACTATTTTGGTTAGCATTATATTAAGTGTTTTATTAGAGGATTCATTTTGTCCATTAACTTGTGGACATTATGGAGATGAGAAGCTTAACTTAATTCCAAATGTGTCACAAATATTTCTTACTTCCTTATTTTTAAATGATTTTCCATTATTGTTGATGATTTTGTAAGGAACAATGAAGCAATAGATGATATAATGGTTGATGAAGTCAATAATTTTATCATCTTTGGTTGAGATAATGGGAATAGCCTCAACCCATTTGGTGAAGTATTATATTATGGTGATGATATAATGATGTCTCTACAAATAATGAGGGTTGATTTCACCAATGAGATCTAATCCCCACTAAGAGAAGGGCCAAAATTCCTTAGAATCTTGATGTCCATGACTAGGAACATGATGGAAGTTGGTATGTTATTAACACTTGACACACTTATTGACATAATCATAATAGTATTAGTTAAGGGTAGGCAAATTGTAGAAAAGGATAAACATGCATTTATTGATAGCTAAACCACTAAAGTGTCCTCCAAAAATCCCATCGTGAGTTTATTTGATTACAAGAGAGATTACATGATTATGTAGGCATCTAAGATGGAGACCATCAAAGCCTTACTTGTAAATAATTACCCCTTATATGGTATATTGAGAATTAATCTATATAAAATATTGTCTACCATTCCTAGATAGTTTATAAGGGATGATGGCTAAGGTAAGGTAGTTGAATATTTGCTTATACCAAATATCAGTTTGGGTTTCCTCCACACTGCAGATGGAAGAGAGATCTAATTTGCTTATAACAATTCTGATGATATGATTTGGAATATAAAGTTGTAGATGGGATTTGGGAAGGAAAAAAATCCATGGTATCATCATAATTATTTATCAAACATGGAGTGGCTTCAATAAGGTAATGATTAAATGATGTCAATCGTATATCTACTAGTTATTTATACTTCTATAGAACATACTTTTTACATTGATAGGAACCATTGATTTGGTTAAGAACAAGTTGGGAGTCATAAAAAAAAAGTATTGATTTAAATCCCAAGTACAAAGCTATTTGGAGACATAGAATTAGGGCCTCATACTCAACCATGTTATTGGTGAAATTAAATTCAAGTTTGAAGGATGAGGAAAAAGGATCACATTCAAGGGGGATAAGGATAATTTTGGCACCCCCATAACATTGACATTTTGATCCATCAAATAACATGGCCATTTGGTAAGAAATGTCTTCTTGAGAGAGAGTTGTGATAGACTCATTGAGAAACTCAAGATTAGAAGGTTGGTTCTCAGCAAAAAGTGACTCAGAAAATTGATAAAAAATGATTTTCCCTTTGATTTACTTTTACTAAAGGAACTAAAGATCTAACTTCACAAAAATCATGATCCATCTATCCATATGCTAATTTTAATATGGCTTAAAATTCATGTACTTGAGGGGGTTGGTGTTGGTGATGACAAAGGTTTTATGGTTAAAGAGGTAGTGATGAAGCTTGGAAGCCACAAATACCAAGGTGAGGCACAATTTCTCAGTATGGTTATATCAAGTCTCATATTCTATAAGTGTTTGACTTATATAGTATATTTCCTACTCTTTATGTTGATCATCATGATATGCAAGCATGACACCTATGGAATGGTTTGTGGTAGAGATGTATAGGTAAAAGGGTTGGTCTTCTTTGGGAGGGATAATAATAGGTGGGGAAATAATGTATCCTTTAAGTTATTTAAAGGTTGTTCAATAGTATTCATTCCACTTAAAGGAGATATATTTATTAAGGATGTGATGAAAAGGCTGACATATATCAGATAGTTGAGAGATGAACTAATGGATGGATTGAAGCTTCCCCTACAAAATAAAAAATTTCTTAAGGTTAGTTGAAGGAGGCATGTTGAGAATTGCTTTAAATTTAATGGTATCAACCTCTATTCCATGAAGAGAAATGACAAAGCTAAGAAGTTTACCTGATAATACCCCAAAGATGTAAATCTTTGGGTTGAAGTGAACATGAAAGTGGATAAATCATTAAAAGATAAACTTAAATATTTTCAAATGGTCTTTATGAAATTTAAACTTACTAAGGAGGTCATCCACATAGTCTTCCATGGTTTTGTTTATAGGTTCATGAAATATGTAGGTCATAGCATGTTGATAAGTTGCATCAGTGTTCTTCAAGCTGAAAGGCTTGACCCTATAGTAAAAGGTTTCCCATATGGTCATGAAATTAGTTTTATGTTAATCTTATGGGGTGATCAAGATCGATTATAGCTTGAGAATCCCTCCATAAGAGATATCATCTCATGGTCAGTAGTTAGATCAATAAGCTGGTTAATGCTTGGTAAAGGAAAGTCATCTTTTGGATAAGCAAGGTTAAGATCATGAAAATCCATGAAAATACAAAGTCCCCTTATTGTTTTAGTGATAGGAATTATATTCAAGACCTATTGGGGATTATCAATGGGTTGGATGAATTTGATGGATAAAAAACATTAAAGCTCTTCTTTAACAACAAGGTCAATGTGAGGGTCGATCCTTTAAAGCTTTTGCCTAATAGGTTTCGCATCAAGGTTAGTAATGATGTTCTGGATGACTATATAAGGGTCAATTCCTAGAATATAACTATAGTACCAAGCAAATGTGATGTTATGGTCACATATAAAAGAGGAGAAATCCTGACACTTTGAGTAATTTAAATATTGGATAATTTTGATTATGTGTGGGTTATCTTGAGTGCCCAAGTTGATGTCTTAGGAGGAAGGGATTTATGAAAGGAAGAATATTTAGCACCAAGATATGTGAGAAGGGAATCATCATCCTAACATTAGATAGTATTAATGGTAGGATAATTGTTTTCAACCATCTCAGGATGAGTTAAAGGAATGGTCCTAGTTTCCTTGTGAGTTTGATAGGTCATGGGTTTGAAACTAATCATATTTATCCAAAAAAAACTTAGGAGGGATGGAATTGAGATCATCATATTTTAAAGGAGAAGGGGTTAGTGAGGATGGGGTTTCTTTATTAATTTTTCTGATGGAAGATGGGTTGATTGCCTCTTCTAGTTAGATGAATCCAAGACCATGTCATTCACAAGGCTTTTGAGTTTTACATGGGAGAAGCTCATGTGCTCCATGTTCATAATGGCCTAAACCAATTATTTTCCAAGAACACCAATAAAGGTATGTTTGGAAAATCTCTTGTTTATCTAAGAAGGACAAATTGGAGGTGAATAGTTTAACATAAGAGGAGCCATTGGAAGCCAAAGGTGGTTGATCAAGTCCCCTATAGATAAAATCATCTTGGTAATTAAGAGGACCAAAAGGAATGATAGTTCTAATGTTGGAATCATAACTAGGATACTGATCTAGATTTCCATACTCTTGGGGAGTAGGAAGGGCATCTAGAGTCAATAGGAAATATTCTCCAAGTGAGAGATGTTAGGACTTGTTCCAAAGTCTTAATGTTAGGTTAGATTTTTGGTAGGTAATAAATAATAATTGTAAATGGGGCATGCATCTTTTAGTAAAGACACCCCCATAAAATAAACTTACTTAGTTTAATTATTAGGTAGTTTTAATGTTTTATATTTATTAATTAGAATTACTTTACGGGTTGTTTTCCCGTATTTAGTTGGTTATAAGATTAGTTGTTTTTACCGGTCATTGGTAAAAACTATATAAATCCATGTTTGCATTGTAAAAGGGTTAACAGAGTAAAGGCACCCTTATGTACTTGATTTTTTTGAAATTAATAAAATACTTGTGCACTCACACTAAGTGGGGACAAGGTTCAACCTATTTTGGTTCTGGAGTTATCAATGGTATCAGAGCATGGTTATTTTGGGAGCACGGTGAAAAATCAATTCGCGTCATATCTTTTGGCATGAAATAAGGTATGCCATATAAAATTTAAAAAAAAATTATTTGGTTTAAATGTTTGAAAAATTATTAAATTATTTTAATTTTTCAAATATTATTCACATTTAAACTTGTATTTTCCATATACCACTGTCTGGTCTTTTTGATCATTTGATACTCCATTTTCCTGTGTTAAACCTCCTCATTTGACATAAAAAATGAATTTTTAGCATTTAATGTTATTAAATTCATTATTTTTTGACCAAAACCAGATTTGTACGGCCTTTATATTTGAAAAAACCTCTGAAAGTTTTCATTCATGGCTGTCATTGTGATTTGCATTCATTTCAAGTCTTTTTAAATCCAAAACATCTACAAATCTTGATCAAATGGCATTAAAACCTCTATTTTTGCATTTTAAATGAAAAATTTGGAAAAATCTGAGTTGTACGGCCTGTTGTATGGCCTTCCAACACCCAGCTCCATTTTCAACTCATTTCCTTCATAAAATACTTTGAAAATTTACCAAAACTCAGTCAAAATCTATTTTAGCAAGCCTGTACAGATTTGTACGGCCTATAGGTGAGAGAACAGGTAAAAAAATTAATTCCCAAAGCTGCCATGGCATCCCATGGAAAAATGGCACTAGAATAAAATTCAAAAATTATTTTTTTGATGTTTCTAAAGTTTTGTTTCAAATATTTGTTGTGGTTGGGTCCCACGGGAGAAGCTTGAAAGAGAAGGCTGTAAAAAAGGAAAAAGAATTTGAATTTATTTACTCACATTCACATGTAATTTTTTTTTCCCCTCATACACAAAAATCTGGGATAAGTAGAAATTTTTGAGTATAATGTTCTACAAATGTTCTTAGAGCAATTGGTTAAGCTTATTTTGTTAGAAGCTTGCAAAAGAGAAGGTCAAGGGTTCAAATCCCTTCTTTTTGGAGAAAGTTATTTTTGCTTTGGAATATGCTTTTTTGAAAAAGTAATATTCTCTTTTTTAAATCAAAATATTGTAAAACACATACTTATTGTATTGTGTTATTTAAATTTTTGAAAAAGGGGCAAAATTCAATCATATTTCTTTTACATTGTTGTGGTGAGATAAGGGTGTAATTGGTGGAATAAGGTTGTAATTTGGCAAAATAAGGGTGTAATCATTGATTTTTGGTGTGGTTAAGTGCAAAACCCATCAAAAATACTTATTTTTCTTTTACGCTCTACGCGGAGGTTAAGTGCAAAACCCCATAGAAGCAGTGTTTTGTGCAGTGAGTGTGATATTTGTTTCATTTATTTTGCATTTTTTCACATGTTTCTTTATTGCACTTGCTTTCATTTCAAAATGCTGAAAATTTAGAATTTTCTTTCAGATGGTGATAGATTAACAATTTCCAATTATTCAGATTGGAAACGATTGATGCAGGCTTCACTAGTGTTTAATGAGTTATAGGATATTGTTAAGAATGAAAATCCCACATTGCCAACAGAGCAGGCTAAATTAGATATTTTCAATTTGCATGATTCTAAGGCCTTATCTCTTATTAAATTTTATTTTACTCATGATACGTATGTTTATATTGAAAATTCTCCTCATAGTTACACTGCATGGAAAACATTGTCAGATTTGTATGATAAGAAACCTAAGCATAAGAAGATAGATATTCATATGCAGTTGTTTACTTTGTCATTAGATGAAGATGGGGATATGGGAGAATATATGTCTAAGTTGAAAAATATCACTACTGAGTACACTAAGGCTAGTTTTGGAAAACTAGATGATGACCTCATAGTTACAGCTGCTTTGAAAGGACTACCAGGGTCCTATAAGAATTTTATTGAGATGTTCCATGTCTTTGACAAGATCACATGCATCACCTTTGATAAGTTGGCTAAGTTTCTCATCCAACATGACCTCTCTCTACCCAAGAAATCCAAGAAAATTGAAGAAGCCCATGTTTTAGAGTCAAAGCCTAATTCATCTCCATCTGGGCATCAAAACAATAAAGGAAATAGTTTTAGAGGGGGTCGAGGTTAAAGAGGAGGAAAATATCAAAATAGAGGTAGGGGTCATTTAAATAGTCAACAATATAATCAATCACATTCACATGAAACAAGTGATCGAGGACATGGTCACAATTTATATAGGGGCAGAGGTCAAGGTAGATCTGACATTCAGTGTCATAGATGTGGAAAATTTGGTCACATTGCCTCACAATGTAGGATTCCTTTTGATAAAATTTAGAGGCCACAAAAAGTGACTAAGACTAACTCTACTCAGTATGTCGATCATGACTATGATGAATCTAGTAATGTTGCCCATGAATCTGCATTCACTACTTTGGGACACATTGATTATTTTGAATATGAGGCTAGAGATGAGCTCACAGATGTATGGGTTTTAGACACAGGAGAAACCAAACACATGACATTTATGAGAGATTTCTTTTGGTCTTATAAGGAAGCTTCTCTCTCTCTAGTTGCCTTAGCAGATAAGTCTATGCATACACCACTTGCACTTGGTTCTATTCGAATTCTTCTTCCTAATGGGTCTATAAATACTTGGAGGATGTTTGGTATGTTCCCACATTAAAGAAACACTTACTTTCTTTGGTAACTATTCGAAAGAAAGGTTATCAAATTGTGCTTGAAAATGGGCTCATTTACATCAATTCAGTGAAGGATGATTATAAAACAATGTATACAGGCTATGAAGATGGAAACTTGGTTAGATTGCATTGTAAGGTGCTTCCTCCCAATATAGAACTTGCAACAGTTGTTGACATAGGTACAAGTACTATGTCTACATAGCGCTTATGGCATCTCCGCTATGGACATTTGAATATCCACTCTTTAGTGGATTTGTAGAGATATGGTATGGTGAATGGGTTGCCCACTTTTCACAAAGATAGTATTCTTTGTGAGTCATGTGTTTTAGGTAAACAAAATCAGAAAAAAAATCCTAAACAGTCATCTTGGAGACCTAACAGATGTTTACAGTTAGTTCATAGTGATGTAAGTGACATGAAAAAGTCATCCATTGGTGGGTGTAGATACTTTGTCTTGTTTATTGATGACTTTTCTAGGATGACTTGGGTATTCTTTATGAAAAATAAATCTGAAGTTTTTGCTAAGTTTGTTGATAGGTTACACTTAGTCAAAAAATAAACAAGTTCACATTTGGCCACTCTTCATTCAGATAATAGAGGTGAGTATACCTCAAATGAATTTTTAGACTATTGTCGAGAAAATGGAATTCATCGACAATATAGTAATGCTTATACTCCACAACAAAATGGAGTATCTAAATGAATGAATAGAACTTTAGACGGCATAGCACGTGCCATGTTGCACTATAAATAGCTTGATGATAAATTTTGGGCTGAAGCCATTGGTACTGTAGTGTATTTGAGAAACAGGTCCCCCACAGTTGCACTTTTGGGACAAACTCCATATGAGGCATGGTATGGGTTTAAACCCAAAGTTAAACACTTGAAAGTGTTTGAATGTGTTTGTTTTACTTTGGTTCCTATTAAACATAGAACTAAGTTGGAACCATGAAGTTTAAAATGCATCATTCTTGGTTATTATGAAGATAAAAAGGGGTTTTGTTTGCTTGCACAGGATTCAGGCAAATTCATAGTGAGTCGAGATGTAATATTTGATGATTTTGGGACTATGAACACTGCAGAGATTGATTCTCAACTTGATAAATTAGAGAGGAAAAATAAAAAAAAGAGATAAGGGTTTGAATAATGGGGATAACTCTTCAAATTTATGGTATGAGACTCAAATTCCTTCACTTTCCTCTCCTTCATCTACAAGTTCACAGGTTGATGACTTAGAAATTGTTGAAAATTCTCTAAGTCCCCCTTTGAATGATCCACATAATGAGAATTCTGGAGTCCCTAATTTGAATAATTTGTCTAAGGATCCAAAATGGGCTCAAAGTACTTTTTTTGACTTGATAGCAGATGAAGTTGGTTTAACAGGGCCCAAGAATTCTTGAAAATAGGTGAACTATGCTATGCTTGTTACTACTTCTTCCACTTAGCCATCCACTTTTGAGGAGGCATCTACTGAACATGTTTGGCAATAAGCAATGAAATGTGAGTATGATTCCATACTTAACAATAATACATGGGTTTTAGTTGATCCTCCTCCACATGTTAAACCCATCAGATGTAAATGGGTTTATAGGTCTAAGTATAAATCAGATGGTTCTATTGATAAACATAAGGCATGACTTGTTGCAAAAGGATATGTGCAACAAGAAGGTATTGACCATCAGGAAACATTTGCACCAACTGCCAAATGACACACTATTCATATGGTACTTGCCTTAGTAGCACAAAATGGTTGGAAAGTACATCAGTTGGATGTTAAAAGTGCTTTTTTAAATGGTGATTTATAGGAAGAATTCTATATGAAACAACCTCTGGGTTTTGAACAGGTGGGTGCTAAACACAAAGTGTGTAAATTGGCAAAAGCTTTATATGGGCTCAAACAAGCACCCAGGGCTTGGTATGAGAAAATGGATTCATACTTGAAATCCATTGGTTTTCATCACAGTGAATCAGATGATACTCTCTATTTTTGAGTGCAAGGTGAGAAAATGGTGATAATAATTCTCTATGTCGATGACTTGTTTATTATAGGTAATGATGAAAACCATAAAAAGTCTATGAAAAAGGAATTAAAATATGGGTTTGAGATGACAGATCTTGGACTTCTTCACTACTATCTAGGCATAGAGGTAACTCAAAAAGAGCATAGTATTTTCATTTCACAAACTAAGTATATTTTTGAGTTATTAGAGAGTTTTGGCATGAGTGATTGCAAACCTGCCCTCACTCCCATGGAAAGTAACTTGAAATTGTCTAAGGATGATAGTAGTGCCTTTTTTTATGGCACTACATATAGACAATTGGTGGGAGGTTTGATATAATTGATGACTACCAGGGTTGATATTTCATTTTCAGTTGGAATTTTATCTAGGTTTATGCATGAGCCTAGATAAATTCATTGGCATGCAGCAAAATGAGTACTTTGTTACCTTTAGGGAATGAAAACATATGGCCTTGAATACCACCGCAACAAGAACTTCAAACTTGTTGGATATTGTGATGCAGATTTTGGTGGATGTGTGGATGATAGAGTGTCAACCACAGGATACACTATGCATATGGTTTCAGTTGTCATTGCTTGGTGTTGTAAGAAGAAGGATATAGTGGCAAATTCATCAGTAGAATTAGAGTATATTACAACATGGGATGCTTCCAGAGAAATTGTTTACCTTTGTTGTATTCTTGAAGATCTTTGGGTTGCTCAGTTTTCTCCTACACAGTTATACATTGATAATCAGAGTGCAATCAACATGTCAAAGAATCCAGTGTTTCATGCCAAAACAAAACATATGGATGTCAAATACCATTATCTGCAAATGTTGGTGGCAAAGAAAACTCTTGATCTAATATATTGCCCAACTGTCGATCAGACAGCTGATATCTTCACAAAACCCCTTGACATAATCAAATTTGAAAATTTTAGAAAAATGCTTGGTATGTGTCCAAAGACCTGACTTTGGATCATAGGGGGGTTTGTTAGGACTTGTTCCAAAGTCTTAACATTAGGTTAGATTTTTGGTAGGTGATAAATAATAATTGTAAATGGGGCATGCATCTTTTAGTAAAGACACCCCCATAAAATAAACTTAGTTTAATTATTAGGTAGTTTTAATGTTTTATATTTATTAATTAGAATTAATTTATGGGTTGTTTTCCCATATTTAGTTGGTTATATAATTAGTTGTTTTTACCAGTCATTGGTAAAAACTATATAAATCCATGTTTGCATTGTAAAAGGGTTAACGGAGCAAAGGCACCCTTATGTACTTGAGTTTTTTGAAATTAATAAAATACTTGTGCACTCACACTAAGAGGGGACAAGGTTCAACCTATTTTGGTTCTGGAGTTATCAAGAGATGTCAGAATGTGAATTCCAAGGGGTCTTTCATAGGGATTTATGAAGATATGGTCAATTTTGTAGAAAATTGATTGATGAAGGATGAAGGGGTTGCATCTTTTAATTGAATGAGAACACCATTAGGACATTAAGTCATATTACATGACTTGAAGGGACTAGGGTCAGTTGGAATGACATGAACTTGACCCTCATACTCAAATTTTAGGCACCTATAAAAAGTTGATGGTACATAACCCATCGTATGGATCCAAGAGAATCCAAGTAATATGTTGTATTTGAAACTCTCCTTATATAATGTATAAGAGATTCAAGAGAGTGAGAGGGACCAATTGTATATGAAGGGATACCATCCCCAAGGTATTTTCCATTATATCATTAAAAGATCAAATGATAGTGGTTTTGGAAATGATGTTCTTTGAGAGCTTAAGTTGATCGTAGGCATGTGAGAAAATGATATTGATGCTAGCTCCCCCATCAATCATAACTCTTTTGATCCAAGTTTGATTGATGTGGGTGGTGATAAAGAGGGGAGGATATAGATCATCTAGGTAAATAGGAGGTATCTCCAAATATTAGAAGGTGATAAGGGTTTATAGCTAAAGGGCTTCAACTAAGGTTGCTAGTGATCGAGGATCTTCAGGTTAAACCTCAATTGATTGTGAAGCTTCCATAATAGATTTATAGTGTTAGGGTGAGGTTTGGATCAAATAATATAAGGTCATCTTCACTGAGGTTTGGTGAAGTTATTTAATAATTGACCTATGTATTAATCTGGATGGGTTGGATTGGGATGTACCCAAGATAGAAATTTTGGGGTTTGGTGAAGGTGATTGGGGTGATTCCATAGAAGAAGGGTATGTCTAAGGGATGGACACTTTGGCTTTCCCTTTATCCTTTTGGGTTTGTGATTCAGTGACCACATGGATGTCATATATTTAGAAAGTATGTGGGCTAGTAGGTCACTTCGGTTCCTTTGTACTCTTAGATGAGAGTTTGGGGACAAGTATATGTGGGGTGATAGTTTTAGTTTTTTGGCTTAGAGGTGGGATAATAGGAATTTCATCTATGAAAATATCATCCAAATCACATATTATTTGGATTATGTCTTGAATATATTTATATAACTTCAAGTCATGTCCAAGTGTCCTATGGTATGCAAAGATTATGTTGTCATTGAACTAAGCTGGTTTTGGGCTAAGAGGGTTGAATGGTTTGATGGGAGGTAAGACTATATAGTAAATTTTTAGAAAACTTTTCAAGATGGTAGAATAGGATTATATTAATGGAGAGAATGAGGTGGAAGTCTTGGATTTGACTATTAGGGTGGATACCTTTTGAGGGGTAGACTTAGTGAATGGAGATTTGGTTTCTGCAATACTTTAAGTACATGGTTTTGAGGTTGAGGGTTTGGTATGAATGGGTATAGGTATGGATAGAAGAGGAGGTTGGACTTGTAGTTTCTTCATTAGAGAGATTTCCCTTTTCAACAAGGTAGAAGGGTGAGGTCCTAAAATGGATGAGGTATGTGGCCCTAGAATGGAGGGTAAAGTTGAAATGGGAGGTGAAATGGTTTTGGGTTTCTAAAAATTAAATGGTTAAATCCTTCTTATTGGTTTGGTTTGTGGATTTTTAGGTAGGATTGGTAGTATCAGATATAATTTCAAAGGAGGATGGGTGAGATTTTGAGTTGGAAGGACACCTAGGTTTTTGATAGGCTTTAATGTAGTAGTGGGATTTGCCATGTTTGTTTTTTAAGGAGTTGGGTTTGTTGGTTTATGTGAAGTTTGGGATGTAGATGTTTTTGTAGGTTTTTTTGAGGTAGTTGTGGTTTCATTTATGGAGGTTAAATTTTGGGTGGACAATGGTTTAGTTGATGACTCCTTCTTGGTAGGGTATAGAAGCCCAAGACAGTGCCAAAACATGGCCCAATCAAGGTTTGGTTGAGATAAAAATTCTAGATTTTGGACCAACCTTGAAAATGGATTGTAAATAGGATTGGCCTCCCCAGTGGTAATTTATAAAGATAGACCAAGTGGTTGTGGAAGAGGGATGGTCATGTTTTCCTTTTCTTCTATTAAGTTTTCTAAGGAAATGGTGGGTGATTCAACCATGAAGGAGTTAGGTGATATGATCTCTTTCATAGTTATTCCTTCCAAAGGAAGGATATCTAGTTCTAATATGGAAAAATATGGCATGGGAGTGATGGTTTCCTCCTTAATTATGTTTTTCAAAGGAGAGATGGGTGATTTCACTATGGAAGTAAGTGGAGAAAAGATGGTGTTTTCTTCCTTTGTTATGCTTTATAATGGAGAGATGGGTAATTCCACTATGGAGGTGAGTGGAGGAGTGGTGGTTTCTTCTTTTTTTATGATTTCCAAAGGTGAGATGGGTAATTAAAATATGGAGGTGAGTGGAGGAGTGGTGGTTTGGGCCATAGGTTCATTAACTATAAGTTCATTAATAATAATGTTTACTATATAAACCTCATGTTCATAGGATGTTTTTGCATTTGTATGCTCATTATTTGTGAAAGGTGGCTAGTTTGGGAATGGTTGTTGGAATATGTCATGAACTTTATTGGGATGTGCATTTGGGTTATCCATTACAAGCTCACCCTTGTCAATCAAGTCTTAGATTATGTTTTTAAATGTTTTGCATCTATCAACATTATGCCCAATGACATGGTGGAAGTTACATATCTCATTTTCCTTATACCAAATTGTTCTAAGATGGGAGGAATCAAATTATTGAGGTGGTTTTATTGGAGGGAGTTGGATTATGGATTCCTTCAACAATTACTCCTAAACCAAAGCATAAGACTCTCCTACTGGAGTATATTGCTTTTACACAAAGTAGTTTTGGGATTTAGAATTTTGGTTTGAAGAGGTGGATCAGTTGGATTGGTTAAATACTAGAGGATGAACCATTTTAAGGATAACAAAATTGGTTGTTCCTTTGGATTTGGTGTGGTTTAAGGGTTTAGAGGAAGATTCGACAAATTTAAAATTAGCATTCTTATTCATCAACTTAAGTTTACCCTCATTAATTTCTCAAATTTCCAGCTTTATAGACATGGTAAACACCACATCAAAGGTTTGGAAAGTTTGAACCTATAGGGTGGATGAGATGTGTTCCACACATGATCGAAATAAGAGTTCAATTGGTATAGGTTGGGGTAAGGTGAAGGAAAGTTGGTTAATCAACCCTCTCCATCTAGTAATGAAATTGACAATGGATTCATATTCAAATTGATGAATAGAATATAAATCAGTTATGGATACTTTCTTAGATATGTTGATGGAGAAATGGTCTGAGAAAGTTTGAGCAATTTAAGCAAAAAGAAAGAGGGAGTGCTTAGAGATGTCACTATACCAGTCTAATGTGGGTCTCGCTAAGGACATGGGGAATATTTAGAGTATAATAGCATCATCAGAGGTAATTAAATAGAATGCATAGCTAAATGATCTTAGGTGTTTTTGGGGATCCTCCTTCCTTTGGAATTTGGAAAATTTTGGAAGTTTTGATTGTGCAGGGTAAGGAAGGATTTGTATAGAAGGGTGGATAGGCTCATTATAAATCTAATCATAAGATAAAAGACTATTGGCTCTATAAATGGATGTCTCTAAAGTTGTCATCTTATCCATCATCATTTTAATGAGGTTAGTCTACATTACACCCCCATAATTATAAGGTATACATTTTTGGGGTTGTGAGGGTGTAATATATTGCATGCTATAAGGTCCAGTAGAGGCCACATTTTGGTAATTGGCCATGAAGGGTTGGGAAGATAAATGATGCATATATTATTGTGGGTTTGGGATATATCTAGGGTTAGGTGCAATAGGCTTTTTTTGGGTCATGGGAAAGGTTGGGTTGGTTGGTTGAATATGTGTAGTCACCTTGGTACTTAAGGGTGGGAGATTAGATGGTATGGAAACCACTAAGTTTTGGAAGGAGTTAGAGGATTTTGGATGTTGAGTGGTAATAGGTAAATAATTAATACTAGTGGAAGGAATCCCAATAGTAAGTGGTTCTTGGGTTGCCATGGGATGAGTTGTCCCTACATTTGATGGGTCAGTGATGTGGTTGGTGGAAGTAGAAGGTGATTAGGAATTGTTTGGTGGAATGGAATCTTGGTTTTAGGTAATAGTGGTTGAAGGGTTGTTTGTGGAAGAGGAAGCTTGGGTCATCATGGATTAGGTGGTAGATATGGTGGCAGCCAAAGTATCACTCATAAGGTAAGTGGTCATGCAATGAGGTGGTTCAATGGAAGGAATTGAAGCATGGGAACAATTAGCAATTATGGAAAGTTAGTGTTGGAGGGCCATGAGATTATTATCAAAGAGGTTGTTGAATTCCATATCTCCTCAAGAAAAATATCAAGGCATATCGGGACTCTTGAAATGGTTAATAGAAATTTCAGCATCTAGAGTGTACTCCATGGATGAGGAAGAGGAAGATGGTTGGTGGGAAGGTTTGGTTTTGGTTTTCTTGGTCTCTATTTTGTTACCTTGTCAAGACCATGCAATGAATGGTGGAAGTTTTGGAGGTTTGGTGGAAATGAACTCACACACTAAAGAAGAGATCCAAAAAAATAAAAATTTATGGAAATCACACACACGCTAAGAGTACATTAGATCCTAGAGTTCTGTTTATCTCAATTTTAGGCTTATTCCTCAATTTTAGAAGTTTATGAGACTCTACATGGTTTATGAAATTGGTAATAGAATAATAAGTCTATGGATGGTTTCAGGTTTGTTTAGGCTCACAAGATATTTTTACTAGAATTGGTATGTGGATTGATATTGGAGCTTACCCCCTCACTTCACACACAACCGTAATAAGGGTGTCATGTGCTTAGCCAAGATATACCAAATTATCAAAGTTTATACTTAGCTAGTGTACTAAGTTTTGGTTTCTCCTCTTGGTAATGATGTCTAGGTAGGATAGCCAAGGGTGAAGGTTTACCACTAGGTGATTAAATCCTAGTCAGGCCTTATGTCAATGTTTGAAGAATTAATTATATGAGTAGTTTAGTATGTCTATGATATAAGTGATTGCTATGATTGATTTACTAATTAATTTAACTATTTGATTTAACCATGTAAGAAATCAATGAATGAAGGTTGATTTTAAACTCGAAAGGAAATTTTTTATTTCTTTGAATGAGTACAAAAATAGCTAGAATGTACCAAATGTAGAATGAGAATGCAAGTCCTATCCTAGGATGAATGGAGTTTCACTTTTTATAAATAAAGGAAAATGAATGATTTTGTATTTTCTAAGAAATTAAAAAAAATAAGTACTTGATTTTGATTTTTAAAAGAAGGAATTGAAATTTTATGATTTTACATTTTAGAAAAGAAGAAAATAACATTTTAGTTTCAGAAACAAAGAAGTGAAATGAATGTGTCTTTCACTAATGCAATTAGAATGTCTTAAAACAATTATGAACCCAAGAAAAATTTAAAGTCCCACCAGGCATGCCAAAATGTTTCACTATGTTTTTGTATTATTTTCTTTTATTTTTAAAAAACAAGTAAAACTCAAAGAAAGAGAAAGGTATAGATGAACCTAGATGTAGTTTTATGCTCCATGGCTCCATGATCCAGATGATGTGAAGAAATCCTCTTTAGCTTGGAAGGTAATGATCTACAATAAGAATGAGACTAGAAATAGTATTTATTAGTAATATTGGATGGTGGATTGCCTAATAAGTGCTAGATCCAAGAAGTACAAGACTTCACAAGAAGGTTTTCAATCCACTCATTTAACAAGTTAAGTTATGAAAAATGTTGAAAGAGATGCTTGCATAAAGTAATTAAAAGTACTTAATCATGATGTAATAAATGCTTTTCAAGATAAATGAGTTATTTTTTTTTTAAATGACATAACTTATTCAAAATAAATGCTAAAGTGCTAAAACTTGATTTAGAAAATTTCTTATGACTGTGTTGTGATAGGGGTCAAAAAATAAGATTTTGGATTAGGTTTAATTGGTGACTTTAACTTGTTATTTTTGGGGAAAAATAATTACACAGAGGTTGATGTTGATCACTATGTAATTGATACTGTTTGAGGATAACCGATGTCAGTTAGGGGAAATCGATGGCGATCAAGGGTGACTAATGTTGGTCATTATAAGTTTGTCATAATTTTGACTTGGGATGAAATTGGACTTTTGGGCTATTACAGAAGGATTGGTGGGATGTTTATAGGTTGGTTTATGGTCAGAAAGATAGAATGAAAACTCAAAGATATCAAACATAGATGTTTAACGCTCAAATGGCTAAGAATGGTCAGTGGGGATTTTGTGGACAAAGGCATGTTTGGAGTTGCATAACTCCAACATAAAAGAGAATATGGGGAGAGATTGAAAGTGATTTAAATTAATAAACTACCAAAACTAAATACTAAACTAATAACAAGTATAGGATACTTATATGTTGGGGAGTTATTGTCCTAGAGATGTCCTGAAGTTTAGTGTGAGCTAATTTGGAGCCTAGAATAAAATGGGTAGAGTAACGGCACTTAAATCATTAGTATTGAGGTGATGAATCACTTTCTAATCTCTAGATTAGTTCTCTAGTTTTCTATAAAGTTTAGATTCACATAATATTTTTGATTCTTACTTAAATGATTCAATCTCTTGAGCAAGGATCTTGGGGTAGCCTTAAGTAACCAACATCAGTCTTGGTCAACCAACATCGGTCGAGGGATGCTCGATGTTGATCAAGGTATAAAAGGTATTACTTTCCAAAAATAGTCTTTTATACTTAATTTTGGTACATAAGACCTTAGGAAGTGGTTCGAGATTGTTTAAAATAGCATGGGCATGTAGGAAGAAAAAGTCCAGGAGGTTAAAACTTTAAATGCTAAGGTAAGAAATAGTCTTAAGGATAGGTTTCACTAGGTTAGCCATGGATTTGGTTAGGGTGAGTTGTAAATAGGATTAATTAGATTAATTAACTAATTAATTTATTTAAATTTTTGTAAAGGGGTAAATGGGTGTTTTTAAGGGGTTTAAGAAATGTCTTAACCCAAAGGGCCCAAGGGGGGTCTAAATAAGTGTTTTGTGATAACTAAAACCATTGGTGCATTTTCTAGTTTTTAAAAAAGGTTTAATGAGCTGATGAACACAAAAAAACCTTCTCAGGTTGAAAACCCTTCATTCTCTACACTTGAGAGACCTCTAAACAACTTTTCATGCCTTGTCCTTCAAAATCTAACTTCAAACACTATAAAATATTCAATACATATCCTATACACTCATATTATTGTCTAAAATACCTCCTTAGACTCAATAATGTGCTATATCATTCACATTTTCATATTCATTCACAAATAGGCCTAAAAGTACATTGTATACATATCATTCCTTGTTCATGTATCATCACCCTTAACCTCTTATATTAACCAAGTAATAGGTATTAATACATATCATAAAAATTATTAAAATGAATATTGAGTATCTTTTGGTCTATAATAACTTTTTTAGACCTCATTTCACTTTTTGGTCTCATGGAGACCTAATTCCATTAGGTTTACTTTTAGGACATGTTACACTTTGTCTTCCTTGGAACACTTTAAAATACCAAAAATGGTAGGAAAATATCATATAATAATAAAAACACCCCTAATGATTTATTTTGGGCTCAACAAGACATTTTATAATAAATCACTATTTGAAACCCCTCATTAGTACTCAGTCCTATTATGCATGTGAACACCAAAAATATGCCTTTCAAAACTGAATCTCAAAATCACTTAAGTCACTCAAAAATTACTAACCAAGTGCATAGATAGATTTTATATGACCTAAATGTCAACACCATATATTTTAAACACTTAAACTTAGGTAAAAAAAAGGCTTAAACTCATCTCTTCAGTATGCTCACTTAGTCCCATTAACTAATTAATTTTCCTATAAATTTATGATTTTTCAATTGCATATTTAACTTAGAAATTCAATTTTAATTTCAAAAATTCATAGTATTTTGCAAAAATATTATCTTCAAATCCCTAGTTCCATATACTAGCACCTATTTCCTTCTTGAGGTATTACCTTACATATATAATCATATTACAAAATTGGATCTCACTTATTTTCACATATTTCTTGCATATCTTGCGAATAATGAGGCCTTAATGGTTATATCATGTACATGAATGATTGAAGTATACCATATGTTAGTACAAAACTTAATTCTTTGAATTTCATTATTAATTTTCATAATAAGGGATGATATCACAAAATTTATTTCTAAAAATGTACAAGATTTCAATATTATTTTGCATACTCTCTCTCTATCATGCAGAATGATTTCCAACTTTATTTTCCTAAACACATTAGACATATCATAACACATGTCAAAATCATTTATGCATTCATGCACAATGTCATGATTTTTATCCCTTTATTCCTATATCTCATATGTAAAAACATTCAAGATTATCATTCTAAACATAAAAACTTTTATGCATTAATGCACAAATCCATGTTCTTTATCCCTTGTTTGTTATCTTGCATATGGAATTTTATTTATAATCATATTTCTACACAAATTACAAATATAATTACATTAATTTCATCTAATATATAGGATTTCTACCTAGATATATCTAACTCTTTTGCTACATACTTAGAGGATTCATTACATAAGCTAACAACCACCTGTCAAGTTTCAATGTTATAGTTCATGCACAAAAAAGATTTTCCTTTTCATCCTCTCCCCCAAGAGGGTGATAGTTACTTTCCCTCTAACTAGGTCAATGATATCACCCCTCTAAAAGGTGAGGCAGCCTATACTATCATTCTTAATGCATAAATTCAAATTATAGCTTCTTCACACCGTCTTCAACATATGTGCTTACTTGTTCAATTGGAAACTACTAAGGTTTGTACTTGTGAGACTCTAAGGGATCAAATCACTAGTATGAGAAAATTAATTTAATATTTAAAAATGTATAATCAGATATTACATGAAAATATCATAATATTGGAAAATTAGATTATAATACAGAAGCCTCAAAGGCACCCTAGTTTTAATCATGTATATACACCTTCTCATAGTCAATTGGTTGCAAGCAATGTTACATATCAAAACAAGAAATCACAATATTATTAACTCTAAAAATAGTGATTCAAAAATCATTCAAAGATAAAATAAGAGTTCAAGTGAGGTACTAAGGGAAATTATTAAATTTAAGTTGATTAAACTACCTCCTCTACATCGAGTGAAAAGATCTAAATATTATTATGCATATCATAGAATGCATGGGCATCACACAAATTCATGTTTGGCATTGAAATAACATATACAATAAATAATTACTAATGAGAAATATATACAAGGTAAATTAGTCAAGCAATCCATAGTGATATAGGAATACATTCATAAAGGGTCAAATTTAGAAACAGTACAAAAGTGGCTACCAAAGCATAACTCAGAAAAACAAACAGTACCACAAGCATAGATAAATAATGAGAAAGATACGAATATACCTCTCCAAAATGAGGCTCAACATTCAAATTGGTATGGTTTTTGTCAAAAATATCTACAACCTTTTGATTATCAAGGTCAAGGGTTGGGCAAGCATGCTCAAGGCATCACTACTCCTAGTCTAGCAATTGATAATATTTATCACCAAATTTTGGGATTTATTGAACATCCTAAGGCAAAAAATTCATAGACATAATTTATCGAGGAAAATATTTAGATATAACAAACATCAACACTAACATTCCATTGGTTCAAAATCAAGATGATAATAATGAGTGGAACAATCTAGGTTATTATGATTTCAAAGATACATGCACTGAATCCAGATATCTAGATTCATATTCACATTCATTCCCTCATGATTCATAATCACACATCATTCCTTTATTTGATACCATGATAGGGAGTCTCTTTTGAGACTCATCGGTTAGTATCATCTCTTCTCATGCTTTCTTGTACATAACTTATATCAAATACAAAATTTTGACAATTACAAAAACATTTATAATAATTCAAAAACACAAAAACATTTCAATTATATGCATCATCCATGATTTACATTTATACTATTATTTAATACTTACATTTTCTATTTTATGCTATGGTTTGTTGATTATCTACATTACCATATTTCACTTGATCTTCTTTAAGTGTGTGCAGTGACTTCTAGCTCCTTGATTGCTTCACTCTACCCATTAAGGGGGAATCCTAATTATACATTTTAGATGGACATTGATACATCTTCCCACTGAGGGAATATTATACATGACTACACCATCTAGGTTATGTCATTTCTACACCACACACTCTATTTATCATGTTGACATACATTACTTACTAGCTTACACATATTACTACATCAACACTCACTAGCATCTTACACTTGTGTATTTCCTAACATATACCTAGTCTTATACTAAAATGTCTTGCATACTTTCACTTCTTTCTTTGATTAGTTAGATGCAATTTTTTTTCTAAGTTTTACATGCTTTCCTTTGTTGCTTTACATAGCTAGATGTGATTGCATTTCTAGTTCTAGTTTTGATTCTTATGTGTGATTTAAGACATTTACCAATGTCTTTTACTTCTATTCATGTGTGTGTACCTTTAGAAATTTGTCAATGTCCCTTGATTATAATATTCTATGTGCTTGTGGCCCTCGTGCCAAGCTTTTTTATTTCTATGGTATGTATATGTGGCATTTGAACATGCCTTATATGTTTGTTTTCTAGTATGAGTGGCATGTACCCATGTCCCTTATTATCTTGGCCCCTTGGCCACCCTTGTATGCTTATTTCTTCTTTCTTTGTATGCTTTTTTTTTAATTTCTTGTCCTTGTTTGTAATTCCATGATCTATATCTTGCTTTTTTTGATGCCATGATGGACATCATGCTCCTTCCCTCCCTGATAAATAACAACTAACACTTTCAATTCTAGTTTAGTACATTGCATATGATTTTACATTATTATATCTATATATATATACCCCTATTGATCTAAAAATCTCTTAATACAAATATTGTTATATCTCAAGATATGTTATCAACATATCATTGCTATATTATATATCCATGCAATATAACACACTTATAGGGCTATATCTTCTAAGGATAGTCATTGTAGAGTCTTCATTCTTCCCCTCAAAAGAGGGAGAAACAAATAAGGGTTTTTTCATAGAGATCAAAGATCCTAATGGTCAAAAAATTAATTTTTAAAACACTTAAAATAGAATCTAGACATCAGAATAGGTATACAACAAATACTCTAGAACAATTACCATATTTAGCCCTAAATAATAGCATCAAAGTTGGACTATTACACCAGACAATAGGGTGTCCTATTTTTGGTGCTCTTGTCTAGATAGCAAAAAAAATAGTTTTTCCAAAAAACAAATAGAAAAGTGAGATCAGTCATAGGTTTTTCAGCACAACATAGTTTAGATTCAACATGTTCCAATATAGTTTTTGCTCAGAGAATCTAGATATAAGGGTCATCATTGTTGGCATGATGGATCTCACTTCTAGTTTTAGGTTAGGTAGTTGATATAACTTTCAAATCAGAATCAATGTGCTACACACCAATGATTGGGGGCAATGTGTGTGGCATATTGGTCATCCTCTCTTTCTGAGTTTAGTTTATTTTCCTAAGAATTCTCAATAATTGTGTGTCTTACTCCATCTATAGGTGGTTGGCATCATTTTTTCAAAGTTGGGCTTTCATACAAGATTATCTTCTCGAGTTCCATGAGTACCCAAGTTCTCATGTTGGATTCCACATAAGCCTATTACACTAATTTTATAGTGGATTTCATACAATCCTAATATCCATCTTTTGAAATGGCCAAGAGTGGCATAGTTTCTAATGTACATTTGGCTATCCATGCCAACATTTTGAGATCATAGTATATTCATGGGCTTCAAGATCCATCTCATATGACATCTATTCTATACTAGTATTACTTCATAGCTTCACTTTACAAGGTAATGATGGATCTAAAGGACTAGCTATCCTTTGTATTCTTGTGCCACCTATTCAAAGGGATTGGACACATAGGCCAAACATTAATTGACACATGCATGATTTTGTTGCTTCACTTAGTAGGCAATGATGGAGCCAAAGGGCCTACCTTTACATTCTTGAGCCACTTCTAGGAAATTGATCACTCATTTCCATTCATGATATTACTTTTGGTACAACACACACCTAGTACAATCTAGCATCATAACAGGTTTGGTATAGGTTCACATACCCAGTGAGGTGTATTCTTTCTTTTCTCTTCCTCTCTCTCTTACCCAACTTTTGTATGTTATTATTTTAGATATAGTGCATCTAGTAAGGATTGATGTACTCTATGTTTTTCATTATAGATATAGACTTCACACTATGCTCTCTCTATGCACATCTAGAATTGCATAGCTTCATGAGCTTCACCTTTACAAGTAAGTTTAGGTACACTTTTTTTATGTTTCCTTTATCCTAGTATTTCACTTTGTTGCATCACTAAAGTAAAGGGGAGGCAAATTTAGTCATATAAAATGCAAAATTTGGTAAATTGAGTGTGGATAATGACACCCAATCCATAGGTCCATCTTGCTTGCTCTCATGACCCTCATAGGCATATTTTCACTGATTCTCAATCATCCATAGCCTCCCAAACTAAACCCTTGTAGACCTAGACTACTATTTCCATGCTTAATCTATCCCCTTAGGTCCCATCAACCATGGACAATAGTGTCCAAATTTTGACTACAATGTTGAAACCCAGGGTGTCTTATTGTTGGTGTTGTTATCCAAATGTATTTTGGCTTCTAACAGTCATATTATTTTGAATCCTTATCATAATTCATTTCAGCCTAATGTGAATTAATTTAACCCATGACCATTAAATCCCATATAAAAGGCCATTAAAAGTCCATTTAGAAGGGTTGGCACTCATTTACAAGAGAGAAGCAAGAATACAAGCAAGACAACTCAAGTACTTTTCCCTATTCTCTACATATAGCCATCTAATATTATTCCAAGCTTATTTAAACCCTTACACCAATTTATAGTCATCTCAAGCACACCTAGTTTCACATTTACTTGCATCTTCATCACATTATTGCACCAAGCACTTCAATGGGAGAACTAAATATAACTTTGTCCCTCCTTAGAGTATTGGTATGTGGGAAACATGCCCATACATGGGGTGTGAAGTGTGTCCAGTGTATCCTTTACACACTAACCATTTTTCCCTATTTGCAAAAATTCTATTTAACTGAATTGAAGACATAATCACATGAAAAATTAGCTCTATAAGGTGTTACACTAACATTGAGGATATAAAATTTGGTACACAAGCTCACACAGATGCGATTAACAAAACCAAAAAAATCATATCTATATGAGTAGTTTGGATAATAGTGGTAAAACCATAACTATAATGCTAGATAATAAGGTGTCCTATTTTTGGCAGTCCTATCCAATCATAAAATGAAGTCTAGATCTTAGTTTGTAATAGTGTCCCAGTCTTGTTCCTCTAGTATTAGAGTATGTCTTAGCTGTAATAGCCCAGAATGAGCTAAGTCATATTTTCTCTCACTTATCACTATTTTTAAAATAGGCAAAAACATATTTTATTTACATAAATTAGTGGCTTAATTATTGCATATTGTTTACTAATTTTATCATACTCTAGACCCTTTTTTATTGAGTAATTAAACACTTAATTTCATAGATATAATAAAACAATATGCATTATATACTTAAACTCAGTGCATAGAACCTTGAAAACACCTCTGTAACTCACTCATCAAAACTTCCATTCTTCCTCAAAGACCGATTATGGTGACTCAGACCTCCAACACCTATATAGACATCTTCAATGACTTTTAATACATGTAGATGATACTATGATATAATTATACCATTCTTAGATAAAAAGATAATATGGTCACATGGAAAATATTGGTCTTATAGACCAATCTCATGACCTTATATCTCATTGTCTTATCTGAACTAGATAGGTCAACTTGTGAATAACTTATTCACTATATTCACTAACCTAAAAAACTTATACCAAATATTAACATGTATTAAAATTATTGAAAAAATATATATGTACTTGGTTTCATCATCTTATCATGAAAACACTTTCCTAATCATCTTTTCATTGTTGCCTAGGTTTTTATTATTTTTCCACCAATTGATCTGTTAACGACTGGCTCACTTAGATGACAAATTTAGCACATTTAAGGGATATAACCTATCCATAAACTTTCATTAACATTAAACATGAGTCTCAATATTCATCCTCCATCCATTTACATAATTTTACTTGGATAACTCTAATTTTTACATCAAATCTCTAAGAAATTAGCACTTTCCTATAGGGTTTACTCACACCCCTGACAACTCAATCACACCTAGAAGTAATTACGAGAGTTGACTAAAACCTCCAATATCTTACCTAAGAATAATAATCTATTATGGTCACTTTTGATCAACATCTTCAACATCAATTTATTATTAGGGTTCTAAGAGGGTTTTAACCTATTTCCATTCTTAACAATCATTCATAAAGCATAACCCTTCAATCCAAAAACAAATGCCTAGAATTTTGATCTAACACCCTTCCCCATATACCATGAATATCTTAGGCTCCCATGAAAAGTTTTTATGAGCTGATGACCACAATAAAATCCTTCTTAGTTTGATAACCCTTTATGCCTGTAAACAAATTTTCATTCCTTGTCCTTCAAACTATGACCTTAAACTACATTATAAAACTTGAAGAAACATACCTCACTTATAAAAATGATTACATGAGCTCAAAAACATTGAAATTTGATCATGACTCCCCATTATGCCTCTCTCTCTCTCTCTCTCTCTCTCTCTCTCTCTCTCTCTCTCTCTCTCTCTCTCTCTCTCTCTCTCTCTCTCTCTCTCTCTCTCTCTCTCTCTAGTCACTTAGACCTTAACCTACAAACCACATTAGGCCTTAAAACTAACCTTCATGTATATTTACAGATACTCTCCACCACTATCACATACTCAATCAACCTCATAAAACTTATCATGCCTATGTGCATCCATATTAACAAGTAATCATACTCATACCTTCTCATAAGGACTTTACATGCCATGACTAGTGTCATGAATAGGCTTCTTAAGCACTTAAAACTTGAAAATTTACCTTTAAACACTTATAAAAGTATATACACTTTACTTACATGATCACATAATTCAAAACAACTTCTCACAAGCTTGTGCTTACTTCACTAAACTTCACTATGCACACCTTCTCATAGGATCTAGACTAGGATTTTCATGACACCTTGTACTCAAACATACTTTCCTTGATGATATCAAATAAGAAAACTCTTTAGACAATAATATATTTATAATCAACATAATCTCATGACCTCATGTAGACCTAGAGCCTCATAATCATACTTTAATTCTCACTTGACCAGCATACCTCTTTGTGATAGCACTGACAACTTCAAGCTGACCTAAACCTTGACATCAACCAATAGAAGAGACATTAGTTGCCTTAAAATTATCTTTTGTCTTCAAATTCATCTTGTCACATGGATTCCTTAACACATCAATCACATAAGATCATACCTCAAAGACCACTCACCATGTATCTTCATCAGATGCACCTTGACATCAATGACATCAACCTTGACATCAATGACAATACTTCTCAACAAGGGCTAGCATGACAAATGCATTGCTCAATATAGACAAACATAGATTTTAATGCAAAAATGGTATGCTATAGAATGATATTTGAATATTTAATATGAGGAGTGTAAGTAGAATGAGTAGGCATAGTCATGGATGTAGTTTGGAGATTAAGTGATGTTTCTAAACTAAGAGATGGTGTTATATATGTATAAATTGGAATAAATACAATATATTTAATCCTAAAATAGAAATATAAGTGATTTTTATTATCCCTAAATTATCTTTAAAGTTTTATATAAAAATGACAATGTACAAGGGTGATAATTAGATCTAAATTAGGCCAATTAGATGTTAAACTTGGATATAACATATGATGAATTTATAAAACTAAGAATAGGCTAAATATAGAAAGTATAACTAAGATATGTATATAAATGACAAAGAATTAATTTATTTCATTTCTTCTAATTCTAACATATTTTTGGATATGTAACATGTAGAGATCATATTGGAATATGATTTGAGAGTAGTCCCCTAAATTTTTTAATTTGACATTTATAATTGTAGATAGCTACATCAGCCTAGGATAGTTGTATCAATGCTATTATCTAGGCTTGATGTAAGTGTATTTTACATAATACCTACTAAAAAAGGATTTGACCACTTGGATGCTTTTGTTTTTGTCTTCACCTTTGCTCTAGTGAATTCAAATCTAGGTCATGGACTATCATTCCTCATGCAATTTCAAAACCCTTGTTATTCATTTTCATGGTGACCTTGGGTAAAAATGGGATAGTGGGAACATAATGTTGAGATGACCCCAAAGACCCCTCTATAAATGAGCACTAACTACATATCCAATACTCTAAAGAGGGTCTCATATCAATGTATTTAATATGGAAATAGTTGAAAATAGGTAAGCTTTTCTCACTTGATTGCTAGATTTAATGCCTTTTATAAGTTGCCTAGTGAGTAGGTGAGAAGTTTCTAGGTTTGGAATTAATTAGGGTTTATCTTGTATTTATATAAATCCCTTTGGAGAAATAACTTGCATTAAATAACTTAGACTGACTATTAGGATATGTTTCATTTGTAAATTAGATGAATTTAGGGCATTGAATGCTTGTGTCAGAATAGGACACTTGTGTTGACACGTGTGTTTTTATTAGATGCTAGTTTCTAAGAAAAAATAAAATAGGTACATTATTAAAACTTGTAGAGGTGTAATACAAGCATATTTTAATCATTCTGGGAAAGATAGAAGGCTTGATTTATCAATATAAGACTTACTAGACTAAGAGATAGGCTAAGGGGCACAAGATAGAGTAGATGTGAGACTTGAAAAAATAGGAAAGGTCCAAAACATGCCAAGGTATAAATTTTCCAAGTTTACAATACTAAGGTGTTATATAATCCATAAATATTGCCTAAATTCCCCCTATTTGGCCTATTAATTGAATTACTAGTTTAAAGGAAAGGAATGTGTACCTAGGTGTGTATAACACACCTTGTCTTTGCATGTGCCCAACTTGAGTGATTTGCTGGTGACTGGACTACAACCAAGATCATGTTATAATTTATAATCAATGCATATAATCTAAAATTAAAAGTAATTTAAATTGAAATATCAAGGTTTAAGAGTACATTTGTGTGTTGTTGCAACCACCTAGCCTATTGGCAAGTTGATTTTTAAAATATATATATATAAGGAGATTGAGAGAAAGAGAGGGATTTAAAGGCATATGCCCCAAACTTGGAGCAAAGGTGAGTTACCACCTGGCAGTTGAGATTAGCTCAATCATGTAACCCAATGATACTTATAACCTAGTAAGGATGGATGGTAAAATCAATTTCAAACTAAAAACATGGAAAAATTGAGTGATTTACTCACCTCAACCATACCAAAAAGTGAACCAACTAATGGAATAAATTGGCTCAATAAAATTCATAAAATTCTGACTAGGGTATTAGTATGTAAAAGTTTTTGATGTGGTAATAGTCCATAAAAGAGTTTTGAAATATACAACTAAATTATATTTTGTAATATTAGTCACACATTTCATATCATATGCACCTTAGATATGTCTCATGTTGAAACTATGTATAAATATTGTACCAATGTATAGAATTCTACCACAAATGTAGATTCAAATCATATAATTGTGTGTTTTGGCTAGCTTAAAAAGTGTTTAAGTGTGGAGAACATGATTCCAAATCATGCCCTCACTATGTATGGAAAAATCTAAAAACTAAAATAATTACCAATGTGGAGAACACTTTTCCAAAACATGCCCCCACTATAAATTAGAGATGTTGAATATTAAATAAGTGTGGAGAACATGCTTTCATAGCATGCCTCCACTGAATCTAAAAATTGTGCCAAGTATGGATAACACGTATCTATGACATGCCCCCAATAATATGCCCCACTTTGAGGTTATGGAAATATATGAACTGGTAGTTACGTCAACTCAAAAGTATAAGACAAGTGTATAATCTATGAATGGAACCATGTAGCATATAGAACAAACATGTATAGGTAAATATAGAATTGAAGAATATAGAACCAATTTAATAACATAAAGGCCTAAGATGCATAATAAATATCATGAAAAAATTTAGATAATAATTAGGACAAGATTAATAAGCAAACAAACACACACAGAAGATCCCTCAAAATCAAGTCAAAAGATAATGGTCTAACGAGACCACAAATAAGGGGATGTTCAAATGTCTCACAATAAAAGGGAAATGACTTATTCAAATATCCATAAAATTAATAATGACATATTCAAATGTCCATATAAAAAACAATGGCATATGTAAATCTCAAAAAAAAAAACATAGGAACAAGGGCCACAAACAAAGAAGCATATTCAAATGCTTGAACAAGGAAGATAATAACAAGGCAAGACACTCGAGGAAGTGCATAAAGGAAAGTATAAGCAAGCCACATTAAAATTTCATAGTATCCCATGGATTAAATGTGTTAGGAAAAAATATCAATCGTATAACATAGCAAGTATCATGGGTAAAAGCATGTGTAAGTAAATATGTAAGCTCAAACATGATAATGAAATGTGATCATCAAGCCTTATAATCTATGTATATCAATATCAAATAAGTATATTCCCCTAATGTATAGCTAACATGAGTAGAGAAAAATCCTAACATTTGAAATAGGAATATATCATGTAGCTATATATTCATGTATCACATTTAAGAAGAAGTGTGACACACATGTGTATGTATAAGTAACTGAATATGTTATCCATCAACATGAAACTAACACATAGATTCCAAGGACTCAATATAACATGTAAGCACCAAAAATGTTTCATATTTTGGAATGCTTTTTATTTTTTGGGTATTTTTAGAATGTTTGAAAAAGGAAGGATCATCATATGATGCCATCCAATGGATGGTCATAGATATATCCCTAATGTGAACCCGATGTAATAATATTGTGATTTTATTGAAGAGAATGCATAGGTTAAATGTTTTCCACTTTATTTTCTATAATTTTTTATGTATGTAAAATAAGACTATGTGGTCACGAAGTAGGAGTAATAAGAGTAGGGGTTCATGGAACCCATTGTTGAGTGCTCTATGGTTTCTTTGGAATAGATGTAATAGGAACATGTGTAGGTGATTTGGATATCTAAACATGGTGCATAGTAGATGGGGATCTCATATAATCCATTGTGTGTCTATGAGGTAATGGTCTCTCAAGCATTAGCCACCTAGTTAAATGGATTGCTTGTTGCTTACCCTTTTTATAGTGAGTGAGCCTTAGTAGGCATGGTAACTAATTATATGGGTATAATTTTATGTTTTTAATAGTATGTTCATATGGAATTTTAGAAATTGTAACTACCTGATTGGTATGAATGTATTTAACACATGTTAGGATCAAGTGCGTACTATATCTTTATTTCATGCACATAAAGTTCAATAGTATACACAGGTCAAATATAGAGAATATTTAATCATGGTAAACTATTATTTTATTCCATACTCTAATAATAAATCACATGGGACATTACATATTTATAGGAACATCATTCTTATATTCATGGAGATTATCTCTCCATGAATCTCTCACTGTATCCCCATAATATAACAAATAAACTATATTCGTAACATTGTTGTAACAATATTATGACTACCCAATTATAATTAATAAACTAATATACTATTTACCTCTTGGTAAATATCCCAATAAACTAATGTAATAAACCAATCCTTAACATTCCCTCCTTAGTTTTTACATGGTGAAAAAAAAATCACACTCTCACCTGAAGTATGTTTACCCCTTATGGAATGCACTATCTATATCATGACCTTGATACAAAGAAAGGCTCACTCCTCCCATGGTTTTAATTAGGTTTACCACAAACCTTGACATGAAAATGAAGACATCAACTGTTTACCTCTTGTGGTTTTTTGGATTTGTAACATAAACCCTTTCAAGATCCATGAACTGACTTACATTGGTGCTTTCTATCCTTTCACTATGTTCTCACATCAGGGAATTATGTTTTGGAATTACACACAAATTACAAATCTTGAATAGGTATATTACTATATTTTTATTTTGAAAACATATATATGAAATTATGAAGAAACACACTACACTACATATGTCACCAAATCTTCTTGGGCCCCATTATTGGTGACTAAAGAGAGGCTCTAGAACTTTAAGCCTCCATTTTATCCTTCCTTCAATTGATGAAATTGCTTCACTCAAATAAAAAATTCATGAATATTATATGCATTTTGCCTTGAATGCAATGGGTTACCCCTGAAAAAAATTGACACATTCAACATTTGACTTAGGACATTGCATGCAAGTGATTATGCATCCTTATACATTTGAACATTTTTTATTATGAATCTCACTCTTGATTTTGACTCTTTTATAAAGATGACTTTTGAAATTTTATACATATTAAAAAAATGAACCTCTAACTTATAAAAAACTCAAATTTATTTTGAATTTCTAATAAAACTTAACAAACTTAATTATTATTTTTGATGACATACTTGACTCTTTATTAAATAAAATCAACTCAATAAAAATATTTTTGATTTTTTTAAAGACATGACAATACCAAAAAAATATAATTCTAATATTCACTTGTGCATGACACACAAAACACTAATAATAAAAATCCAATAAAACACTAAAATTGATAGATTAAAATATATATTAGAGTTTTCAAATCGATAACAAAACTAAAGAGAAATTTAAACTAAACAACTCTATTAAAGATTTTAAACCAACTAGACTATTTTTGAAGATGAATTGACATTGATAAACTCAAATAAAAACCTAGAATCAATATGAAAAAACAAAATCTTATACCTAAAAATAAAGAGAACCAACACACCCTATACAAAGATAACTTATAAGTAGAATGATCTAAGGCCAAGTCTGGTGACTGGGATGACATGTCAATAGCACCACATTATTTGTATCTTTGAATACATCAAAGACTTAAATATTATTGGGTGAATATTTTGTCACTAGCTAACTAATGAGGAAAATAGGTCTCTTCAACCACATCATAGGGAGATTGGTCAGCCAAATGTGCAGGTTTACCACATCAGAGGTGGACAAATATCTCCTCTCATCAAGGGGAGGTTCCCTATAAATATGAGGAGCTATACACTATATATATATAAGCAGAAAATAACACTCAGAGGTAGAATTACACCATCCATCTCTCTTTTTTTAGAGATGATGTTCACAGACAAAGGAGAAATCCTGGTGATAATATTGAAGGCACTTCTCTTCTTTTAGAAGTGGTCTTGTAGCAGGGCACAGGAGTTCTTTCTGGTGGGTAACCAACAGGTAACAAGGGCGTAGTAACCATTAGAATGAGGTGTAACACAAAGTCTCCACCTCAACTACCCAAAGAGTGAAATACGAAGGATAATGGGGGCACAAATTCATCCCAAGATCCTTTACACAGAAAAAAATTAAAAACACACTGAAGATAATTGTGACAACACAAAGTCTTTCCACAATTGGCTTCAGGACACCTTCTTGATTACTTCCACTAGTTCTGCTTGTTAAATTAAATAAATAATAATGCTCTTAGGAAATAGACATAAGAATAATTTCCTAAAATAGCACAAGCTATAACAACACAAAGTTTGAAAGTAACTTGCTTTCTCATTCAAATAAAGAAATACGAACAACAATCTGAGCTCAAAGTCTCAGTAATTGCCTTTCAATTTAAGTAGATTTGTGCTTCTATAATGGAGAGATCTCCTTTGCATAAAATAAGAGATTACAATATATAGTAGCCAAGAAAGGCTTGGTGATTTGGTCCATGGAATGGCCCATGTTGCATTCAATGCCTTAAATGTATTTTCAATTCTGTCAAGGGCCCATGCTTGGAATAGTGCATCAGCCTTGACTGTGGCGTGCCAATTCATCTCATATGTCTCCTCCAAAGCATAGGCCACCTGGTCCTTTATTTCTTATTTGTGTAGTTGTCCACTTTTTCTTTACTTCATGGAAGAAAAATAGGCCACATCTTTGATTTGGTGTTCTCAGATGACTACTTGGTGGATGGTTTCACCTACTAAAAATAACTCTCTTGTAGATATTTCAATATCTTCTATAGCCTTCTCTTATTTCCTATTGCAATTAGAGCTCTCAAGCTATCTTCTTTATCTGCTCACTTGGTTCATCCTTCAAGTTCCGTGCTATATTTTAAAATTAATAGATATTCCATTACATTAAATTTGACATCCGTGGAGACATCAATGGTTGTTGGTTATTTGAACCATATTGAACCATGAACCTTTGAACCTTTGAAAGTTTATTGGTTTAATATTTTAATGGTTCAAGTAGTTTTTATTAGTTCCTTGGTTCCATTACTTTCTCATTTCAATCGCTTTCTTGCTCTTTGGTTGAACCATCTCTTTGAACTGGTCTCTAGAATCTTCCACTTCCTTCTTTTACTTGGAGCTTTCTTTGAACTTTTGAACCTTTGAACCATTTTGGTTCAAGGTTTAATGGTTCAATCTCTTTCTTAGAATCCTTTATTTTGGCTAAGTCTTTTGAATCCTTGAAATTCCTTCAGCTTTCTGTATTTGGAACACCTCGAAGGGAAGGTCTCCCTTCAGGTATTTGAGAAAGGTCTATTTTCTAGGTGTTGAGAGCCCCCCACAAGGGTACCTTCACTTTGGGATTCTTCAAGTGGCCTTTGGGGTCCTTCGGGAGGTATTCTTCTTCAATTCCTTTAGACAAAATGCCTAAAGGAATTGAAGAATAATACCTCCCGAAGGACCCCAAAGGCCACCTAAAGAATCCCAAAGGGCAGGTACCCTTGTGGGGGGCTCTCCTTCAGAAATTTTGTCTGAAGGAAATCTTCATTTGCCTTAGCCACTTTTCCACCAGGGTTTTGATCATTCCTTCAGGCAAAATATCTGAAGGAATTCCTTCAAACATTTTGTCTGAAGGATTTCCTTTGTGAAATTCTTCTGCAAAAAATCTTTCTGAAGGAATTCTTTTGGTTCCTTTACTTGGTAATTTATTCAGACAAAAAGTCCAAAGGAAACCTTACCCTTTCGACCTTCTCTTTGATCTTTGAGCAAATGTTCCCTACCTTCCACAAGGGCACCTACATTTTGTTCACTACCCTATACAAGGGCACTTTCCCTTTTAGCTTTTGGGGACTCCTTTGAACTGACCGATTGAACCAACTTTAGTTCAATGGCTCAACGGTTCAATCTTTTGTTCCGCTCATTCAATTGACCGCTTGAACCAATCTCTTTGAACCAACCATGTTGAACCTTTGAACCTTTGAACCTTTTTGGTTTAAGGTTAAATGGTTCAATGGTTCAATCTTCCTTCTTTTCGCTAAGTCTTTTGAAGCCGTTGAACTTTGAAATTTTTTCAAAGTGCTTAACTCTTTAAGCTTGCCGACATCGTTGAACCTTTGAACCTCTTGAACCTTTAAACCTTTTGGAAGTGGGGTTCAATGGTTTAATGGTTCAATGGTTCAATCCTTTGTTTGAAGCTTGATGATGAACATTTTTGGTTGAACTGAGGTGTTAAACCAATCTTGAAATTGCCTAAGTGTTGGGAACTTATTTCTTTGTGAGAATTTGCACCTTGAAGCTGTTGAACCTGTTAAACTTGCTAATCCCTTAACTGAAAAAGCTTGAATAATGAAGAATTTGAATGCTTCGAATAATTTTTTGAGAAGGGAAGAGATAATTTTGGTCCTATAGGACCAAAATAGTTCATATGTTGTCCCAAAAATGAGTGATAGATTTTAGGAACAACAACTGGCTCTAGTTGGGGAACTTCCTTCAGTTAAAAACATAGAATAGCTGAGGGGAGTAGAAACCAAAATCTCTAGTGCCTTTAAGTATGCCATTGGGATACAGAGTCATGCTACCCAAAAAATAAAGGTGCCAAAAACAAAAATGAACAACATAAAATAGAACCAAATACTTATACAAATATACATATGTACAGGTGATCTTATCTGATACTTCAAGAATTAAAGTACTTCAAATGCTTCCCATTGTGAGGCAGAGAAAAGGGCATGCCATCTTGATATTTCAATAGAAAACTATTTTTGCCATTGAGTTGATGGATAGTAAACGGGCCTCTTAAAAGGGAATTGAATTTCCCATGCATTTCCTTTGGTTCTCTTCTCTTGTCCCACAATAGGACTTGATCTCCAATCTAGAAATCACAGTTTTTTGCTTTTTGGTCGAAGAGCTTCTTCACCAGACTTTGATGCTCAGTAATTTTGTCCACTACCATAGTTCACTACTCATCCAACTCAATCAAGCACATGATCCTCTTATCGATGGAGCTTTCATATGTCTGATCTTTGACTGCCTTCAGCAATTTCAATGCTAGCAATTCTTGGGTGATTGGTATCTCAGCATTGAGACCATAAAGAAGTTGGAAAGGTGACATACCAATTACCCTCTTAGGTGTAATTATATCTACCCATAAAGCATCAACCAATGCTTTATGCCATGTTTGTTGGTTATCATCTATCAGCTTCTTGATGATAGTCACCAGGTTCTTATTGCTTGATTTAGCTTGGCCATTCCCTTGTGGAAAATAATCAGAAGAGTGGGAGAGGGTAATCCCATAGTAAAAATAGAACTGAGTAATCTCCTAGGAATAGAAACAAGCTACGTTGTCTGTGATAATCTTGGTTGTGACCCCAAACCTAGAAATGATGTTCTCCTTGAGGAAATCACACACTACTTCTGAAGTAGCATGCTTAGTTAGAATAGCTTCCACCCACTTGGTGAAGTAATCTGTGATTGTGAGGACATAATCATGTCTAGCACTTGAAGATGGGTTTACAGCACCACTGAAATTGATTTTTGATTGCTAAAATGGCTCTTTTATCACCACTTTCTTAAGAGGTAGAACAACTAATTTGGGTCTTCCAACAAACTGTTGGCATAGTTCACATCTTCATACCCATTTGTATGCATCTTGAAATAGATTAGGCCAATAATACTTGGCTCATAGAATCTTATGGGTAGTTACAAGAGCAAAAAAATGTCCTCCATAGGCCAGATTATGGAAGGACTTCAAAAGTTGGTTCTACTGCTCTTTATCCATGTAGTGAAGGAACACTCCATCAAGGTTCCTCTTATATAGGCCATTGTCCCATAATTTAAAATTGGGAACTTTTAACTTGACAGTCCTCCTTTCTTTATGAGACAGGTAAGCAAGACACTCACCATAAGTAAGGAAATGAGAAATACATGAATACCACTCATTTGTGGTAGAGACAAAGAGGACCATTGGCGAGTCTTCAATTTCTTCTTCTCCATGCTCTATTTCTTCTGGTCTATTGTCAGCAATCAATTGGCATAGGCCCCTTCCCCACACTAGCTTCATTGGTTTGATGACTAGATCAAACTCCTAGATTTTAGCAATCCAATTACATTTTTTCATTCCAAACTCCTACTAAGTTAATATGGATTTGACTGTGGTGTCAAGAACCAGGTTACTAATATGTGAATTCAAGATGTAAAAGCAGAAATGCTTCACTGCCTTTACCACTACATAAGCATACTTCTCCATGTTTGAGTACTTCAGCTCATGATATTTGAGAGGATATCTCATGAAGGATATGGGAGATTCCATACCTTCTTTGTTCTATTAAACCAAAATTGTTGAAAGTGTGTGATCAGAAGCATAACTATACACTGTGAAATCCTTGGTATAATTTGGACAAACCAAAATTGGGGCATGGGCAATAGCTGTCTTAATATCTCGAAACGTCAATTTGCCTTCTTCAGTCTAGCTAAAAGTGGCCTTTCCCTTCATCATGTTCACAATGTGGTGAGTCTTCTTAGTGAACTCAGGGATGAACCTTCATACAAAATTCACCTTTCTAAAGAAAGAGTGAACTGTTGTCTTACTTATGGGTGGAGTAAGTTTTTAGATGGACTTGACTCTACCCAAGTTAATCTTTATGCCTTCTCAGGATATAATGTGCCCGAGAAATTTTCCTTATATTACTCCAAAAATAGACTTCTTAGGATTTAGATAAATGCCATTCTGGAGGCATCATTCCAGCACTTGTTGCAAATGGTGCACATGATCAAGACAATGCTTGGAAAAGACTGTTAAATCATCCAAGTACACTACAATGAACTTACCCATTTCATTTTTGAAAGTAAAGTCCATTTCTCTTTGAAAAGTGGCACCAACATTTATTAGGCCAAATGGCATTATTTTATAAGCAAAGGTGCCCCAAGGTGTGGTGAAGGCAGTCTTATGCGGGTCTGCTTCACCAAATTCAACTTGATTGTACCCTGAGAAGCTGTCTAGCATTGATAACATTTCTGAACCAGTCATTGTCTAAAGGAATTGATCCATGATGGGTAGAGGATAGTTATCCTTTAAGGATGATTGATTTAAATTTTTGAAGTCCACACAAAGGTGAATTTTTCCATTCTTCTTCCTCACAGGTACTATGTTGGCAATCCATGTGGAATGATGGATTGAGAAACTTATCCTAGTATTTAGCATATTTTGTATTTTAGATAGAATAGTACCTAATATCTTCAGATTATACTACCTAGATTTTTGCTTGTGAGGTACTGAATCACTCTTGAGAGGAATCTCATGGCAAATTTCTTCAAGCCTGAGTGACTTCAGATCATCATAGGAGTATGCCAAAACATCTATGTACCGGTGAAGCAGAGTAGTGAACTTGAACTTCTCTTCCTGAGTGCAGCACTTCCCAATGTTCACCATCTTGGGATTTTCTTTGGTACCCAAATTTATTTGATCAAACTCTTGGGAGGATCTTGAATCCATTTGTTGTTGTTTGATGAACCTATCATGTTTGTCAAACATCTTCTCAAGGGAAACCAGGCCTTCTGGGATTTTATTTCCTTTAAGTTGTAGGAATTCTTCACCTGCATCTGCACTTGATTTAGGGGATAGTTCAAGCTTCTGAGTCTCATTGCCTTTGAAATGAAGCTGTTCAAAGCTATCTTTTTACTCCAAAAAGGCAATGATTTGGTTGTCACCATTGAACACTTGCTAATGATTGGCATTGTCAAGCACACTTGGTCAAAATACCAGTTTAATAGTGTATATGTCTCCCTTAAAATTAGGTTGAAGAACCAAGAGAGTTGCTAAAACAACCAGTGCATCAGCTCAGTCATTAAATTCTCTAGGTATGTGGTGAAAACCTATTTGCACTAGTGTGGTAGCTGATCACTGTCATAAAAATCTCTTTACTCAAACCCCACACAGACATTTTAACTTCAGTTTACAGTAAATTATGTGGATAAAAACACTGAAATAATTGCTGGAAAATAAGACACTCAGGGACCAAAAATAATACTGTCATCTTGCCCTGTTTTGCACCATTTTGGCAGCAGCTCAATACCCGTAAGGAGAAACCTTCTCACATATTTACTTGTTAATAGGCTCGGCCCAAGAGTAACAACATCACCATTCTTTTTATCTCAGCTGTTTCGACTCAATCGGAACAGCTTTCTATTTCAGTCAAGAATTCAATGAATTCTTCATACAACCTCTTTTCACTTTCAACATACTACAATATGCGTTTATCTCCACGGTCCATGTATAGAGAGGCAATGATGTTAGGATTTCGAGGGCACTCAACTGGACAGAAATTTGGCCGTGGAGATTGTTCCCAGAAGATCAAAGGAAACATATAGAGTTAAATATTTCTTCCTCAAATGGAGAGATTGACATAACAGCTCGACCAGTCTTTCATCTAAAGAAATTGAAATACTTAGAACCTTCATAATTTTCAAAGTGTACAACTTTACATCTTCGTAATAAGCAGGACATCGATCTATTATACGTAGGATAATCGGGAGATTTGTATCTACTGGGTTAGAAGGGATGCCAAGCCCAGTCCAATTTTCTCTATTGCCTGCTCATCAAACGGATCTTCTCCGATGTAGAGGTCAAACAAAGCCTGACATAACAGCTTGCTCTGAATGCAGCGCTTGACTCAATGCACAGGCCGATGTACTCTTTCTTGAGCCACCAAAACCAATAATCCAAATGACACAGCTTTTTTTTTTTTTTGCGTAGCTTCTGCCTTACAAATAGACATAATCAATTCCAACGCCTACAATAAAGAGTTACTCAGTATTTCGGTGCATTTTCAAATACATAAACAGCGGCCTAACATTGATATGCGGCCCAGCAGGAGATTAAACCAATCGCTGGACTTCAACACATTACCACGCCAACATAACATATATCTTGGAATGACTAGAATTAAATCAAGACATTGAAACGTCCCGACTGTCCTAGGCGACTCAATAGGAAAGCTAAGCAGAAAACTTTTCACAGGAGTTTGATTTGTCACAGACCAAACATTCGTTTGGTTTTACATTCAATCCTTGCGTATCAATAGCAAAACAACAATGCCCTTTCATATATTCAGTCTCAGAAAACAATTACATACGCACAGAACAAGATGATACACAGACTTTAAATACCATTACATACACGATTCAGTCAAACATTGATAAATACCTCTTGAAAACGCACCATAATCATTATCTCCCCTATTTTTGTTTTCTTCTTCATCCCTCTTCATCCTCTGGCATGGATTTGTTTTTTTTTTTTTTTTTTTTTGGTTGTCCTTCCTCTCTCTTCTACATACCTCCTTCTCTTCTTCCTCTCTGCATCCTGCTCGCCTCTTTCTTCTCCTCTATATTTTTATATTTCTTGTTTTTGCTATATTTTGCTTTTAACAACCTCCCCTCTAACTTCTACGCCCAATCTGGGCCAGGATTAAACAAGAAATAGTTGCAAATTTTCAACAATATCCTACGGTTGAAATCATTTCAACCACTTCCCTTATTTCCTCAACAGCCCCAAAACATTTACCTTTTTACTTTTACTTTTTTTTTTTTACATTTATTTCTCCTTAATTTCAACATTTGGAGGGAAACTACATTAATTTGAAATTCGAAATTAATCATAAACATGTCTTCCCAGGATGTCTGTAGATGCTCCTGCATCATACTCTCCCTCTAGAAACAATTTGAACCTTAGTTCAAATGAGATGCTGCCTCCATGCTTTAGCCTTCATTCTATACCTGGGTCCCACGGTCTTCTTGTCAATGATAATGCTTGAATTTGTCTTTGCTGGTCTTTACCTTTCATCTTGCTTTTCTTCCTCTTCTGGTATGTTCTTCTTCTCATCTCCTTCTCAGCTACAATCTTCCATATCCATGTTTCATTTTCATATGTATTTCCAAAGTTTTCATCTTCATATATGTCTTCAAAACATATGTCTTCCATACCTGCATCCAAAACATCAAAAGCCACCTTAGTAGAAAAACATTGAGGCCATGAAGCCTCTTGGCTGCCTTCACATTTCTGTTCTTGTTTCTTGACCAATACTGTCCTTGCCTCTTTGCTTTGTCCTTGTCTTGTTTCACTCTTTCCAATGCTGCCTTCACCATAGCTTGTACCTTCCTTCCTCTCTCTTGAATTACCAAACAGCTCTTCTATCATTCTCAACTCTACCTTTAGTGAGATCTCATCTATCTCACAATCTTCATCAAACTTGGGCTTATCAACCTGAAGGATTGCTTGTTCCTTACTAGCCTTACTCTTCATCTCATCACTCAATACAAACTCATTCAAATCTTCATGTCCTATATCAAACTTAGGACCGGATTGTCTTTCATCTTCTGTAATTACATTCATCCACTTTAGAGTTTCTTTATACAAATCAACTTCTTCATCCACATCAATATAATTATCAAAAACAATTGCAGTATTCATACCTTCTGTCTTCTTGCTTTCTTCAATCGCTGCCTGAAGCCATCTTGTTTGTTCTGCTGCATATTCTTTCCTTTTCTCATCCTCCATCCCTTTAGAAGTCTCTCTTTGCTGCATATTAGTTCTTACAGCCACTTTTCATTCCTCATTTTCCATAAAAAGATTATTAAATGATTCAAAAACATCATTACCCCATCCATTGCAAACAATTGTCTTACCTTTCCATGTGCTTGTGTCATCTTTTACCTTCCTCCATTGAGTTCTTGGTCTTGCTGTCTCAACACTCACATCTGCATTCTTTGCCTTCTTAGGCACCCATACTTGCTTCTCTTTCTTACCATTTCTCTTCTTAAGCCATGTAGGCATCCTATATCCATACCTTTGTACCAGCACCTCCTCTTGCTTGGGAGTTTGTTTCTTCCACCATTTAGGCATTACATATCCATGGTTAATTGGAAACTTCACTTTTCTAATTGCTTCTTTAACATGTATATCAACAATTTCGTGTTTATAAGAAGAATCAAATTTTGAACTCAACTTTACCTCCTTAATGGGCTGCTTCATTTGCATGGCTTCTTGATTATCTGTCCTTTCTTTTTCCTTTATGTTCGGCTGTCCTCTTCCTGGCCTTCAATGGCATCATAGAATTCAGCTTCATCTTCTATTTCTCCTCTCTCATGCATTAACCGATGCACCTTATCAACAGCAGCAAACTCTCTTCTCTTTCCTGCACATTCACTTATGCATTTGGTGTCTTCTCCTGCACCAATTTCTTTACTCTCCAAGGCCCTTCTCTTGACCTTCAATAGGCTGATCATACCTGCATTTACCCTCTCAAAAACAGCATTAAATACAAAAACAAGAGACCATAATGTCTCCATGAATATCCTCTTAATGGACATTCCAAGTGCTCTTCCTGACACTTTCTCTTTTCTCTCTTCTCCTCTCTTGTTCTCCTCAATGAGAACCTTCTTCTCAACTTCTTCTTCTTGCTGCCCACTTGGCAACTTTCTTATTTTCTTGCCTCTTTTGGCTTCCCTCTTCATGGCAATCTTCTTTTGCCTTCTTCTCCTCTTCATTAGGAGAACTATTGGCCACTTTATCCTCTTCTTCATTGGCCATACCCATGCTTTTCTATTCAGCTGCATCCAAGATTCATACTCATCCTTAACCTTAGCTAATTCTTTCTTCAAACTAGCAATTTCTCTATCAAAATCAACACTAGTCATACCTTTGATGCTTGCTTTCCTCTTGCTGCCCTCATATACCTTGCTGCTCTGTAGTGCTTTCAACAATGCTTCCATCTCTGAGATCTTCACCCAAGTCTTTTCCACCTTGGTCTCTTGATCCCTTGTCTCACCCAAGCCTTTTCTCCTTGACTGGTCTTTTGACAATCCACGTGATCTCACCTAGGCCTTTTGCATCCTAGTCTTTTGATCAATCCTGCAGCAACTCTTTAGACAACACTTCATCAAACTCAAATTACAAATCCAAGCTTACCTTGCTTTGGATCTTCTTCTTCTAGGCAGTCCCTCTATCACTCTTCTCAAAACTTCATCCTTTACCTCACCTAAGTCTGTTTCACCTTAGTCTTTTGGCAAGCTATCCAAGCTTCCTCTTGGATCTTCTTCAATAAGCCTTCCTTGGCTTCTTCTCTTCTTAAGCCTCAATGGCTTGGCTGCCTTTCTCTTCACCTGCAACTTCTTCACTTGATTGCTTCACAATAACTCAAATCAAATAGCACAATTTTCATACCTTTTCCCCAGTAGAGTCTTCTAGTACTGTCTCCTGTTGATCTCTTTGCCAATTCCTGTCACAACTGTAACATTCCAAATTCTGCAACAACTTATGATCAATTCCTAAGTCCCAAGAGCTTCAAGCTCTGATACCAAATGGTGAAAACCTATTTGCACTAGTGTGGTAGCTGATCACTGTCATAAAAATCTCTTTACTCAAACCCCACACAGACATTTTAACTTCAGTTTACAGTAAATTATGTGGATAAAAACACTGAAATAATTGCTGGAAAATAAGACACTCAGGGACCAAAAATAATACTGTCATCTTGCCCTGTTTTGCACCATTTTGGCAGCAGCTCAATACCCGTAAGGAGAAACCTTCTCACATATTTACTTGTTAATAGGCTCGGCCCAAGAGTAACAACATCACCATTCTTTTTATCTCAGCTGTTTCGACTCAATCGGAACAGCTTTCTATTTCAGTCAAGAATTCAATGAATTCTTCATACAACCTCTTTTCACTTTCAACATACTACAATATGCGTTTATCTCCACGGTCCATGTATAGAGAGGCAATGATGTTAGGATTTCGAGGGCACTCAACTGGACAGAAATTTGGCCGTGGAGATTGTTCCCAGAAGATCAAAGGAAACATATAGAGTTAAATATTTCTTCCTCAAATGGAGAGATTGACATAACAGCTCGACCAGTCTTTCATCTAAAGAAATTGAAATACTTAGAACCTTCATAATTTTCAAAGTGTACAACTTTACATCTTCGTAATAAGCAGGACATCGATCTATTATACGTAGGATAATCGGGAGATTTGTATCTACTGGGTTAGAAGGGATGCCAAGCCCAGTCCAATTTTCTCTATTGCCTGCTCGTCAAACGGATCTTCTCCGATGTAGAGGTCAAACAAAGCCTGACATAACAGCTTGCTCTGAATGCAGCGCTTGACTCAATGCACAGGCCGATGTACTCTTTCTTGAGCCACCAAAACCAATAATCCAAATGACACAGCTTTTTTTTTTTTTTGCGTAGCTTCTGCCTTACAAATAGACATAATCAATTCCAACGCCTACAATAAAGAGTTACTCAGTATTTCGGTGCATTTTCAAATACATAAACAACGGCCTAACATTGATATGCGGCCCAGCAGGAGATTAAACCAATCGCTGGACTTCAACACATTACCACGCCAACATAACATATATCTTGGAATGACTAGAATTAAATCAAGACATTGAAACGTCCCGACTTTCCTAGGCGACTCAGTAGGAAAGCTAAGCAGAAAACTTTTCACAGGAGTTTGATTTGTCACAGACCAAACATTCGTTTGGTTTTACATTCAATCCTTGCGTATCAATAGCAAAACAACAATGCCCTTTCATATATTCAGTCTCAGAAAACAATTACATACGCACAGAACAAGATGATACACAGACTTTAAATACCATTACATACACGATTCAGTCAAACATTGATAAATACCTCTTGAAAACGCACCATAATCATTATCTCCCCTGTTTTTGTTTTCTTCTTCATCCCTCTTCATCCTCTGGCATGGATTTGTTTTTTTTTTTTTTTTTTTTTGGTTGTCCTTCCTCTCTCTTCTACGTACCTCCTTCTCTTCTTCCTCTCTGCATCCTGCTCGCCTCTTTCTTCTCCTCTATATTTTTATATTTCTTGTTTTTGCTATATTTTGCTTTTAACAACCTCCCCTCTAACTTCTACGCCCAATCTGGGCCAGGATTAAACAAGAAATAGTTGCAAATTTTCAACAATATCCTACGGTTGAAATCATTTCAACCACTTCCCTTATTTCCTCAACAGCCCCAAAACATTTACCTTTTTACTTTTACTTTTTTTTTTTTACATTTATTTCTCCTTAATTTCAACATTTGGAGGGAAACTACATTAATTTGAAATTCGAATTTAATCATAAACATGTCTTCCCAGGATGTCTGTAGATGCTCCTGCATCAGTATGGTAGAGATGTTGAAAGCATAAAAGCTTTCAATTTGATCCTAGACTAGATTGTGGTAGTGGCACAATCTCTCATTTTTGGTTTGATATAAGTTCCTTACCTGATAAACCACCAGTTTAGCATCTCCTTTAGCATGAAGGTGTTTAATGCCTTTGTCTCGATCAGCCTTAAATCCAAGCAATAGAGATTTGTACTCAATTGTGTTATTGGTGTTGCTGAACTACAACTTGTATGAAGAAGAAAAAATATCTCCTTATATAGATATCAACACAATCTCGGCTCCTAAACCGATAGAGGAGACCTGCCATCAAATTTTAGAATCCATACCTCATTAGACACTAATTTTTCCTTAGATTCTTCTTCATTTAGAGGGGGAGATTCTTCTACACTTGCACTGCACTCCACCAATCCTTCTATTGTTCCATCTAAACCAATTTTCAGGTTGACACATTTGGGAATTTCATCAGATGCCTCATGGACTTCCTCTGTGGATAAAAAGTAATTACCCATGCCTGAAGACTCAAACAAAATTTGAGCTTTAGGCACTGATGTTTGAGTGACCACGTATTTTACTTCCTTCTCAGGGAGCAATCTTTGCATAATGCCTTTGACTAGGACCCTCACCTTGGATAGGTCCATGCTTAATTCACCACCAATATCCTTGCAAAAAAATTTCCTAAGAAGGATGTCATATGATGTTAAGACATCGGCCACTAGGACAGTCATCTTGATTTTCTTGTTTAGGAATGTTATAAATACAAATTGGGTGTCCTTGATTTGTCCCAGTAGTGGCACTTATTTGTTATCTATGGAAAAACATCTCCCAAATGTCTTAGTCAGTGTGAGACCAATGGATTTCACCACTTTGGTAGGCATGACATTATCAGATGCACTAAAATCTATGATGCAATTGTTCAGTTGGTGTCCATTTATTAGTAGGGAGACATAAAATGGTTCAGTCCTCCCAGAAGTAGTAGGAGGAGTAATGACAAGGTTATTCCTAGTGGATGTGTTCTTGGGGGGATTGCGAGTTACCTTTAAAATTGCTTGTCCTATAAGGATGGATTAGTTCTTTACACATTGAACCAACTTATCTAACTGCTCAGGGTTGGATTATAGGAATTATAATTCAGACATTTGAATTTTGGTTTTCTTTATATGGTCAATTATGTCAAATGTCTGAAAAGAATTAGGAATAGAGGATGGGAGTTCATCCTTTTTATTTTTGGGAGAGGACTGGTCTGTGAATATGAAGTAGAAGGTGTAGAGATGTTGGATGTACTTACCTTTCTTGAAATCACTAGGTCCTTTGGCTAGAAAGGTAGAGTAGTTCCCTGCTTAGCAATTGAAATTGTTGGTTGAGGCCACTCTATTTTTTTTTATCAGCTTACTAGGCTGATTGGTTCTTAGATCGGGTGAATATAGTGTATGTTCCATCAACTATTTTACCTTTACTTTTGGGTTCATCCTGATAATTCAGGAAACCAATGTTAGAGTTGATATCTAATTATTATTCTCCCTCTGTGAAGAGATTAGCATCATCTTCTGGGTTTAACTCAGGCTAGAAGGAGAAATTTGATTTTGCTTCAAGATATCTGACTATTGAATTGGTTGGAGGTGCTTCAATGGCCAATTTCCCTTGAGGGGGAGTAAGGTGATTTGGCTGCCCTTGATTCTTGGTATCATGGCCTTGGTATGACTAATTGGAGAATGTCCTCCTTGGTATATCTCTATATGAAGGAGCAGATGACATCCCTTGCACCATTTGCTTTCTAAGAGCTAACAACTCATTGCCAGCTTCTGCACCATTGGATCAGTGGTGACTGTAGGTGAGTATCTAGAAGATGATGAGGATTTACCTCTATTAGGAGCTCTCCTTATCTTTCATACCAAGATAAGGTCATCTTATACCTCAGTAGCCAAATCCTGAGCAGCAGCAAGGTCTATGTGGCAAGCCCGTCTCAGTAGAAAACTTACTTCAAGCAGCTATGAGTTGATGAAGAAGCATTTAAGGTTATTAGGTGTTGGCTGAGTAATTGCAAGAATTCAATTCCTCAACTTATCAAACTTGGCAATGAAGTCCCTCATAGGTTCATGAGGTTCCTTCTTCATCTATGTGAATTGGGCCAGCAAGGCATGTGCATCTTCTATAGGCTTAAACCTGGATTCAAATTTAGCTTTAAGAGTGTTCTAGTCAATCACATTCTGGGCCTGTAGATGGTAGAACCAGTCCGTAGTAGCAACTTTCAATGTTTTCACAAATAGCCTGACTGCTACATCCTCATACTCCATGCCTATCACACCACATGCTATGCTAAAGGTAGCAATATGTTCATCAAGATGAACTCTCCCATCACCAAAAAATTTGGGGAAATTCTTCTTTGAACTGTGTGGAAGCTCATGTAGAGGTGGGGTTAAATTGAGTGGGCTGAAAGAGTTACCCCAGGGGCCTTGAACTACCATGATTTGATTATGGAAAAGGGGGATAATAAATTTAGGTGGAGTATGTATAGGCAAAGCTCTGCTAACAGTAGAAAAAGAAGTTATACCTTGTGTTGGTGACCTGGTATGGGTAGGAATAACACTCTTAGATCATTGAACTTGAAGTTGGGGAGGGAACAAATTGAAATTACCCTGTTGCACCAACTCAAAAATAGGTTCAACAACACCTTGGGCTCTCTGGCTTCTAATATAGTGTGGAGTTGCCAGATTGTAGAATAAAAATGGGAAAGAACTAGCCCTACTTTAGATTGAAGCTTGAGGCTTCAAAATACGTGCTCTTTCCTAGTGGAGTCACCAAACATTGTTGGGTGAATATTTTGTCACTAGATAACTAATGAGAAAAATAGGTCTCTTCAACCACAGTATAGGGAGATTGGTCAGCCAAATGTGCAGGTTTACCGCATCAGAGTTGGACAAATATCTCCTCTCATCAAGAGGAGGTTCCCTATAAATATGAGGATCTATATACTATATATATAAGCAAAAAATAACACTCAGGGGTAGGACTACACCATCCATCTCTCTTTTTTCAGAGATGATGTTCACAGACAAAGGAGAAATCCTGGTGATAATACTGAAGGCACTTTTCTTCTTTCAAAAGTGGTCTTGTAGTAGGGCACAAGAGTTCTTTTTGGTGGGTAACCAATAGGTAACAAGGACGTAGTAACCAACAGAATGAGGTGTAATACAAATTCTCCACCTCAACTGCCCAAAGGGTGAAATATGAAGGATAATGGGGGCTCAAATTCATCCTAAGATCGTTTACATAGAAAGAAACTAAAAACACACTGAAGACAATTGTGACAGCACAAAGTCTTTCCACAATTGGCTTCAGGACACCTTCTTGATTACTTCCACTAGTTTTACTTGTTAAATTAAATAAACAAGAATGCTCCTAGGAAACAAACATAAGAATAATTTCCTAAAATAGCACAAGCTATAACAGCACAAAGTCTAAAAGTAAATTGCTTTCTCATTTAGATTAAGAAATATGATCAATAATTTGAGCTCAAAGTCTCAATAATTGCCTTTCAATTTGGGTAGAGTTTTGCTTTTATAATGGAGAGATATCCTTTGCATAAAATAAGAGATTATAATATATAGTAGCCAACAAAGGCTTGGCACTTTGTTCCATGGAATGACCCATGCTGCATTCAATGCCTTGAATGCATTTTTAATTCTATCAAGGGGCCATGCTTGGAATAGTGCATCTGCCTTGACTGTGGTGTGCCAATTCATCTCATATGACTCCTCCAAAGCATAGGTTGCATGGTCCTTTACTTCTTATTTGTGTAACTATCCACTTTGCCTTTACTTCATGGAAGAAAAATAGGCCGCATCCTTGATTTGGTGTGCTCAGATGACTACTTGGTGGATTGTTTTACCTACTAAAAATAACTCTCTTGTATATATTTTAATATCTTATGTAGCCTTCTCTTCTTTCCTATTGCAATTGGAGCTCTCGAGCTATCTTCTTCAGCTGGTCGCTTGGTTCATCCTTCAAGTTTCGTGTTATTTTTGAAAAATTAACAGATATTTCATTACCTTAAATTTGACATCCATGGGGACGTTAATGGTTGCTAGTTGTTTGAACCATATTGAACCATGAACCTTTGAACCTTTGAAATTTCATTGGTTCAATAGTTTAACGGTTCAAGTGGTTTTTATTAGTTCCTTAGTTCTATTACTTTCCTGGTTCAATCGCTTCCTTGCTCTTTAGTTGAACCATCTCTTTGAACTGGTCTCTGGAATCTTCCACTTCCTTCCTTTGTTTAGAGCTTTCTTTGAACCTTTGAACCATTTTGGTTTAAGGTGCAACGATTCAATCTCTTTCTCAGAATCCTTTGTTTTGGCTAAGTCTTTTGAATCCTTGAAATTCCTTCGGCTTTATGTCTTTGAAACACCCAGAAGGGAAGGTGTTCCTTCAGGTCTTTGAGAAAGGTCCATTTTTTGGGTGTTGAGAGCCCCCCACAAGGGTACCTACCCTTCGGGATTATTTGGGTGGCCTTTGGGGTCCTTCAGGTGGTCTTCTTCTTCAATTCCTTTAGACAAAATGTCTGAAGGAATTCTTTCAGACATTTTGTCTGAAGGAAATATTCCCTTGCCTTAGCCACTTTTCTGTCAAGATTTTGATCATTCCTTCAGGCAAAATGTCTGAATGAATTCCTTCAGGAAAAATGTCTGAATGAATTCCTTCAGACATTTTGTCTGAAGGATTTCCTTTGTGAAATTCTTCTACAAAAAATCTTTTCGAAGGAATTCTTTTGGTTCCTTTACTTGGTAACTTCTTCTAACAAAAAGTCTGAAGGAAACCTTACCCTTTCGGCCTTCTCTTTAATCTTTGAGCAAATGTTCCTTGCCCTCTACAAGGGCACCTACCTTTTGTTCACTGCCCTCTGCAAGGGCACTTGCCCTTTTAGCTTTGGAGGACGCCTTTGAACCGACCGATTGAACCAACTTTGGTTCAATGGCTCAATGGTTCAATATTTTGTTCCACTCATTCAATTGACCACTTGAACTAATCTATTTGAACCAACTACATTGAAACTTTGAACCTTTGAACCTTTGAACCATTTTAGCTCAAGGTTCAACAGTTCAATCTTCCTTCTTTTTGCTAAGTCTTTTGAAGCTGTTGAACTTGTCAAAATGGTTGAACCTTGAACTTTTGCTGAAGCACTTAACTCTTTAAGCTTGTTGATGTCATTAAACCTTTGAACCTTTTTGAAGTAGGGTTCAATGGTTCAATGGTTCAATCCTTTGTTTGAAGCTTGTCGATGAACATTTTTGATTGAACTGAGGCATTAAACCAATCTTGAAATTGCCTAAGTGTTGGGAACTTGTTCTTTTGTGAGAATTTGCCCATTTAAGCCGTTGAACCTGTTGAACTTGCTAGTCCCTTAACTGAAAAAACTTGAATAATGAAGAATTTGAGTGCTCAGAAAAAAATTTTGAGAATGGAAGAGATAATTTTAGTCCTGTAGGACCAAAATAATTCATATGTTGTCCCAAAAATGAGTGACATATTTTGGGAACAACAAATATGATACTTAGTTTAAGGTATACCATATAAGAGCATGATTTCAAACATATTATCCAAGTCTATCTTGCATGGTATTTCATAGGCATCGATCTGATCTGAATTAATTTTCACACTTTTTTATGATCTCTGATCATGAATATTTATACTTGTTAACAAACTATGTGCTACATTTGGGGAAATGGATCAATTCTAAAATAAAAAATGGTCAATGTTTATGTGTCAAGCAAATTGTCATCACTCTTATGTAGGTGTTGAAAAGTGGTGAGTCAAAAGGAGATCTGGGTGAGTTGTTAGACATGAACACATTGATCACATCAATGCAATGAATTATATCTAGATGAGTCTATACATGAATACTTTCACCGATATATGCATGTACAATAGAAAATTGATCCTTCAATAAATAGAATACAAATTTAGATCTACCAATAGTATGTTTTCAACATATGATAGAGGTATCATACATTAATATAAGATGCATGACTTATGGTTGAACAAATCATACTAGATCCATCATAACTCAATTGAATAGTAGGTAGATCACCTGTAATTCTAAAGCTATTACATCGAGTATGATAGACATTTAGATGTAAATATCAATAGAGATGGGCATCAAGTCTGGAATGTTGGCATGGTTATATTTGACATAATTTTCAACACAAAAATTAGATGGCATGGGTCTCAAAATGAGCTCAGTAAAACTATCAAGTTGGCATCTAGGCTAATCACTGCAAGCTATAATAATATACGTGTCTTGAGTGATTGCAATAATGGATGAGATATTAATCAAAATGACTCATGTAAGGATCAATAAGAAACAAATGCAAACATTTAAAATAGATTTGAACTGATGAGTAGGTCAAACTTTCATGATGAATAATGTAGATAGAAAGTGAAATCTATGAATCTACAAATCATGCCTTCCCACATACAACAAGATTTCTCAAATTTATCATATCATGATCTAAATCCTACTTTGATACCACTATTAGGATTAGGTGATTACCAAATCTATATTTCATGCACATAAAGTTCAATAATATATACAAGTCAAATACAAAGAATATTTAATCACACTAAACTATTATTTTATTTCATACTTTAATAATAAATCATACAGGACATTACTTTTTTATAGGAACATCATTCTTATATTCATGGATATTATCTCTCCATCAATCTGTCATTGTATACCCATAATATAACAAATAAACTATGTTCATAATATTGTTGTAACAATATTATGACTACCCAAATATAACTAAAAAGTTACTATAATATTGACCTCTCGGTAAATATCCCAATAAAATAATGTAATAAAATAATCCCTAACAACACACCCATATACTATAGAAGGTACTTCTCAAAGTGTATGGATCCAAGCTCTTCCTAATAACATATGAAGGATTCCCATGGAAACTATGATTGAAAAGGTAGTAACCACATGTGCGGGACCAATGTTTAAAGGTAGGTTAATCTCACCAAGAACACTCTTAGAGGTCCCATTGAATGATCTAATTGATCTAGTATAAGGATGAAAATTGTGATGAGTGTAACTCAAGTGCATAAGTAATTTTCATAGTGAAAACATTCTCGCTTGCATCATTACTAATCCTAACATTGCATATAGGGTGTCTATCAAGGCATGTCTAAATGAATAAAGAATGAATATCAGAGTCATAAAACTTAATCTCATTATCATCAAAATTAATAGAAGATCTTTAAACAATATGAGGTGTATGTTGCATGTAAATACTAATAATCCCATCTAGTGGGCACTCATAATGTGATGGAGGAGGATGTGCATTATATGCCATTTTCACTTCTGGTTCTTTTTTAGAATGGTCTTGCAAAGGATTGTTAAATATTTTTTATTTATGGTGATCACCAAGTTGTGAACCTAATTCCTTTTGATAATCACCAAATGCAAGCTTTAGGTCATCACAAAGATCTTGGATCTTGTGCTTCAAGGTAAATCATCTATTTGTAAAATGCCATATTCCTTGATGATAATCAAAATAACCATTCACATCATATCATTTGGGTAGAGGTCGACTCACATCAACCTCGATACAATGAGGGAGAGATATAATCTAACACTCGAGTAATCACAAGAGTAATGAAGCTAAGGACTCAGGTAAATGGGATAAATGTCTCCTTGGTGGATTAGATAATACAAGCCAATTAGGATATTATGAAATTGTATTAACCATAATGGTTTTTAACTTTTATGCTTAGAAGGCTTTACCTTGTGGATTTTTTTGATTGTAAACTTAGTAATAGATGTAGATGTAGTCGATGTGTGTTCTACATACTTGAGATTATTCAATGAAATAAGCTTCATTTCGCAGTCCTGTACAACATGGCATAAGTTATCAAAGGATTGTAACTTTTTGGAAATAATAGACTCATGTAAAAGAGTAAGGACCTTTGCATGAATATATCTTTTAGTTCTTTGTCAGCCATATGATTGGTCATTTTATCCAACATTTTCTTATATCTTAAGACATATTCATTGATAGGTTCATTATTTATTTATTTTATTTTCATAATTTGAGCATGGGAAACCTTTTCAAAAACATTAATGAAAAACTGTGCCAAAAATAGATATGCAAGGGGTTTGAATACTTTCATGGATTGGAGAGGTAAATCATAGAACCACCTCAAATCATAGTCCTTGAGACTTCTTTGGAATAATTTGGTCAAAATTTTATCATTTTAGGCATAATCAAGGCATGTCACATTAAAGGATCTAAGATGCTAATCAAAATCACCCTTGCCATCATAAAATGGAAACTTAGGTGCAAAAAACCCATTTAGAAAAGGGTGCAAAGATATGAAAATTTAAATAGGGTTATGCAACACATCTTGTGAATCAATAACATGAGGAGATTTTAAAGCATTTTATTCAATGTTTGTAACTTTGTCTTATATGTTATTTATAACTTGAATGAGAGCTTGAGTTGTAGACCCATTGGGATTTAGATTGGCAATTTTAGTAATCACTAAAGGGGATGTAAACATTTTTTGAGTAGAAATAGGTATTGAAACCAGTATTTGAGCTGAAGTTATTAGTAGTTCCATATTAGATGTAGAAATTTGGTTTTTAGGAAATAAAGGTTTAAACACATAACTTGTGCCCCCATTATAAGTACTAATTATGTTCAAAGGGAGGGTTATTGGTATATGGGGATGACCCACATATCTAATATCATGATCAATATATGGACCTACTTAGTCATCTATACTCTTTTTTATAGATACCTAAATCTAGCCACCGATGACCTTCAACCAAGCTTTTGACCAATTTCCACCAAAATGTACAATTTGGCCTAAAAACACTAAAAACATTAAATTAGTTGAAATTGATATATTCAAGTGTATATTTTAGATAGAGTACCATTAAATGGGGTAATGCAATTTATGAATCAACTAAATTCGATCAAATCATTTCGAGTCAAAAGGCCAATTTTGCACTTGGGTTCTCTAGATTGCTTGTTTCTATCAAATTTTTTGTATGAGACACATGCCTTTGTTACTTTGAATTGACAACATCCTAAATGTGATAATAGTTCCAATGCATCTAACATAAACTTAAAATTCTAATCCAATCAAATTTTGAGCCAATAATATAACATTTTGACCAATTTGATTAATTTGTGCACAAATTGCCAAGGTTTTGGATCAAAGTTGACTAGTCATGTTTAAGGATAATTAAACCAAATAAAGAGATTAAGTTAATTTTCAATGAAAATTTTTGAATATTTATTTTTATAGATTGATTTTCATTAACTACATCATCAAATGGCATCATCCTATGGGGTGGCATCCACAAGCCATAAATGTCACAAATATCTAAATTAATGCCCTCCATGCCTCATTAAGACCATCCATAACAAGTTAATTCCCATCTATCCCAAATATTGATGATATTATTTATTAATTTTAATTATATAATTGAATTAATCCTTAGCCACACATCTTCATCTTGAGATGGATGGTTCAGGTTGATTCTAAACCATTCCAAAATTTTATAAATAAGAGGCCTACCTATTGAATTTTAAGATCTTTTATGCCAAACTTATAATTCCAAAATGCATTCAAAATCATTTCATATTAGTGTTATAATGCCCAAATATTGATCCAAGTCAAGCCAAGTCAAATCCAAACATGGTGCCAAGGAGAGATGAAGGTAACCACACTTCATTAATGAAGACTTCATGAACACAAAGCCAAGCAAGCCACTACAACAAGAATTTTAGAGCATCCAAGGAAGGTGAAAGAAGGTCTTTCTTTCATGTTTTAGTTATGCTTTCCATTTTTATTTTGTTAACTAAGCTCCCCCGATTAACTGGGCTTAGATATGTTATGCTAGTTTGTTTATCTCATTTTGATTTCATTTTGAGACTAATATGATACTAACCATCCTCTCTTGAGTCAAATTACTAGTTCACATGTGCATTTTTAGTTTCTAATATAGTTTTTAGGATTTCATCAAGATCTTTAGGGTTTTGATGAATACAATCATGAAACAATGTAATTGCTTGCATTTGCTTATATATTTGTGCACGTTCATTGGTTTCAATAGACTTATGGTTTTCATTATCATAATTTTCTTCTACGTTAACCTCATCAATATGGTTTTTATTCTCAACATTGGTATCATCATGATCCATAGGGTTAGGTCCCTCTCTGGATTTAGACATATTAGGATGAGAAGGAAGAAACTCAATGTGTTCAATAATCAAACCTCCCAATCTATGGCTATGCCTAGGTTGGATTCAAAATAATATAATGAGAAAATGAAATAGTATAATAATTTGAAACCCTAGCTAGTTGAAAACCCTAGGAATTATAATAATTTATAATCATATGAATCAGGTTCACCAAATGTTTAACCCTAAAATGGAAATCTAAGTGCTTGGTATTATCCTCATATTACCTTTAATGGTTATATATAAATAACAATGCATAGGGGTGATAATCATATCTATATCAGTCCAATTAGATGCTAAACTTAGATATAACATATGTTAAATTTAGAAAACTAAGAATAGGCTAAATATAGAAACTACAACTAAGCAATGTATGTAAATGATAAAAAGGTAATGTGCTAACACAACTTTGGATCTTGAATAGGTAAAAATCAAACTGAAAGATGATTTTACAATAGTGGCTTGATTCTAAAAAATTAACCTCTTTAGTTATGGATAGTTGTGTCATCCTGGGGTGGTTACATTGATGTTATTGTCTGTGTTTGACATAGGTGTCTTTTACATGATACTTGATGGAAAAGGATACGACCACCTGGATGCTTTTGGGTTTGTCTACACCTTCACTATAGTGTATTTATATCTAGGTCATGGAATGTCACTCTTCATAAAATTTAAAAATCCTAGTTCTTCATCTTCATGGTAACCTTGGATAAAATGGGTTAGTAGACACATGGTATCGAGCTAACCCCAAAGATCCCTCTATCAATGATTTCTTCTTACATAGACAATACTCTAAAGAGGGCCACGTACTGATGTGGTTCTCTTCTATGTGTTAGCTTGTGTGTCAATCAAGAAATATGTGGAAAGAAATTACAACTATGACCTAGCTTTGAACTTTGAAAATATAGCTCTTAGGATGCTCTGTCATTACTTTAGACCTATAGATGTGTTTTCCCTATGATTGATATGGAAATAGGATAAAATAGGGAATATTTTCTCACTTGAGTGCTAGATTGAATGCTTTTTTGTAAGTTACCTAGTGAATAGGTAATAAGTTTCTAGGTGTGGAATGAATAAGGGTTGATATTGTATTTACGTCAATCCCATTAAAAAAATAACTTGCATTAAAACACTTAGTCTAACCATTAAGATACAGTTCATTTGAAAATTGGATGACTTTAAGGCATTAGACATTTATGTCAGAGCATGACACTTATGTTGAGGTAGGTGTCTGTTCAAAACACTAGAGTTTAGGGACTAGGAAAATAGGTACAAGCTCAGAACTTATAGAGATGTAAGATAAATAGGTTTTGATAGAAGGCTTGGGTCATCAACATAAGATTTGTCAAGCTAAGATATGGACCAAGGTGCACAATATAGATTATATGTGAGACCTATGGAAATAATAAAGGTCCATAATAGAGATGAATAATAAAATTTGAGTTATCCAAGTGTATAAGTGTACAAGACTAAGGTGTTACATAATCCACAAATATCATCTACATAATAGTAAAATTATTAAAATTAGAATTATGAGATTTTATAACCCCAAAAGGTAACTCTTTTAGTATCGATGTGGATAACTTAGCTTGATGCTCAACTTTTCATACTGAGACAAGACTAATTACATTATATACCTTATTGTGGTTCTATTAAATACTTTGAGAAAATTCACATAGCAATTTTACTTAAATTGTAATCTATTTCGTTAAGCTCATTGGGGTCAATATGAGTGTCATGCTCATTGTCATAGTCCACTCCATCAATTTAATTATCCATTTCAATATTAATAATTTTTTTATGAGCCGAATGAATTTGAAAAATAGCATTTTGAGATAAAATATCTTAGATTGTGTAATCACCTAAAATTGGTATTTGAGTGTTAAGAGTGCTACTTGAGACTACCTATACCTAGATTAGCCCTAGACCTATCCTAAAGCCTATTATCACACTTATCTAGCCTTCATGTGGGCCAAATGCATTTGTACTAAACTCAAACATAGTCCTAAACCCTCATTAATCTTGGACCTTCATGCTTAGTTTTCTAGTAGCTGGACATTAGTGCAACATTAAGGACATTAGAGCCATGTGGAACTAGTGTCCCTAAATGGTGCTTTTGTCATTTACCCTATATTTCTTGAATGAATATATTTTAAAAATTAAAACCCTCCTAAGGTCATCCTAGACATATTTTATTATCTGCATAAGCAATAGAACACTATAAATACATGACTTTTATCCCTATATCCACTAGATGTAAATTAGATGCAAAATACCTATTCAAAAATGAAACAAGTTGAGAAAAATCAAGGTTATTAATCCATATTATGCCCTATTTCTATATACTACCATCTACAATAGCCCTAAGCTCAAATTTTCTAAAATTCTAATCTCAAGAACACTCAAAGCACTCAATACACTCAAGGTCACTATCATACTAGTATCACTTTCAATTTCACTAGCACTTAGGTGGGGAGAACTACATCGAGCTTGACCTCTCTTCAGAGTATTATTATGTAGGTAACTCTCTTTACAGTGGGGTGTTGAAGATGTCCAGCTTATCCTATTAATGAACACAATTTTAAGCTTATATCCTACTTGTAAGGAGGATTAGGTTTTGCATCATAAATAAGTCGTAATATGAACAATATAGATTTCTAAAAGTCATGCATGCAATAATAGACCCTAGAAACCTAGACAACAGTGCACTTAAAATTTTGGGATAATTTTCCACAGAGAACATTAGCACTAATATTAGGACACTAGAGCCATATGGATCTACTATCCAAATGTGTCACTATTGTCTAGGAGGGGTTATTACATAGGGATTTAGTTGAAAACACTCAGACCTTCTTCCATCTCAGTTTCCAACACTCAAATCATGTGTATTAGGTATTTTCACTATTTACTACTATTTTTAGAAATTCAAAGCTAGTCAATTATATAACAAATTAGTAGATATTTTATGTATATTATTTCCCTGATTTAATCTACTCGCCCCTTTAATCAAATATAGGATTTACATCAAGATAAACCCTAAAAGGTTAAAACATTTGGTGAACCTGACTTACTTCAAATGTTGCACAAACCCTAACCCTAGATAACCCTAGGGTTTACATTTATAGCACTAAGATTGACTCATAAAGTAGTATAGTGACATAGAATTTAGACCAAAAATACATTATCACCTAAATGGGGACACTAGTTCCACATGGTGCTAATTTTTAGTAGCCTTAGTTTTAGAACAACTTGAATTGGCTATAATAGTACAATAAGTATAATACATGTTTGCATAGATCTAGTTATAGGTTTCTCAGTTATATTCAATTTTTGCTTAGATTCATATCAATTTGCTCAGATTCATATCAATTGCTCAAATTTGGGGTCATCATGAAAAAAATTACCATTCCCATATTTAATTCAAATACTCAAGTACAATTATTACAACTTAGTCTAAAATCTATATACTTAGATACCATATTGGGGGCATGTGTGTGGTACATTATTTCCATATGCTCAATTACACACTGATTGATCAAATGGAATGACAAATTCCATGTCATTATCTATGTTTTATACACTTGACATCATATTCTAGGTTATCACCAATTTCATGACTTACTCCATCTATAGTGGTTGGCATTTCTAAGTGGTTCAGAGCTACCTAATATACCTGAGTGGATGTAGAGATGACATACACAATTAGACATAATCAATTAGACATTTTTAGTACTTCACATAGCTCATTTTTAGATGTGTATACTACACACAGGTGGGAAATAATGGACTCATATCTTAATTTCTTTATTGAGCCACACACATGAGAGGGTTGGACACACTATCAGTCTAATCCAATCTATTCACATGTCACAATCTACCAAGCAAGGGTAGGAAATGATGGATTCAAAACCAAATTGAGTTATTAGTCCAATCGCACATGATGATTGAGTAAGATATCAACTCAGTCCAAGTTATTCATAGATTAATCACTATGTACATGCACACACATAATTTATCACCATATTCATGCATTGGTTCACATGCCCAATGAGGTATATTCATTTCTTTCCTTTTTCCCATCTATTTACTCAATTAATTCTTTACTTAGCATAGTCTTTTGCTTTTGATATCTCTTAAGTAGGGATTGATTTATGCAAATTTCATTTGTAGGATATGCTTTATATCATGCTTCATATACACAAACCCAATTTTACATACTTTGATTCAACTTCGTGGGCTTCACTTCCTAGGTAATTCCAAGTATGCTTATGTTTCCTTTATACTAGTCATTTTGATTTGCTACATTTATATAATAAAAGGGGGGATAATTTAATCACCTAAAAAATGGTATTTCAGTGCTAAAAATAATATTTGAGATTACCTATCCCTAGACTTATCCTAGATCCTATTACCACACTTATCTAACCTTCATGTGGGACACAAGCATCTCTAGTCAACTCAAACATAGTCCTAGACCTTCATTTCCCAATCCTAGCCCTTCATGCCCAATGTTATACCATTTAGGCATTAGCACTGCATTAAGGATGCTAGAACCATGTGGTACCAATGTCCCCAAAATGGTGCCTATGTCTTTTGCCCTAATTTTCCCAAACAAATATATTTTCAAAAGTGAAACCATCCTAAGGTCATCCTAGACATCTTTTATTATTTGCACTAGTAACAAAACACTATAAATACATGACTTTTATCCCTATATCCACTAGATGAAAATATATGAAAAATACCTATTCAAACATGAAATAAGTTGAGAAAAATAAGGGTTATCAATCCCTATTCTACCCTACTTCTACATACTACCATCTGCAATAGCCCTAAGCTCAAATTTTATAGATTTCTAATCTCAAGCATACTCAAGGCACTCAATGATACTATTATACTAGCATCACTTACAATTGTACCATCACTTAGGTGATGATTACTACATCAAAATTGATCCCTCCTTGGAGTATTGGTATGTAGGCAACTCTCTTCATAGTGGGGTGTTGAGGATATCCAGCCTATCCAATTAACGAACACACTTTTTAGCTCAAACCATAATTTCAAGGAATATTAGGGTTTACATTATAAATAATCCATAAAAATAATAATACAAAGCTCTATAACTCATGTGTGTAATAATAGACCCCAAAACCTAGACACATGTACACTCAAAAGTTTGGCACAATCCTGCATAGAGGACATTAACATCACTATCAAGACACTAGAGCCACATGGAACTATTGTCCAAATTTGGTGCTACTCTTTAGGATGGGTTATGGCATAGGGACAAATTTTATGGCACTTAGACCTAATTTTGTATCAATTTTTATCACTCAGATCATATGTATCAGGTATTTTCCAAATAAGTCTTTATTTACACTATTTATTACTATTTTTAGAAATTCAAACCTAGTCAATTCTATAAAAAATCAGTGATTGTTTTATGCATATTATTTCCCTAATTTAATCTACTCATACCTTTAATCAAACATATGATTTATATAAGCTAAACATTAAAAGGTTAAAATAGCTTGCCATTGTAAAAGAAACTAAAGGAAGTTGCATATGTGAAATAAAAATGCCACTTAATATAGCACTATTCCTTAGAGGCATACAATATGAATTAATTAATGTTAATAACTATGAACACAATACAATGTGAATCAAGGAATGCTAATGAATATTAATTCAATACAAGAAAAAATCAAGGTATAAGGGTGATTTAAACAAGGGTTTGAATGATTTGAATGATATAAAATATTCTTGATCATTTGTTGATTAGTGTTAGTCCAATTTTTTAGAGGAATAACTACAATGGTAGAACCATCCTTGTATCCAAATAACCATAATTTTTAAGGTACAATGAGATTAAATTCCCTATGTGATACGTTCTTCTTAAGTACACTAAAATAGATACAAGACGTTTCCTATGGTGTAAACAAGGCATCCTAGGTGATTATGATATACCATGAGGCACATGGAAACTAAAATTTATTTTTAATGTTGTACTATGGCTATGAGTATTGGGGTAATTCCATCATACCATGATGTCCATACACAAAACACCATGTAACTATTCACGATAATCACTAATTAGTTTTAAAAAAATTAGAGCACAATTTCTAAAACAAGCAAAATCAAATGAAAAATAAAAACAAAAAAGTGAAACATTTTTTAATTCAAAAAACAAGCAAATTTCAACCCCTGGTTGAAAGAAAAATATTCTATGTCAGAAATATCCAAGGTGACAAGATCATTTATTTAGTGTCATACTTAACTAAGATTGAATAAATTTAATCATTTTATGTCAAATATTTTCAAAGGTTAAATGATATTTTCTTTTAGTATCAGGAATTTACAAAAAATTGAAAGAAATCTTATCCCATAAATCAAGGAAAAATAACAACCAATGTTTTTAAAATAGTGGGTTCCCTAGAATGTTTAACCCTTTAAATATAAGTGTTCTTAAACTAATGAAATTAAACTATTGAAATTTAAATGTTGATGTGTATTGATTTAGTAATAAAATATGGTATGCTACAAAATTTGTAGGAATCATGAAGTTGTTAATAGTAATATAAAGGCCTAAGGATGTAAAAACCTCCATAAAACAAATTTTATTTTGACTATATAAGTTTATTATAACTGAAAACTATGTGTAATTGACTTACAAATAAAGTCATTAAAAATAATAATTTATAGTTTGCTAGGAAAAGTTTGCATGAGTTAGATAGGGGCACACTGTGGCCTTATTTACTAACTACAGTTACATCTTGGTAAAATTTTTTCCTAATTTATCAATTTAGGTATATGCAACAACTTGCGAGGATCAACTGTTAAGATTTGTTTTTCAATATGTTACACAAGGACCTACAAAAAAAACCCTAGTCTTACACATGCACTAAAAAGAAAGATAAAAATGGGTTAGTGAGTATGGATAAGTTTGCCTTAAAACCCCTTCTAACTAAGCATTGCATACATATCCCAAATGGGCCTCAAGCTGATGTATTTTTCCCTTTTAGGGTGATTAAGTGATTCATGATTATGCAATTAGAATGGCTATAACTAGAATATTGATTGAAATGCTTGACAATGGATTCCCTTGACATGCAATATAAAATATTCAAACTTGGCTTATGACTACTAGAATGTTGTAGAGTTAAAATAGGAGAAAATAATGCTTTTTTCTTAATGTGCAGTGCAATTTATAGAGAGATCTAGTGGTGAATAACGAGTATCATTGATGTGATTTTATAGGAGAATATTTGAAATAATTTTGCTAAACAACATTACCAAACATTTTAGAGATCCATTGATTAATGTCTCAATTCAAAAAAATTATCTTTGGAACATCAGAGATCAGGATGCATTAGGGGACAAGACCATAGTGCAACCATGTTTGACAATTTTGGACATGTCCTAGAAGATGAGACTAATAGGATAGGTCTAAAAAGACCTTATGGGTTTAATAGGGATGAATGTAGTTGAAATAGGGATATGTTGGAAATAGACTTAGGAGTGAAAAATTGTAGAGTATATATGCCTAACAAGTGTGTGATGTATATAAATTTGTATAACATATATATTTTTATATGTATTCAACTTATGTATGTATCCCAAGAGACTACATACTATGAAAAAACCTTCTTAGAGCTAGAAATGAAAATAGAATGTGAAGGGACAAAGCTTTATAAGTCTTATATATAGTGATAAATTGTAAAGGGAAATAATTCTAAAATATAGAGATTTGATGATGGTTTTTTTAATGTCTTTTTGTACTTGTTCCATGTGCAGTATATACTATGTTTTGCTTAAAATTTATTCAATTATATAACAATAATGATTATTCTATATAATTTGAGTTTGTGTTTCCTTGGATATAATTATGAACCAAATAGATACATGATTATTATATAAATTAATCTTCATTCTAAACGTGTATTCTACTTCACAATATAAACATACAATAACATGTTCTGATGGGTTTTCCAAGAATATCTGCTAATAATGGTGTGGTGAGTGTGTAAATTTGAAACATATAGACATGGTTACTTAGACAAAGAAAATTAGAGTGATGGCTATATGAGAGAATTCAAAATTTTACAAAAGAGGAGGCAAAGAGAATAGGAAGATTTGTGAGAGAGATTATAATTTGTCATATACATGGAAATATATATGAAAAAAAATAGTGCAAATTTCCTATGTTCCTGCCTACATGGTTGTCGAGAATTGAGTCCTATTATTTCAAGTCAAGAGAGATAGATTAATTTGTTTGGATAGAGGAAAATACAAAAAAATTGTAAAGTCTAGACATGAATTAGATGCATATAATAGATTATTAGCTAAAAACTACTATTAACAGACATATCACTAGTGCATTTGAAGTTGTGCGTGATTTATTTGAAAGAGGTATCTAGAGAATATTTTTATCATACGTACATACTCTACTTAAAAATTTTGTTTTAGAAAAGGCCATGGTTCCTATCCTAGCTAACATGGAGTAGTAATTTTAGGTGTTATAGGGATGTATGTGATTATCTTATGAATGATGAATAACTGAGAGGAGAAACTTAAAATTGAACCTAGAAGATGGAAGATGCAAAAAATCAAAATGTGAAGAAAATTTCAGGGCTAGAGTGAGACCTATGACAATAGAGGAGATGGAATAAACAAAACAATCCTAATGTATTTGAGAGTAGGAGTAGAGTAGAGATACTAGGAGATGAATAAATAATGAGATTAGAGAGTAGGTAGCAATTATGGAGACTATGAAGATAGGAAATGAGAGGGTCTAAAAGAGAAGGCACAAATGAGATCATAGGAAGAAATAAAGATCTAAAAAAATATTCATAGAAAATGTAATAAAGTGGAAACATATTAGAGGAGAAGTTATATTAGTTAAAAATTAGTTTTAGATTGCATCTACAAGGTATTATAATGTTTAGAAAAGATAAAAAATAATATTTTAAATAAGTTATGTTAAATCATAATATTAATTTAGGTTCAAGTTAAAATTAAGGATGAGTCACAAATAAGGATCATTCACTTCAATGTTCCACATCCCCTATGCCTAATTTATTAACAAAAAGAAGAATAAAAAATTGCAGAAGCTAGTAGGGATAATACATGGTTTGGCTATTTCATAGATAAATCTGGATTAGTTAGTAAAGACACTAATAAATTGATGGATAAGAATAAACTGGTTGAGGTTGGATTTTAGATCCAAATAAGTTTTATGATGTTGATAAATTTTATTCCATAATAGCTAGTGGTTTTAGGTACAAGTGTAGGAAACATGGCTTTCACTTCAGAAGTGTTTATCACTTTTACACTATAGAATTCACTTAAATTAAGTTAATTGGATCTCACTCACATGGAGAAAAAAAATAACAGACTAATTTGGACACAATAAATCAATAATAAGAGTAAAAAATCATGGCATGATTTCAATCTATGATATAAGTATTTTCAACTAGAACAAATGGTATTATTGTATGATAGCATATTTCAAGCACATCTAAGTAAATTTTGAATTTGGTGTAAAGGACCATACATCATCCACAAAGTATCGCATCAATGAATAATAGTATTAAGGGACATTTAAAAAACCATTCTTTTTTAGAATGTAAATGGCTACAGGATTAAGCTTTATTGTCAATGATCTCTATTAATGTCAAGTTAAAAATTGAGTGGGTGCTAAGAAACATCTTATAGATAGGGGATTTTTTTACTTAATATTTGCTTGTCCTTTTTTAGGTTTAATTTTAGTTTTTTACATTACAATCTCTATATCATAGGACATAAAAACATAGTTTGAAAATTCAACATTGAAGAGTATCAAAAGAAAACAACAAACAATAAAATGTCAATGTAAAAAGAAGTCAGTATGAGGTCAACACAAGGTCCATAAAATATGTTGAAGAATGAATCACTCAAAAAAGGGGTTTTAGACACTATTTTATGATTATATAACCTTAGTCTTATATACTTGGCAAACTCATACCTTGGTTTTTCCTCTCATTTATAGACCTTTCTCGCTTCCAAAATCTCACATCTGCTCTATATTGTGCCTCTTAGCCCATCTCTTAATCTGACCAGTCTTATGTTAATGACAGATACCTTATCTCTTTCCAAGGATGCTTAAAATGTACTTATCTTCTAATTCTATAATTTTTTATCATGTACCTATTTGCCTACTCCCTGGACACTAACATTTGGGATAAACACTAGCATTGATGCTAGTGTCCTACCCCTAAGCAAGTATCCAGTGCCCTAAAAGTCATCCAATTTACAAATGAAACATATCCTAATGATTGGCATAAATGATTTAATTCAATTTTTTACTCCAAAGGGATTGACATAAATACAAGATCATCCCTCATTCATTCCTCACCTAACACAGACCTACCAATACCTAGAGAAGACCTAAAGAGACCAAGACAACTTATAAAAAGTACTCTATCAAGAATTAAATTGAAAAAAGCTTCCCCATTTTCTCCTATTTCTATATCATTCATAGGGACATCAAATTTATAGGTCTGAATTACTAAAGGATCAGCCCAAGAACCTAATTTTCTAAGTTACAAGCTAGGTAACTATTGTACTTGCTTTCCACATTTTGCATGATTCACACATAAGCCAACATGTAGGGGAAAACTATATCATTCTGTGGCCCTCTTCTAAATTATTATATATGTAGGTAGTTCCCAATGATTACAAGGTATTTGGGGTTAGTTCAACACAATATGACCACTGACCCATTTCCCCCAAGGTCACTATCAAGATGGATAACTAAGGTTTACCATTTCACAGGAGTGATAGTCTATGACCCAAATCTAAATGCACTAGAGTAAAGGTGAAGTAAAACCCAGAAGTAGTTGGGTGGTCGTATCCTTTTCTAATAGGTACTCTATTTATGACACTTACATTGAACCTAGATAATAGTGTTGATGCAACTATCCCAAGTTGATTCTAGTGTTTATAGCTCCAAAAGTTAAATTTCTAGAATTAGATGATTGTTTTAGAATCACCATCTAGCCTACTTTATTCTTTTTCCAAATCTAGAACTGCTATAGCATCAGAACTAGCTAAGTACCTTGTTTTCTATGTCATTTACAAATTTAGCATAGTCATACTTTTTATATTTAGACTATATCAATTTTATTACTTTATCATATGATTAAATATTAGTTTAGCATATAATTATCCTGATATAGATCTCATTATCACCCTTGTGCATTTCATTTTTATACACCCCTTTAATCTATTCTAGGGTTAATACCAAGTATTTAGATCATCATTTTAGGGTTAAAATAGGTATCAAGGAAATGTAACAAATGATCACTCATAAAGTGGTTAATGACAAATCATATCAAATCCTAAATAAGATTGATGTATTAGATTCAATGAATGTGTAATAAAGGAAAGTTATTAGAGAATAAAAGATGACGTGTCACATCAAATAATTTGTAAAGATAAAATATCAAACCTTTTTATTTAAGCACTGAATTCACATCGTAACAACCAATAAAATTCAAACCAAGAGCATAACAACATTAAGATAACTTATCACTATTCAATTTTAAGTGGTATATAAGTGGAACAAAGGAAAATTATATAAGGGTATACAGATCAAACCACCATTATAAGCCTTTGTGAAAAAGAGCCTTTTATGATTTGAGTCTAATTCATTCACTTGAGCACAAAATTTTTAACAATGCAAATTTATTTGCATCTATCTATTGAGTGCCTATCAAACAAAAACTATGGATCAATCACAAATCTTGATTCCATTGACAGATACATAAAAAGAAAAAATAGGTATTGATATTGCACTGAGGTAAACATGGTACCATGATCTAGATCCATTTAATATCATTGATATGGTGGAATTAAATATTTTTATTTAGACCAAGCCATAATAGCACAACTAAGAGCCCTAGCTATTAAGCACCCTCTATGAGGATCATATGTAGAGTGACTCATTAAGCTCCATAAATTTATCCAATTATAAAAAGTGATGATGACATTATTGAATCACTATAGTGGGATATCATTCCATATATCTAAGGATTTCACCATCTTCATCAACCCAACAATAATGCAAATGAAATAAAACTACTAGCTCAAGTCACATCCCTATTACCAAGGCCTCTCCCATTCACTTTGATACTAGAGAGAAGTATTTTAGGTCATCTAGAGCGATCCCTATTAACTCCATCAATGATTTTATAGTGAGATTATTGTCTAAATGTATCAAAAACACTTTTTTCATACTACCAAAAGTGTGAGGCAGGATACCAAAGGGGTCATCAATATTTTATATTGAATGATCTGGTTAAATGAAGACTTTAATAGGCCACAGCTTTTAGTCTCTAAACTTATTAAAAACATCGATAAGGTTATCATCAACACATCATATATTTCCAATACCAGATCCTATTATTACTCTAATGTTTCACATAATGGAAGTCTCATGATGATGTGTGGCACCTAATGTCAATTTATGTCATGCGACCACCTTTATCAACATTGCATGGACCTATATAGGTCAGTACTATGAGTAGTTTGACTAATTTAATGCATGGTGGGAGGAGGTTTAAGGTCTTGTCATTTCACACCTTCACATACCTAAAGACATCCTATAATAACTGGGGAAGCATACATCTGTGATAAAGTTACACTATGGCATTCAAATCAGAGTCCATGATTTTCCCAAGGTGATAAACAATTTATTTCCCTTCTTCATCACCATGATGGATGCACAAGTATAAGTATTATGATATAAATATTTCACTTTAAAAACCATTCAATAGTTATGATCTATGCCTTTAGGCACACAAAAATAATTACCCCAAGAGCCCCTAATGTTTCCATAATTTGAATCATAGGCACCTTATCAAACATCAACGGTCACATTAGAGACTAGTAAGGGGAAAATAAAGGTGCCAACATAGAGGACACCAACACCTCCTCATCTAAATAAATATAAATATAACACTAAACTCTAGCTTAGTTACATAAATGAGCCCAATATTAATGGAAAGTATGATCTCACATAGCTCGGCACCACTGAAGAATAAGTATATAAGTCTATACTAGAATACATACAGGCCAAGATATATGAGAAGGAAGAAAAAATATTATTTTCTTATGGAAATTAATGTGAACTTTCCAAGTGTGCAATAGTGTCTCATAAAACATAATAGTTAACATCCCCACACCTCCTACTTCAATCATAGTCGACATTGCCATAGAGGAGGAAGAGAAAAAATTACAAACAAATCCATATTTTAAGGCATAATGGGAGCAATATCTTTACAATGTAACTTTCATAGCCATAACTTGAGGTAACTTAAGGCATAAAACAATAAGCAAACCCTCAAAAACTACTAATGTGTAGTCCCTAATCATACATAATTTTGAGGACCTATCCATCTATTTTTAAACACATGGGATATTTTATCACACCATAAGTGTTGGAAGAGATTGAGTCCAAGGAAAAACAAGTTATAAATAAATAGCCTATAGAGATAACCCATCCAATCAAATGATCAAAGAAGTTTATCATTACACCTACCTACATAAAGGCACTAGTCGCCAACACATAACGGTGACATCCTCTCCCTCTCCTTTGAATCATGATTCACCAGTTCATTTATCCCCATCACCACATCCATATCCATGTCCATATTCCCCCTCCCATTCAAAATAATCTCAAGAAAGTGAGCACCAACATCAAAAGCAACCAAAGGTGCATGAGGATATCATAACAAATTAGGAAGTTGTATAGTCCAAAATGTTTTAATATAAGATGTAAAAAGAAGTAAAAAATAAGATGAGGAAGGAGGAGCAAAATAAGAAGAAAGAAAAATATAATGCACAGTAAAATAAATAATAAGAGAAATGGAAGAAATAATTAGAAGAAGTTGAACAAAATAATAAATAGGACATAGAAGAATAGTAGAGGAAGAAGAATCATGAATATGAAACTACATAAAATAACAAGGAGAAAGTAAAGAAGGAATCACAATAGGCACAAAAGAAAAAGGTTGATGTTGATGCAATAGCCAATACAAAGGAATTATAGAACAAAGAGGCCCTGTGAAATTAGGAAGAAAATAATAAACAAAGGGTGAAGGATAAACCTACCAAAGATGTTGTGCATAAGGCATATGAAGTATCCAAGGTATAGGTAGAGGCAATTTCCACATCCAAGGAGAACCAAGATTAAAAGAAGAAATTGAATTTGTATCCCATCTGCAAGTAAACTAGTCCAAAAAAGTACAAATAATTGATGCTCAAAAACCATCTATCATCTCACAAGGCTTCAGATCAACCTAGGGAGGTGCATAATAATATTACTCACAAAATAAGCCAATATCTAGTTAGTGGTTATGGGATGACATATCAACATAAATGTAAAGGAAAACATTCACAATATCTATGGTGCAAATGCAACACTAGAAAACAATGATATCAGTTATGAATTCTTCCCTAGTTGTATCTATAATATCATAGTAATCATCACTTGATGTGACCAAGATATCCTTGGAAAATCAGATTGAGGGAGCTTTACCATTCCAAGAATCAGTTGCATGAAAAGAATCTGAATTAAAATATGATGCAACCCAACTCAAAAAGGACAACCCATAATTACATCACCACCTCAACAAGGCTAGGAAAATCATTATTGATACATAACCTATGTTGTAAATTTAATTATTGGGTGACAAATTCATGTACAAGGAGAATCAACTTAGATCTCTTTTATTATAACTTACAAAATACTAGCTCACTACACAGAAGCTACAATAGCTTGGAACATAAGGTCAAAATTTAAAGGTGGAAAAAAATGCTATATTCAAGCTCCTTAAATAATATAAGTAATTATTTGAAAATATTACACTCCAAGATCAACACAAAACTGTAAGCATGCTCAACTAAAAGAAACATTGGAACAAAACATTGAGCAGAGCCAACCTAGAGTTCACCAAGGTTGATCAAGTAAAAGCAACAATGAGGGATAATTTGGCTGCATATAAGTAGTTGGATGTCACAATAAATGCATATCTTACTTCAAGATATAATGTGATGGAGAATATGAAAACTTGGCATAATGATATGCTACATAATACATTTTCTCACATTCAAATTTAGAGGCATGAAAATAGACAAGGGGATATGGAATTAGAAATTCAATAGAAAGTGTTGCATGGTAGGGCCACCTTCATGATAATAGAGGATGATGACATGCAAAATATTATGGTGTGCCAAGTTCCTTTATGAAATATGATTAGTATTATGTGATAAGATCTCATTGACTGGAAGATGTTCAAGGAAGACTTATCCCATCTAGATAACTTGATCATTGAAACCATTAAGGTACCCTAACTCATCTCACCAAAATAACTCCAATAATAACTCCAATAAAAAATTACAAATTCACATAGGAAACCATATTTTTATAAAAAATATCTTTGAAGGTAGATTCTGAAAGTGCAACTTCATCAACAATAACTCTAGCAACACCATCTTCACATCCTCCTTTAGTTCCAACAACACAGGTTATGCTTCCACCTTCACTCTAGGTACTATGAGGTCAAAAATTTGAAAATTTTTGGAGATTTTTTAAAAAAATTTAGGAAAGTTCTTAAGCATTAGGAGTGGGGCCAAGATGGTTGAAAACTTATAAAGGACATGCTTCTAGTTATGTACATCTATTGAAAACCTGTGAGGGTGGTGCATTGGTGCAATGCTTAATTGAAAACCTATAAGGGTGGCTAATTAGTTCGTAAGAGGTGAAAATCGGTAAACAACACCTTGATATATTACCACAATTAATTTTTTTAGATAAACCCATCCCACAACACACAAATCTACCAGTTCCAATATAAGGCACACTTCTAGCGACTTTATCTCAAGACAAGACAACTATTTAAGTCCGTGAAGGTTTTGATAGTAGACTTAGGAGTGAAAATTTGTAGAGTACAAATACATGTCAAGTGTGTGATGAATATCAATTTGTATAAATTATATGTTTTTTTATATATTCAGCCTATGTATGTATCTAAAGAGACTATAGAATATGTAAAGACTCCTTAGAACCAAAAATGGAAAGATAGAATACAAAGTGACAAAGATTTGTAAGTCCTATATATAGGGATCAATTTTTAAAATAAAAGAATATGAAATATAACTATTAATATAGATATCTGATGATGTTTTTAAGAACATATTTTTTTAATTGTATTGTGCACAATATATACTCTAATTTGCTTAAAATCTATTAAATTATATAACAATAATGACCATTTTGTATAATTACAGTCTGCATCTTTTTGGATAAACATGTAATTTTGAACTGAATGGATTCTCAATTTTTTATAACTTCATCTACATTTTGAACCTATATTTTACTTCGTACTATAAACACACATTAGTATGTCCTGGTGGGTTTTCTAGGAACCTCTACTAATCAGATTTATGCATGATATTTTTAGTGCTTAAAAGACAATGAAGGTTCTCTTATAGATTGTGAGTTAGTGAAATGGTGAATAGACCAATTAATGGAAAGGATATCAATAAAAATCATTTTCAAATGCTTAATGATTAATTTTTTTGTCTGCAACTAGATAGTTCAATAAGTCTACTAGATAGTTTGAATCCATCTCCCTTTTCTATCCCAAAATGTTATTTCACTTTCTTCTTGTTAATTTGACTATGATTTTTACACTCTTACTTGAAAATTACAAACATATTAATATTATATTAAATTATCTATATATTTGTACGTCATGATGAAATGAAGGTTTCTGATCTTATATCATATAAATAATGGTTTTTTAACACAACTTCAATCTGGTTTAGCAATGATAAAGCAAGTATATGGATAATACTAGCAATGATGTTATTATTTGATTATTTTATGGTTTTTGAAATATTATCCATGCAATCATATTTTCCTTTTAAAAATTTACTTCATATATAATTTTGATTGTAGTATACTCACTTTCTATCACTATTATTTTAAATTAATGTTTTCCTATTTTCTAGGATAATTATTTTCTTAACCACAAATTTATCTCATTACTTGCGTAAATATACATAATCCTAGTGGTGCATTTAATTAGTTATGTACATTATTTTTATATTTTTACCTTATTTTCAATGGGGAACATCTTAATACATTTTTATAACTCATTTTAATGGCTTACAAGTGGCTTGATTAATGCCAAGAGTTAGGATTTACTGAGGGATTTTAAACCCTGTGATGCTCTCCCAGCACATCCCTAGTTGGATGTTAGACTATATACATAGGAGGTTTTTAAAGTAAGTTAATGAGGGATTCACATCCCCTCCCCCTCCCCCTCTTCCCCCAATTTCAATGTATATTGATGTCTATGATAACATCATATTCTTGAAAGCTAAATGCTTTAGGGATACAAAGGGACCCCAAAATGTATAGTACTATGTACGTTAACATTTTATTCTTGAAATCCAATTGATTTAGGAATAAAAATGTATTTTTTATTTTTTTTAAATAAAATATTGTGTTTTTATTTATTTTAAAATTTAATAATATATCCTATTGTGTAGGATGCACACTTGCATGTATGTGTGTGTGTGCGTGTGTGTGTGTGATGTTTAAAATGCACTATCAAAACAACTATGTGATACTTATATTCACTTTATTTCATATTGATTATACTTATAATACACAATATACTATTGAAATTGTCAACCTATCTTTTTATCTCATATAATTGCTTTCACAACCATAACTTCTTTTCATTTCTTGAGTAAACATTTATAATCCTTGTGGTACATTTAATTAACTATGTATTTTCCTATTCCATTATTACCTTCGTATAAAATATTAAAACACTTTAAAAATTTGTGTTATTATTTAGGGAACATATTATGTGTAGATAATTATGTGGCTTATTAGGTAGGTTTATCGAGGTCAGGTTAACTGTTTGGCAAATATACTTTTAGTTAGAATATATCTACATTGTATATTATATAGAATTTATTCGAATATATCTACATTGTATATTATTTAACCCTAAAGTGAATCTATATTAGGGTTATCTATAATATTAAAAAGGCATATATAAATTAAATGTCACAAGGGTTATAATCATATCTATAGCAAGCCAATTAGTTGCTAAACTCATATATGAGCATACACTAAATTTATTGTGTTCAAATAGTCTAAATAAGGAAAGTGAAACTATGTTACATATATAAATGATAAATAATTGAAGTAATTAGCTTGTCCTAATGCTAATGTAGTTTTGGATCTAGAACACATTGAAAGTAGGTGAGAAGGAGATTCTAGAACAATTATCAGATTCTAGAGATGCCTCTGACTTTCTAGATAGTAATGTCAATATGGAATGGTTGAATCAATGTTACTATTTGGGTTAGATATTAGTGTATTATATATAATATCTACTAAAATAATATTTGACCAACTAGATGCTTTTGGGTTTTACTTGTCCTTTGCTCTAGTGCATTCAGATCTAGGTCATGGGAAGTCACTCTTTATGAAATGGAAAAACCTTAACTTTCCATATTCAATGTGACCTTGGGAAAAAATGGGTTAGTGATCACCTAGTTTCAATCTAACCACAATGACTTCACTATCAAAATGTGTTTACTATATATCCAATACTTTTAGGAAGGCCTCATACTAATGTACTTCTCCCCTACATGTTGTCTTATGTGTGAATCATGCAATATATGGAAATAAAGTACAACGGTGACCTAGATTGTAACTTGGAAAATTGGTCTATTGGGTTGCACCTTCAATACTTTAGACCTGTATATGTGTTATACCTATTATTGATATGTAAATAAGAATAAATATGGAAACTCTTATCAATTGAATGTTCTTTGAATACTCTTTGATCTGATTGCTAGATGAGGAATGAATGAGGGTTTATCTTGTATTTATATCAATCCCTTTTGAGTAATAACTTGCATTAAAGAACTTAGGCTAACCATTAAGATACTTTTCATTTATAAATTATACAACTTTAGTGCATTGGACACTTGTGCTGGGACAATAATGGCAATGTTATTAATTGTCCTAGACATTAGTTTACAAGTACGAGAGTAGGTACAAATTCAAAACATAAAAAGATGGAGTATAATTACATTTTAATAATTTTAGGAAAGATATAGACCTAGATCATCAACATAAGATTGGTAGGACTACATGATATAAGCCAAGGGGCATAAAGATAGAATAGATGCAAGACTTTTAAAATCAAGAAAAGGTGAAGAATTAAGAGGAATAACCAGGTCTGAGTTTGAAAAGTGTACAATACTGATGTGTTATATAATCACAATAAATCAAGTACATTCCCCCTAATATATTAATGAAATTTCTAGTTTAAAAGAAAGGAATGTGTACCTGTGTGTGTAAGCACACCTTATCTTTGTATGTGTCCCACTTGAGTGTTTTTTTGGTGACTAACCTACAACCAAGTGCATGTTACAATATAAAATTAATGTATATAATCTAGGTTAAAAGTACTTGAAATAAATTGAAATTGAAATAGCAAGGTTTATGAGTAAACTTGTGTGTCAATGTAACCACCTTGCCTATTGGGAAGTTGTTTTGAAAAATATGTATCATTATAAGGCTCTAAAAATGAGATTAGGATGAATATAGATAAATTTTTTAAGTGCATATATCCAAGGAGATAGAGATAGAGATAGAGATAGAGATAGAGATAGAGATAGAGATAGAGATAGAGATAGAGATAGAGATAGAGATAGAGATAGAGATAGAGATAGAGATAGAGATAGAGATAGAGATAGAGAGAGATTATAATGAACATACCCCCAATGATACTAATAACCTAGCAAGGCTAAATGATCAAGTCCAACCGAAGAACTTGGAAAATATTGAGTGATTTGATCACCTCATCCATACCAAAAAGGGAACCAACTATTGTATTAGGTTGACTCAATAAAAGTCCATAAAATTTTGTAGGGTATCAATACAAAAAAGTCTATGATATGGTAATAGTCCATAAAAGAGTTTTTGAATCCAAAACTGATTTGGATTTTGTAATATTAGGTACATGTTGCATATCATATGTACTTTATATATGTCTCATGTTTAAACTATGTATAACAATAGTACCAATGTATATAATTCTACCACAACTGTGAATCTAAATCATATAACTTTGTGCTTTGGAAAATTTGGATAAATGTGTAAGTGTGGAGAATATGCTTTTAAAACATGCACCCACTGTATATGGAGAAAATGTGAAAACTGATATAAGTACTAATGTGGAGGTCATATTTTCAAAAAAAATTCCTAATTGTAAACTTGAGATGATAAATATTGAATAGGTGTGGAGAACATGCTTATAAAGCATGCCCCCACTAAGTATAAGAGTTGTGAATGTGTGGAAGCCATGTCTATATGACATTCCCCCACTAAATCTAAAAATTGATATAAGTACCATATACTAAATGAGTGTGGATAAAATGCTTCAAAAACATGCCCCTCTAAATCTAAAAACTATGCCAAGTGTGGAGAACATATCTCTATGACATGCTCCCACTAATATGCCCTATGTTTGAGGTGAGATAAAGATAGCAACCAGTAGTTACCTCACCTCAAAAGGGATAAGACAAATATATAATGTATGAATGTAACCATATAGCATATAAGGAACATGTCTAGGTAAATATATCATTGAGGTGCATAGAACCAATGTGATCACATGTAGGCCTAAGATGTATGATAAAGATCACGGCAACATATAGATAGTAAGAGTACAAGCTAAAAAATAAAATAACCACACACACAAGAACTCAAAATTAAGTCAAAAAGTAATGGTTTAAGGATATCACAAACAACGGGCATGTTAAAATGCCACACACTCGAAGGGACATGACTTAGTCAAATGTTGATAAAATTAAGGATGACATATTTGAATGTCAATACAATAAATAATGACATATGCAAGTGTCAATGAAAGAATATATATGCATAGGGGTCACAAGCAAAGGAGCATATTAAATTACTCAAATAAGCAAGATAATAAACTCAATGAAATGCATAAAGTGAATTATAAGCAACTAATATAAACATGTCATAGTGCCCCATGGATCCAATGTGTTAGGAAAAGTATGTCAAGTGTATAGAATATGAAGTATCCTATGTAATATATAATCATGGATAATAGGCATGTGTAAGTGCATATATAAGCTCAAACATGATAATATAGAGTGATCATTGAATTATATAACCTATGTGTATTAAGAACAAAGAAGTAGATACCCCTAATGTCCATATGACATGAGTAAATGGAAATCCCAACATCTAAAATAGGAATGTACCATGTATATATCTATACATGTATCACACTCAAGTAGAAGTGTGACACATATGTGTATGTAGGAGTAGCAGATTATGCCATTCATCAATACAAAAGTAACACATATATGCCAAGGATCCAATGGAACATGTAAGTGCCAAAAAGTGATTTTTTATTTGTTGATGTTTTTTATTTATTTGGAATAATTGAAGAGGGAAAATATCCTATGATGCCATCCAATATATGGTAATAGACATCTCCCTAAGATGAATATGATGTAATTCCCCATTTATATTATCGAGGATCATGTATAGGTGTAATATCTATCACTGTGGTATCAATGGTTCTTTACATATGTAAAATAGGACTCGGTGGTTGTGAAACAATAGTAGGATTAACATGAGTAAAGGTTCTTGGAACCCATCATCGACTGCTTGTTTATTTATTTAGAATAGAATTAATATGTATATTTTGAGGTGATCTAGATATTTGAACATGGTGTGTAGTAAGGGCTGGGGATTCCATGGAATCCATTATATGTTAGATAGCCTGTTGCTTGCCCTTTTATGGTGAATGAGCCTTAGTAGGTTAGATAGCTAATTATTTGGGTATAGGTTTATTTTTTTCAAGAAGATTCTCATATGGAATTTCATATATTATAATTATTTGATTGGTATGAATGTACTTAACACACCCATGCACTATAGAAGGTACTTCACAAAGAGTGTGTATCCAAGGTCTTCCCAATAACATATCAAAGATGATTGCATAAGGGATAACTGAAAAGGTGGTAACCATATATGTGTAACTAACTTATAAAGGCAAGTCCATCTTACCAATAACCTTTTGGGACATCCCATTGGGTGCTCTAACTGATCTAGAAGAGGGATGCAATTCATTATGAGTATAATTATACTGTGTAAGTAATGTCATGGTCTAAACATTTTTTCTTGCACCATTATCAATCATAACACTATGTATGAGAATTTTATGAAGGTATGCTTAAAATAATATAGAATGAAGATCATATTCATCATCCTTAAGTTCATTGTCATCAAAGTAAAAGAAAGTTTTTTAACCATAAGAGGTATATGTTGCATGTAAGTACTAATAATCCCATCTAGTTGGTGCCCATAATTTTAAGGAGGATGATGTGTATTATATTCCATTTGGACTTATGGTTCATTTTTAGAATGTTCTTGCAAAGGATTGTTAAATATTTTATGTGTATGGTGATTTCCAAGTTGTGAACTTGATTCCTTTGGAGGATCCTGAAATATAAGTTTTTGGTCATTGATAAGATCTTGGATCTTGTGATTCAAGGTAAAGCATATAATTTTAGAATGGCTTAGTCCTTAATGATAATCACAATAAGCATTCACATCATATCCTTTGGGTAGAGATCGACTCATATCAACCTTGATAGGATGAGGGAGAGATATAATCTAACACTTTAGTAACCATTGGACTAATGAAGCTAGAGACTCAGGTAAACATGTAAATTCTCTCCATGGTGCATTAAATAAGACAAACTGATTAGCCTACTATTCAACTTTGTTAACCATGGTGGTTTTTAATTTTTTAAGCTCAAGAGGTTCACCTTATGACTTGGTTTACTTGTAAATTTTATACTAGATGTAGATGTAGTTGGAGTCTTTTCTTCGTACTTGAGATTATTTAATGGCATAAGCTTCACTTCACAATCCCATACAACAAGGCATAAATAATCAAAATATTTAAACTTATTAAAAACAATGGACTCATTTAAAGGAGCAATTAAACTTTTCTTGAGTATGTCTTGTAACTCTTTGTCTGCCATAAGATTCATCATTTTCACTAGCATTTCTTATATCTCAATACATATTCATTGATAGGTTCATTGGTTCCTTGTTTGATTTTGGCAATTTGAGCATAGGAAACCTTTTTATAAATGTTAATATAAAAGTGTGATAAGAACTGGCTTGCAAGAGGTTTGAATGATTTTACAGATTAGATAGGTAAATCATAGAACCACCTCAAACCATAGTCCTTGAGGCTTCTTATAAATAAATTGGTCAAAATTTTATCATTGGAAGCATAGTTAAGGCATGCCATATAAATTTTTTGAAGATGTTTTTAAAGATCACCCTTGCCATCATAAAATGTGAAGTTAGGTGCAATAAATCCAACTAGCAAAGGGTGCAAAAAGATATCAAGTAAAAGAGGGTTATGAAACACATCTTATGAATCTAAAGAATGAGGGGATTTTAAATATTTTTTTGAAATGTTTGTAATCTTGTCTCTAAGGTCTTTATATCTTGAAGGAATTTTGAGTTCTAGGCCCACTAATATTTAAATTATTAAGTTGAGTAGTCACCAAAGGGGATGAAAACATGTTTTGAGTAGTAATGGGCATTGAAATTTGTATTTGTGTTGAAATAATGGGTGATTCCATAATAGATGCATCAATAATATTTTCAAGAAACAAAGGTTTAAACACATAATATGTGCCCCCACTAGATGTATGTGGGTTGATAAGTGTGGAATGAGTTATAGTACCTTCTAAGGATTCACCATTACTAGGTGAGGCATCCTTGGCTTTATCTTGTATACTTATTTCATCTCTTATAACATAAAAAAATGCATTTTTTAAGCCCTTTTTATTATTGAGATGAGTAATCAATGATTCTTGATCTTCCATTTGGAAATAGATTTTTGCACTAACATTTTCCATTGCTTCAGAAATGAGAATTTCAAAATTTGCAGCAACGTACAACAATCAAAAACTTATAATTTATCATAGGGTTTGATGTTCAAAGATCGGGTTCACCAAATGTTTAACCATAAAATGAATCTAGATTAGGGTTATCTAGAATATTAAAGAGTTTTATAGAAATTAAATGTCACAAGGTTGATAATCAAATATATAACATGCCAATTAGATGATAAACTTAGATATAAGAATATACTAAATTTATTATGTTGAGATAGTCTAAATATGGAAAGTAAAATTATTCTCGATAGAGAAATTCCAAAGAAGTGAATTATTTAGCTTGTTCTGATGCTAATTCAATTTTGGATCTGGAATAGGATGAAAGTAGGCAAGAAAGAAATTTTGAAATAATCTTTAAATTTTAGATTTGATGCCTTTGGATCTCTGGATAGTAACGCCATTCTAGGATGGTTGTGTTGATGTTATTATATGGGTTAAACTCTATTATCATGTATGAAATATCTATTGAAATATGATGTGACCACCTATATGCTTATAGGTTTTGCTTTGCCTTCACTCTATTACATTGAGATCTGGGTCATGGATAGTCACTCCTTATGAAATGTCAAAACCCTAGATTTCCATCTTAAATGTGACCTTAGGGAAAAATGGGTTAGTGGGCACATAGTTTTGAGCTAACCCCAATAACCCTGCTATCAAAATATGTTGCCTACATAGCCAATACTCTAAAAAGCTCCTTAGACAGATGTAGTTCTCCCCTATGTATTGGCTTGTGTGTGAATTCATGAAATATATGAAAGTAAGTAAAATAATGACCTATTTTATAACTTGGACAATTGAGATCTTGGGTTATTTCTTCAGTAATTCAAACCTATAGATATGTTGTACCTATGATTGATATGTAAATAGGAATAAATAGGAAAGCTTTTCTCAATTGAAAGCTCTTTGATCTAATTTTTATGTGAGGAATGAATGAGGGTTGATATTGTATTTATATCAATCCCTTTGGAGTAATAAATCATATTTAAAAACTTAGGCCAACCATTAAGATATGTTTCATTTGAAAATTGGATGAATATAGGACACTGGACACTTATGTCAGGTTAAGGCAATAACATGGACATTACTATATGTCCTGGGTGTTAGTATCCATGGAGTAAGAGAGTAAATATAGGTTCATAACTTGTAGATATGGAGGATAAGTACATTTTAATCATTTTGTGCAAGATAAAAGAACTAAGTCATCAACATAATATTGGTTGAACTAAGAGATATAGACTAAATGTCACAAAGATAGAGCATATTCAAGACTTGTGACAGTTAAAAAATGTGAAGAACTGAGAGGAACAACCAAGGTCTGAGTTTTCTAAATGTAAAATACTGAGGTGCTATATAATCACAAAATATCATCTACATATATAATAGAGAGAATAAAATAAGGTTAATAACCTGGTATAATTGAAACTGATAAAAATTATGGTGATGGGGCATGCCTTTTGTAGATTGTTCAAGTGCCTTCATTGAAACCATGAGATGTAATTTGTAGAGAGATTTTAATCCCTATGATTCTCTACCAACACATCCCATATTGGACATTAGAATTTTTATTAAAAAAAAATTTAAAGTAAGTTAGCAAGGGACCCTCTCATTATATAGTTTTATCTAAGATAACATCATATTATTGAAATCCAAATATTTGAGGGACCAAATCATAGTTGTTTATTTAACTTTAAATATTTTACACATTTATATTAGACTTCATTTATTCATATAATAATCTCTAATTTTTAAACTTTCTTGTTTTTTCTTCTTAGCATGGACTTAGTGGAGAATTACTACATCAGATACAACATCCACTAATTCAAATATTAACCTTCTAAATAAGATGAATATTTTTGGTCATTTGGAACTGATACAATAAAGAGTGATGATATTTCTATGACTCCAAACCAATATAATAAATACAAATCTTTCTTTAGTGTGACCCCCCTTTTTGATGTAAAACATTACATAAACCTAGTTATATTTTCAGTTATAACAACTAAAATACCAATTTTCAAGTGGAACTACAATAGGTGCACATATTCATTTATGTAAAAGTGTTTACAAATAATATATATACCACATGTACAATAATTTTTGGATTGCCCTCAATTAATATATTATAATAACATATTATTAAGGATAAAGAAGCTTAGGTGATGCTCGACCTTAAGTATAATGTCCATGCAACATACATGGAAATCAAGGGCATGTACAAGTTCCTTCATGAGAAAGAACATGACCAATATAGTGAAATACCTAACAAACCTTAGATTGTACATTCTAATAAGTATATTTATATCCTACAATTTTGTGAAATCCATAAATTATTGTACTTTGTTATTTATAATGAGCTTTGAAACTAATGGCATATTACTCATAGTACAATATTCCTAATTTTAATATTTTTATATATTTAAAATGTTATTTTTCATATAATATGTATTTTAACACATGCATATATCAATGACATGTCATATATCTCAATGCAATCAGTAGCTTCCACCTAATTATTTTAGTTACCCAATACCATACTATGAAAATAAATAAGCTTTTGTTTGTACATTATATCATACATACATACATACTACATATATATTGATATAATATTATATTTTTTTAGATAATATAGTATTATAATCTATATTATATAATGATATACTATATTATTTTGTTTGGTAACACATTTTGTTTTATTTAATATAATACATTAAGATGGAAATTATATATATATATATATATATATATATATATATATATATATATATATATATAATTTCCATCTTAATGTATTATATTAAATAAAACAAAATGTGTTACCAAACAAAATAATATATTATATCATTATCTAATATAAATTATAATACTATATTATCTAATAAAATACAATATTATACTAATATATATGTAGTATGTATGTAGTATTACCAAACAAACAATTGTTAAAATGGTATTTCTTGTAAAAAACTAGAGTACGGAGGAGCAGAGGAGCGGAGGAGCAGACAATATTTGAAACTAGTTTTTTCCCACCTGGTTAGGCCCCCTGAGTGCGACATGTGGGACCACGGATCCAATGGAGGTCACTGCGGGTGGCAGTACCTCTGGGGATCTGTCCAAGAATCTATTAGTGGATAGTCCATCCAATGGATGGAAGAAGGCACTCATAGGTGAAAAGACGTGTCCATCAAAAGGCATGTTGAGCCTCCTTGTTCTCTCAGAGGGCAAGGCGTTGAGTATCCCAAATGATCTAGTGGAGGAAATAGTGGCATCCATGGACCTTACACTAGTTGGTAAGTTTTTTTCTTTCCGTCCTAATACCGAAATGCTTAGAAAATGGATTCTATCTAGGTGGAAAGTCAAAGGTAGTGTTTCAATCACAGCCATGGCTAGAGGTCTATTCCTTTCTAGATTTATGAATAGGGAGGACATGATCGCTACCCTTGCTAGAGGTCCTTGGCTGTATGGACCACATTCTCTAGCCTTATGCTCATGGAAACTAGGATTTGATCCTAACTCAGACCTCAATAAGATAGCACCTGCTTGGGTAAGACTACAAAGATTCCCTTTGAAATTTTGGGATGAAAGAAATGTCATAGTCATTGGCAATTCTATTGGTCAATATGCCACCTCAAATCATATAACCAGAACTGAGTCCAGATGTGTGTATGCTAGACTTTGTGTAAATATTAAAATAAATAAGACTCTTGCTACGTCCATTGAGCTAAACTCTAAATATGGAACTTAGACTCAGTCAATTACTTATGAGAATGCTACCACTTTCTATCAAACATGTAAGAGGAAGGGACATCTAATGACACAATGCAAAGTGAAGCAAAGGGGGATGAAAGAGGATTCCCAAAATGTAGAGGAGGAGCAAGTGAATAGCAAGCAGGAAATAGAGAATAATGTGGAAATTCTTGACAATACAGGAAAAAGAGAGGAGGGGAAGGGAAAGGAGGCTACCCCTAGTAGTGAAGGTGAAGTTGTCCCAAAGGAAATTATAGGATTAATGATAGTTAGAAGGCTATAGAAGAAGGAGAGGAGGAGAAGAGAAAGGAGGATATCATCAGTAGTGAAGGAAAAGAGGTCCCAAAGGAGAATATAGTATCTGATGATAGTCATAAGGCCACATTTAACACAGTCTACACTTTAGAAAAATAGACTAATAAGTTTAAGGAAGGGGAAAGAGGGGACCTTTTGCTAAAGGAAGTCAATGAAGATGACAAAGTTTTAAGGATTGGACAGGAAGAAGTAACACTTGAAAGTCACATCAACGAGTACTAGATCCACAGTCAAATACAGACATTTTTCATGCTCTAGAAGATGGAGGCCAATTAGGAAACTACTTGGCAACAGGGGAAGTAGGACAAGATGGCAGCAATGAACAGGAAGAATGGGTTACCCCAAAGAAAAAGATCTGGAAAGGTAAAAAATATGTAGATGTTGGTACTGAGCCCAAACAAGGGAGGCCAACCCTAAGGGAAACAAGACAAAGAGAGATTGCTAGGGAGATTTCCAGTGGAAAATAGAAAACACTGAAGTCCCAACCCTCCAAACTCTCTAAATGAGAATATTATCATGTAATTTGAGGGGCTTTAACAGTCCCTCAAATTAGTTTGAGGTTAAAAACTACATTTTAGATAATAAACTAGATATTCTTTTACTCCAAGAAGTCAAGATGAAAGAGGAGAATTTTGAGAAAATTGTTGACTATATATGGCCTAAGGCGGCTTTTTTTATTAGTCCTATAGAAGGGGCTTCAAGAGGGATTGTCACTATGTGGAATAGTGCTAAAATCCAAGGATCTCTTATGGCCCATAATAAGCACTTTTTGATTAACAATTTTTCCATGAAGTCCTTGAACTGGATGTTGGCAAATGTTTATGCACCGAATAACAGAGCTTTGAGATAGAAATTATGGATAGATTTGAGTAACTATAGGAATAATCCTCAGAATTATAAATGGATGTTAGCCAGAGATTTTAACACACCTTTATACCCTTCTAAAAATAGGGTGGAATTATTGACTACTCGGACAGCATGTTTGACTTTGCTGAATTCATCAATGATTGGGGATTATTAGACATAGAGCTGCAGAACCAAAATTTTACTTGGACCAATAGAATAAGATTAGATCAAATGATTTAAGTTAAATTAGATAGATTTCTGATATCAAGCAACTGGAATGATTATCATAATATGCAGACGTAGGCTCTACCTAGAACCATGTCCGACCACTGCCCGATTATCCTCAATTGGAGAGATCAGGGACATCACGGACCTCCTCCATTCTATTTTGAAGCTATGTGGATTAAACACAAAGGTTTTAGACAAATGGTGGCTTAATGGTGGAATATTCCCATTCAAGGTACTCCCATGTTTAGAATAGTCAAGAAACTCCAGCACATTAAACAAGAAGTTTATGGCTGGAATAGATACAGTTTTGGGTAGGTTTTCCAGCAGAAGAAAAATATAATGGGAAAACTCAAGGTTATTCAGTAACTTTTTGATCAAGGGGATGACTCTGAGGGCACCTTAAAAGAAGATAATAGCCTGTCTTCAGAATGGAATAATCTGATGGAAAGGGAAGAGGTTTTTTGGAAACAAAAATCCCATGTTTAATGGCTTAAAGAGGGTGATAAGAACACTGCTTTTTTTCATCTCTCAGCTATGAAACATAGAAAAGCCAACAAAATAAATAAGCTTGTCCTAGATAATGGAGACATTATTACTGAGGATAATGAAATAGGGGAGCAAGCCAGGGTGTTCTTTTAGAACCTGCTTATGGAAGAAAACAATAATGATAGAATTGATAGATCTATGAGTCAATTCATTGATAAAATCCCCTATTTGATAATAGAAGAAGACAATCTGGAAATGTTAAAGCCTGTATCTGATGAAGAAGTACATGCTATTTTATTCTCCATGGGTGCTTTTAAAGCCTCAGGTCCTCATGGCTTTCCTCCTATATTCTTTCAGGAATATTGGGAGATTGTTGGAGCGGACCTCATGACTACAGTTCATGATTTTTTTAGATTTGGAAAACTTTTGAAACAAGTCAATAATACCTTCATTGTACTTATTCCTAAAAAATATCAACCTTTACACCTTGCTGATTTCAGACCCATTAGCTTATGCAACACTATGTATAAGATATGTACTAAACTATTGGTTATGAGAATTCAACCCTTGCTTGACAAAATTATTTCTCCTGCTCAAAAAGGTTTCATCCCAGGCAAACAAATTCTTGATGCTGTGATCACCATATATGAGACTATCCACTCCATGGATAAGATCAAAATCCTTGGGATGGCCCTCAAGCTTGATATATCCAAAGCTTATGATAGAGTCTCATGGACTTTTCTATTCCAAGTGATTAGAAAATTTGGGTTTAATGATAAATTGTCTTGCTTATTATGGAATGCAGTCTCTTTTGCTAAATTCTTAGTGCTAGTTAATGGTGTTCCTAGAGGGTTTTTCTCCTCCTCGAGAGGAATTCATCAGGGAGACCCTCTTTCCCCGTACCTATTCATCATTATGGCTGAGGCATTGGGAAGATACATACAAGCTGATATAGTTTCAAAAAAGCTAGTTGGCATCAAACTTGCCTCTTCCCTTCATCCTATGGTTATACAGCAGTTTGTGGATGATACCATCTTATTTGGCATCTCATCAATGATTGAAGCTAGAAGATGGAAGAGTATACTTAATGATTATGCCAGATACTCGGGACAAAGAATAAATTTCCAAAAAAGCAATGTGTACTTCTTCAACACTCCCAATGAACTTAGACATATAATCATTGATATCTTGGATTGTGTTGAGGCTAGCCTACCAGCTACCTACCTAGGTCTCCCACTCTTAGTCAAATAGGTATCTTCAAGTTTTTTGAATGGTATTATGGAATGTACACAGAGGAAACTTCTTGGGTGGAAGGGGAAACTACTCAGCAGTGATGGTAAGCTACAACTTCTTCGAGCATCCTTGCAAGGTATTCCTATTTACTTCATGTCTCTTTTAGAATTCCTACATATTTTTCTAAAAAGCTGGAATAGATCCAAAGTAATTTTTGATGGATGGGAGTGGAAGACAAACAGAGAATGTCTTTAGTCAGATGGGAAAAAGTGTGTCTCCCAAAATCTCATGGTGGACTTAATATAAGATCCATTAGGAAAATTAATAAAGCCCTCTTCTCAAAAGTTAGTTGGAATCTAAATCACAATAACAGTGAGTGGGGGAAAATAATGTATGCCAAATACATGCATAGCATTGATGATTCCAACTTTCTTCAACAGGGGGGATTACCCCAGGGGTCTGTGATATGGAATAAAATGCTAAAAAGTAGAAGTCTTCTCAAACAGGGAATTAGGTGGAAGCTTGGAAATGGCTGATAGATTAGATTCTGGGAGGATAATTGGTTAAGGGATAAGCCTCTCATATCCCAAGGAAACTATGGAGAAATTATAGACTTGACTACTCAGTTCTTTGGTGATAGGGTTAGTGATTATATGGAAAATAACAATGGGATAAGGAGCTGGAAAAACCTTTTAGATTGCTATGTGCACAGGCCTGAGCTTATCCCAATAATTTAGGAGATCTAGCAATGTGTTCAGGAGATCAAAATCCCACTCTTCCCTTGGGAGGATGAACAAAACTGGTGGCTGGATAAGAATGGATCATTCTCTGTCAAATCAGCCTATCATCTGCTTACTCCTGAAGCTCAGAATAAGGAGGTATGGAAAAAGGTTTGGAATCATAAACTCATTCCAAATATTAACTTGTTTTGAAGGGCTGCTGCCCATAACAAAATCCTTACTCAGGACAACCTTCAAAAAAGGGGGTTTACTTTGGTCAACAGATGTTTTCTATGTGGTTCTAGAGAGGAATCAGTTTCACACCTATTCATACATTGTGAGTTTACCCAGGATTTATGGGGCACAATACTTAACAACTTTGGCATTGAATGGGTTTGCAATTCTAACCTTAAAGAAGTAATTCTCAGCTAGAACTCAACCTTCACACATCCCTGGATTAATGAATTATGGAAACAAGCTCTGCCATGCTTGAGCTAGACCTTATGGAAAGAGCGAAATCACAAAATTTTTAGGGACACTGCTAGAAATATTGCTCAGGTGTTTAACTCCTTTGCTAGGACCATCTTGGAAAGTGTTACAACAGCTCATATTAGTGTTGTGGAGAAACCCCTATCTCAATTTTAAAGTCAAATTGCTACCAAATGGAAGGTTTTAAACCTTATCCCTCAGCATGATAATTTCAAAATTCTTCAGAGACTTCATACTAAATGGATACCACCTAAACCCAATTAGATGAAACTCAATTTTGATGGGGCATCCAAGTTGAGTGGTAAAGCTAGTGGAGAAGAAATAATAAGGAATGAAAAAGGAGGGATGTTTGTTGTCTATGCTGGTGGCATTGGTTGCTAGAGAAATAACTATGTTGAAGCTATGGCTTTACTTTGGGGATTAAAGTTAGCTATATCCCTTGGAATTAGAAATTTGAATAGTCAGGGAGATTCTAAGTTGTTCATAGATGCCATTAATAAATCATCTAACATTGGTATCCATCTAAAATACATCATTACAGACATCCAGTTTCTTTTACAAAAGTTTTCTAAAGTTGAGATTACCCACACCTACAGAGAAGGTAACAGGGTCGTTGATGCTTGTGCCAACCTTGGTCAGCAATTCTCAGGATGGAGGGTATGGTGATAAGGGTCTCATATACCCATAAAAATTAGAGAGATCATTCAGAAGGAGATGACGGAGCATAAATGATGCACATTGATGATGAAGATAGCTTGCGAAGGCGGTCCACGTGGAGAAGGCCATTCTGGATCATGGAAAATGATAACCTTAGTACTTCCTTGATTGTCATGATTAATTCCTTGTATCATGAGGTGGAGGTGTGAGATCCGTATCATGAAAACCAAGCGGGAATTATTTTCAAGCATGAGAGTAGACATCACCACGGTGGGCCATTTTGTAAAATGAGCCTTCACATCTGCATTCAGTGCAAACAGAATTGAGGGCTTGTTACTTGTTTGAAGCTCAAGGCAGTTTTTTGGAATTTCATCAGCTGGGTCTGCAATTATAGAATGGGGGGAGATCATATTAGTACTGAACTGGTCTCCTGTTATGAATTGAAGGACAACCCATTAGTTTGGCATTATTGTAAAGAAGGAGGTATCAGCCCGTACTTGGAAAGGCTGAAAGGTTATGACCAAAATTTGTCTGAGCAGTTCGCAAGATCCTGTTTGAATAGGTGGGTCACTGTGGGGGGTATTAGCTTTGAAATCTCTGAAAAGGTGATTTCAATGGCCACAGGAATGACCATGCATGGTTTAAAGCTCCAAAGGAAAACTAAAATCATGGATTTGGCTAGTGACAAATTCTTTATGGGTGAAGGAGAAGAACTCGTCCCGTATCAAGGAGGGTTCGAGTGTGCCAAACTGCTAGAGCCATGGGAAGGTGTCTATTTCATTCTTATAAAATACTTCACTCTTGAGGGGTGATATACCAGGTTTTATAACTATCACCTTCCTTTGTTAAATCATTTTAGATGCAATGTTATTATCAACTTTCTTTTCTACCTTCTGTCCTCATTGGAACACTCTATCATGAGGGTGAGAGCCAAAATGGCCAAGAAGCCAAACTTAAAACCTATTCCCCTACACCAGGGGCTTATTTTTTATCTCTACAATTTCCACCGTTCCCTTGAGCCAAACATGAATATCAGAGGTTTCAATGAAGACATTCCCTCAAACCCAATTTCTGGCGATGCAATTGATGAATCTTGGGTTTCCCCTACTCCTACCAAGATCAATGACGCCCCTCTCTCCGCCCCTGTTATGACCCCTACTAATACTCTGAGCTCCATTGCGAGCAAAAAGGGAAGGAAGAGGAAGGTTGATGGAGAAAAAGGAAATTTTGAAGAGACTAAGGAAGGGACCCACAAAAATCTAGATGGGGCCATGGGGGGCCAACATGGCAAACCCCACAGACCCTCCAAAATTAGTAAGGATGGTTTCCCTTCAAGAGTGCGCAGGTTAGGGTAGATCATTAGAAAACTAGCCTTGAAGATAAGGTTGATTGAGTATTCTAAAAGTGCTTCTGATGATGAAACCCATGATGAAGAGTATGAAGAGCCAAAAATTCAAGAAATTTTAGAGGACACCGGTGGGAAACAGGCTTCTCGGGTTTTTGAGGTCACTGAAGAGCAGGGTGCTGATTCTAGGGGAACTACTGATAATAAGGAGAAGATGCATGTAGAAGAAGCTGGTGAGGGTTCAGAGAATGAGAATGATTGGAAAGTATAAATAGGGGCCTTGAAGGACTACATTCAAAAGTTGGAAAAGGTCTTTGCCAAAGGCCTTCGAAATAACATTCTGCTGAATATGACTATGTTGGAAGCAATGGGTAATCCAGGGAATGCTGACAATGCAGACAATGAGAATCTTAAGGATCTTGTTAATTCTATAGTTATGTAGTTTTGTCCTTTTTGACTCTAGTTTTTCTAGTGTTTTATTTTGCTTCTGACTATGTTTCTCGGCTGTGACGTTGGTTCGATGCTGGTATCTTTTGTTTGCCAGCCTTCCTGTCTTTTTGACTGCATAGAGTTTGGCCCCTGGTTTGCCACCTTAATTAATCAAAAACAATTGTTAAAATTAAATTTTAAATTAAATAAAACAATTATTTTATTATCAATCAAATGTTTACTTTAAAAAGTTAAAATACGAGTGATGGTTAATAATTAATACTAGAAACTAGTATTTTGTACAAATATCAAAGAGGGGGAGATTATATTTCCATGACAAAGTTGCTTATCCATGTCAAAATATCCATTCGTTTATACCCTAGGACCACTCATGTAATTCCTAGGGACACCAAATGGAAACATTGGAAGGTTTAATATGCTTCTCCAATGTAAATTTGGTGGTAATGATCTTGTTGAGCAAAACAGTGGGATGGAAGTCACACTATAATATTCTTACTTGTGATTTTCCACCAAACTAGAAATGTTACATTTCATATAAAATGTATTTAAACACCCCTAATGTTCATGTGAGAATATCAAAATAAAAAAAAATGTTAACATATTAATACTACACAAAAAATACACTGTAGTTATTGAAACTAATAAACAATATGCTATTATACTTTCACATTAAATTTCATGCAATACTTTTTATTGATTAAACTTTAACAAAAATTCAAACCAAGTATTTTTTTTTTAAAGGAAACTATCCATACCAAAAAAAACATCATTCCCCTACACTTGTATGCCAACTTTACATTTTGAAAAATGGTCAGGAAATTTATTACTTTCGATAATGCATCATGATAAATGTTTGAATAATAACACACAAAAATAGTTCTACACAGTACAATTAGAAATTAAAATACTTACAAACCCCTGAGACTACAGAGGGGATAGTTATTTAAAAATTTAATTCTACATAAATACTCAAATAATAGTGATTCAAGGTAGGTTTTTATCTTCAACATCATCGATGGTGAAGGAGATGACATCATTATGACTTATTTTGGCCAAGTAACAGTAATCAAATATACTCAATTTCAAATGTATCCTTACAATATCCAAATAAAAAATACAAACACTCACCAAATTCATGGGGGATCATCCTCAACATGACATCATTGTTAAAAACTATCTTGAAGAAGATCACACTATCTCATTATACCAATTCCACTTCAAAATAATTAATTAGATCAAAGAGGAAACTTGCAACACAATGGTTGACACTATTGGCATTGTTCTATCTATTATTGTTGCCTCCACTTTCATAAATCTAGATGGAAATTCAAACATGAAAATAACATTGATACTAAAGAGAAATATAGATATAATATCAAATTAGAACTTTGGGTATTTTTTGTGATGAAGAGAGGAAATTTTTAGCTAATTTGTGTGCATCCAAGGCACTATTAATTCTAATTATTTCCACAAAAATAGGCAAAAATTCAAACATATAGTGGAAATAAATAGGGACCAGCTCAAATACACAATTCTTAATCAACCTGAATATACTTGAGGCACATCAAATGAGGAGATGGTATGAAGAATATGGAGTGAATATGCCAATGTCATCATCGAGTACAAGTATTATTGAATAAAAATAATTGAAAACATCCAAAATTTAGGGGTTTTTGTAAAATAAAGTATAGTTACATTAGATGCAATAGTCATCCACATTAAAATGACAAATTTTTGTTACCCTTATTGTATTGTTTTAAGTAACAATAGACAATATGAAAAAAAATGATTCAAAAGATTGATGCTACTTGGCATTGTGAAAAATGTAACATTGATATAGAATAATGCAAAAATAAATATGCATTGAATTTCATCTAAGAAGATACCACACATACAATATGGATCAAATAATTCAAATATGTTGCACAACACATGATCTACAAAAGATATCTTCATCGCCTGAATAGGTTCAAGAAATTATCAAAAGAGTGATCTTCTACAATTACAATTTCACAATAATAGCAAAGCTAAAGGTATGAAATGATAAATAATAGATCCAATGTACCTTACTGAATATAAGTAATATGAATCTACACCACAATATGCAAATTTACTTGATGAATTTGATGTAATTTAGTATATATGTGTATTTATAAATGTTGAATAATTGTAAGTGTCATTTTCTTGCATACATACATTTTTTAAATGACACATTTGCAATTGTTATATTTTATTTTCATAAAATGTTTTCAAAAATATGCTTCCAATATTGCCTATAATTTCACATTTACAACTACAATGTTATTCACCTCTACTAATATACTTTTCATGTTAATATCCATACAAACAAACTCATTCTCAACTATTACTTACACACACCTTATAATTTTGATTTTATGCTCGTTGGGTAATTGTAATGTTATTTTTTACTTTAAAATAGTAGCATATTTACACAATATATTATTTTCATATGAAAAATATTACTCTATATAACACTTGCAATAATTTAGCATCTAATTTTTCCTTCATGATTATTACAAACATCCATGGAAAATAAATAAGCTCTCTTGAGTTATACAATACACAAGGATCAAATAAATAAATGTTATCAACTTAACTACCATGCAAAACAAATAAATATCAACCCCCCACTCTATAATCTTACAATTAAGTAAGCCCAAAAGATATTCTTTGAAAGGATAGATGTTACTTCCTTAATAAATACACGTTTCATTTGCAAAGAATTATATCTAGACATTCAAACAAATATTTCCCATGGTGAAGGTACTTGTTGTAGGTGCATTGCAAAGAGAAACAATCATTGCTTTTCTATTTTTAATAACATGGACCTATGTATATAACCTAAAATTTTATCTAATTTCACTCAAGTTGAATAAATGTTTATCACATGAGTTAATCTAAACTTGAAATTAACCCATGCATGTGGTTGGCAATACAAATACAGTGGCCACACTATTAGCTTTACCCAAGACATATATTTTATTATTATGTACCTACCATGTTGGATCGAATATGTATTTATCTTAGTGTTAAGAAGAATTGGCTCTATAAACAAACCATATGAATGTTTTGTGAGCAGAACATGTTTCATGCAAGGCCTGAAATATAAAAAGGAAAATGACCCCTATTCTAGAGATGTCTAGATTGACCATGAAGCACTTGATGCACTACCATGTAAAGCTACATGTATCTCCTCTTCCCTTCACCATATCACTATGGATATTACATACATGAAAAATAACAATCTAGACTTAGATTCAAGGACATAAATACACCTAAAAATCTACATGATCATTAAAAATCATATTTTATAGCATCTTTTCCAAATGCACGAAGAGAGGTAGACCAAATAATAAAATATGTAAACAATACCAATAGAATCCTCCTATATATAGTGAAATAGACAAATGTCATCATCTCACCCATCAATGAATAAAACATAGAGAGCTTGTTTTTAATGGCATTTCCTTCTATTTTTCCAACAAGAATTGGCATGTACTAGAACAACCCCATGATTATGTTATGCACTTACTCTAGTATCAGGCTGACTAATTTTCAATCCATCTATGCTTTTATTACTCTTGTTGAACTTAATGATGTGCCATTGAACCCAAACAACATTTGTAGTATATTTTTAGGAAAAAAACATTAAAGACAACTTGCCAATCAAAATTTTTAGACTTGCGCCAACATCTAACACACTTACCTGATGTAACAATTGCAAATAAACTAATGCATTTTGGGTTAATTTTTATATGTACACATTCATTTTGGTCCAAGTGAATAAATGAACTAACAAATATAATCACACAATTGAGATCCCCATCAATGTTATTCACCTTGAGTGTGGTAGACACTAAGTGGCCATATCTACATACAATCATGCTAGGGGCCCCTCCAACCCTCACAAGAAATAATTGTCATTGGAGAAATCAAAACCTAATTGCAAACCTACATATTACATTTTCATACATGGGTAAAAGATATGCCATATCCTGTGAGTATATATTGGATAAACATCACCATGGCAAGGACTATTGGTATAGGTATTGAAATTCAAACTATTTTTCATTACTTTGTGTGTGTGTGTGTGTGTGTGTGTGTGTGTGTGTGTGTGTGTGTGTGTGTGTGTGTGTGTGTGTGTGTGTGTGTGTGAGTGAGTGAGTGTGTGTGTGTGTGTGTGTGTGTTTGTTTGTGTGTGTGTGTGTGCGCGCGCGCGCGCATGTGTGTGTGTGCGTGTGTGTGTGTTTGTGCGTGTGTGTGTGTTTTTGTGTGTGTGTGTGTGTGTGTGTGTGTGTGTGTGTGTGTGTGCGCGCGCGCGCATGCGTGCGCGTGCATGCACATACACCTACACAATCATAATACTTTTTTTTGTAAATAGGGTACATGAATGGAAACTAAAAGGATTTGTACACATCCATGGATTTCTATGGTTATAAAATGCACCCAACATGGACAGATTAGATTGGGAATACCATCTTCAAGTAAAATTTGTAAGGGTGTTCTTTGATCAGTATGTACAAGAATGGAACCCACACCACACTAACATAATCAACAATAGAATACACCATTCCAATATTTATGATCCATGCTTGCTCACTAAAAATGAAATATTCAATGCCAATGCTCAAAACTATTATGAGGATCTTGTAACTAAGTTCAATGTCACAACAAATATAGTAAATCTGCATGCTTATGGAAAAGGGGCACTACTCTACAATGCAAATATAAATCCTCGTGACCATTACATGCAGATTCAAGAATGTTCATTGATGATGAAGGCCAAAATAATTACCTTTTAATCCATAATGATGAAAGAGTGAATATCCACAACAAAAACATGCTTTCAATATGGCATGCAAATGTTTATTTCCAACCAATTATCCAAACCATGTCGTGTTCAAATATATATCAAAGTATCCCAAAAAAAACTAAAAATAAATTTAAAAGATATCACCATATGATAACTAGAATATTGACTGTAATTTCAATTTAAATCCATGTAATGGGTACATACATAAAGTTTTTCACAAGTATTTTTGACCACGACATAGGTGCACATGATACATGCCACATGCTATAAAAGCTCCCTATAACAGTTTGTAACCAAACATTTTTTTACCCTATATGTTGGAAAATGAATATTCAAACATGTTTTTCAAAGCACATCAGAGGAATGCAAACTACCCTCCTTAATTGATGCATATACAAATGGGCATTATTTCTAGACACATTACCACTCATTGAGGCCACATGAACATGGTCTTTCAACAATCAAAGGAAAACTAAATAGTCACGAAATAAAACAATTCAAGATATTGTTTGCATATTCCCTCATTTCTCTTTTATCTCTCCTATTACTTCACCATCATATAATTTTTTTTTTAGGTGGAGCATTTACTTACAAACCATTCCACAACATTGTATTGAACATTAGTTTAACTAGGAAAGACATTGTTACACATTGGGAACAAATAAGAGATTAATAAACTCGATGACATATTGAGCGAATGAATATGGAATAAAATAACATTGTCGAATCAAGTAGTGATGATAGTGACATACAAGAAGATGTATACATGGAAATGGTAATACATGAATGGAAGTTCTTGTCCCACATGCACCAATTAGGCAATATTAAAATATATGATGTCAACATGCTTGGGCTTCATGACTTCAAAAACATCCACAATTGGGACCATTTTGAGGTATTAGTCAACCTACACAAAAAAACAACACAATTTATAGATTCTCAAAGCACATTCACCCAAATTACAAATGTTTAATGCTCAAATGATCCATTGCCAAATGAGCTATTAGGTAACCAACAAACATCCTTCAAAATTATTTGACATCATGCCCGAAAAAAAGCATAGCATCCAACACTTAGGATGGTTATTCAAGGAACAACAAATATAGGGAAATAATATTTGATTAAAAGCATCAAATGTGGCCTAAATGGACTTGTAGGTAGAAGCAGTTCTCCCCTACTTCTCCTTGCTCTAGTTGGTGTCACAAAATTTAACATAACTCCATCAACAATACAGTCATGCCTTCATAGTCTTATCCAAGAAATGAAGACACTTGAGGGACAATCACTGGAAATTTTCAAAGAATAAAAGATACGCATTGAATATGTGTTCATTGATGAAATGAGCTTCATAGTTCCAAAGATGTGCATTAGTATAAATAACTGATTGCGTGATGCATTCCCTAAAAATAACAACAAATATTTTGGTGGTTGTTCAATTATACATGTTAGTGACTTAGGGTAACTTCCCATCGTAAATGACATACCAATGTATGTGAGAAATTCATTTGGTCAGACATTGTGGCAAACATTTAACATAGTTGTAACATCACATACAAATTTTCGTCAACAAGGATGCATGACAAATCAACTACTATTCATAAATTTATTAACCAACATAAGAAATGTAGTCCCAACAAAATAATACTGCAATACGCTCAAGTCAAGAATAGAGTCTTTCATGCCTCTAAAAGAAAAATAAGATTTTTAAATCTCGACACATTTGTATGCAATAAACAAATTGGCTACAATGCATAACAAGCAAATGTTAAAATCATTAAACTTTCCAATTGCAATAAGTACAGTATAATAAAGTAGACAAGAGACACACCTAACAATAATGACACTCAACTCAAGCCAACCGTAGTTCTATGTAAATGACAAAATATTTTGTTGACATCCAATCTATGGGTGAAAGTAGGGTTAGTTAATGGAGCCTTTGGGGAAATTGTTCACATTATCTGCAATCCATATTCAAAGCCACCTTCTTTACCCATGTATGTAGTTGTTGCCTTCAAAAATACTCTAGTCCCCCGAGGAATATTTGCAATCCAACACATCTTCTGAATCTGCTTATTACATAGTGTAATCGTCATCAAAAGCCTATCAAAATGGTATGGGCTCTGGCCATACACAAATCACAAGGAATGACTCAATAAGGCAACAATTGATTGTCAAGGGTTGACCTTCACTATTTTATCAAGAGTACACTCAATGTATGGCATGTATATATCGCTTGCATTTACATTTGACCGCTATGCAAGAATGAAGGATAGTAAATATGTAAACCTTAGAAAAGCATAGGCAACAAGACTTAGTGTAATACCTCTTCCACAACATTTACAACAAATATAGCTTTTCTCAGTAAACATTCAAAAATGCTTTTTATTTTATTCATTACGAATGCTCCAACACTCCACACTCACAAACACTTTTTAAAAATCCAAAATTTTAAAAAGGTATCCCTTCCAACGTAACTTGCACCTTCGAGGCAATTGCTAGTATAAATATTTTACTTTGCAAAGTGGACCCTACGTTTTACTTTATAAACCAAGCCCGCACAATACAAAACAAATTTACTATGCAACAATGGCAATTTCAATAATTTTCAATTAGATCTTCGCATGGATAGCTTTGAAAAGAATTTATGTTAAATGATTTTTGTATTCATTGTTTTATACCACATTAAAAATGATATTGGTAATAACACTTTACCAAAAAAATCATGGTGGTTGAATGATGTGTAGGAACGTCTAGTCACTACATTCGAGATGTGGGTATTTAATAAGAATGGACTAGTTGTGGTAATTGTTAAACTTCGAATAAGTCAAATCAAAGATGTATAGAGGAGATAATGTCCCACTTCTTCAATCTCATCAACTTTACCATTTATTATGATTAATTTTCATAATATTTATTATAGATAGTTTTCATGATGTCAATAATTTTAACATAATTAATAACATGTTAAAAAAATTCACCAATTAAAATATGAATAAATAATTTTTCATTTGATCGGAGAATAAAATCAATTGAAACCTACACTAAAACCCGTACAAAGTACGAACATGAAATGCGCAACGCCTCTAATCTGCAAATGCTAAAAATATTAATAAAATATATTGTTACTCTATTATGTATATATACTTATGCTATTGTTTAGGGAATAATTTTTCTATATCCAGATAAATAAATATTTATAAATATAAACGAATAAATTATAGTTGATATGTTACGTCGGGGAGATGGAATAATTAAAAAAAAACTAAATTAGAAGTCGCAATAAAATAAGCGTACGAAGGCTGCCGGTGCCACAAAAAAGAAAGATACTTGAAGGCCGACACGTGTCGGTATAAAAGTTTATGATTTGAACGCATCCCGTCGCACTCAGATTACAAACAAACAGCTGTAACATTGAAAATACAGTTGCCAGCAGAGAACGAGTAAGGTCCTTGTCAAAATTTAACTATACGGCCTCCTCATAAAGAAGAGCAGGTTTTAAATCATTTCTTGGAGACTGGAAGGTGTACATGGTATTAATAATTTTAATTCTAACGAATTATATTAAGGTTGTATTAAAGTTTAAAATAACATATTTAAAAAATATTAAAGTTAAAATAATATATTTAAATAAAGGTGTTATGTGCCAAGTTTTTATAGAGTAGGTGATAGATTTGTGGTTATAGAATTTATGTTAAGAAATTTTGGTATTTTATTTATTATATTCATATAGAGTTTGGAGTTTGTTTAATTTACATGCTAACATATTTTGCATCATTGAATGTTTTGGCTATATTTTTTTATTTTTAAATGATCAAAACGAGCAAACTAAAAACACCAAGACCTTTGTCCACCATCTACATGGCAATGATTTGATGAGTCGAGATTGATTCAGTTTAACCAGAGTCTTTTGCATGTTCCCGAGTTCTGCCAGCCATTGATCTAGTCACGTGGTAATCATCCAACAACTCGAGGCTAAGTAAGATATGTGGGGCACAACCAAGTCTTCTTCAAATCGCCAAGTACCTACAATGCTACCACGTGGCAACATTTGAGCAGGCAAGGGTCTCGGAATGGCCAAGTCACCTTTGGGGAATGAGTGCTTGGGATTTTACCATGTGGCGGTATTGTAGGAACCTAGGCATTGTTTCCTACAACATTACAATATGGTAGTATCATAAGGACCTGTGATCTTGGCATCACTTGTGGTAACCTCTGGGCCACCTGGGTGTCTGGGCACAACTGAGTCCCCTCTAGTCCCTCGAGTGCTCAAGATGTTGGCATGTGGCAACATCTCATGCACACGGGACTAGAGGGGAATTAGTTGTGCCCAGACCTTTTAGTAACTGGGACGCTGGCACGTGATAGCATCCTAGTTACTCACGTCCTGAAGTATACCGAATTATTCCCAAATGTCTAAGATGTTGCCACATGTAGCATTGCATGCACCTAGGTGCCTGGAGGAGTTGACTCTAAAGGACCCCCAAATGCATAGGATGCTACCACATGGCAGCATCATGGGCACTTGAGGATAAAAGGATACTTGGAGGTGTCGAGATCCCAAGGTGTTTAAGATGCTGGCACATGGCAGCATCACGAGTATTTGGTGGCCTAGAAGGGACTTAGTTGTGCCATGTGGGAGCCACTTAAGAGTCCAGGCACAGTTGAGTCCCCTTTGGTCCCATAAGTGCACATGATGTTGCCATGTGACAACATCTCAAACACTCAGGGGTCTGGGCACAGTTGAGTATACTTCAGGATGCAAGCGCCTGCAATGAACAACATCATGAACACTCGAGGGTCTAGGCATAGTTGAGTCCCTTCCAAGGCCCGAGTGCCCATGATGTTGCCATGTGGCAGCATGTAGGGCACTAGTCTAGGAATAGTTGAGTCCCTTCTGATCACCTGATTGTGTGTGATGCTTCCATGTGACAACATCTTAGGTACTTAGGCCCTGAAGGGGACTCATTGGTGCCTAAACCCTTGAGTGCTTAGGATGTTGTCATAAGGTAGCATCATGAGCACTTGCATCCCATAGTATATTCAATTGTGCACATATGTTCAAGATGATGCCACATGGTAGCATCACAAGTACCTAGGTGCCCAAAGAACTCAACTCTGAAGGACCCCCGAGTGCACATGATGTTCCCACTTGGCAACATCATGGGCACGCGGGGGCCTAGAGGGAACTCGGTTGTGTCACGTGGCAACCTTTGGGCCACTCAGGAGTCTAGGCACAACTGAGTCCCCTCCATGCCCCGAGTGCTCTTGATGTTGTCACATGGCAGCATGTTGGGTGCCAATGTTTGATCCTCCAAGATGATGCAAAAGACTTTGGCTAAACTGGATCAATCTCAACTAGTCAGATGGCTACAATGTGGATGATGGATAGAGCCCCTGGCCTCAAAAGACTTCAACTATGATGTAGAAGACTTAGTGAATATACTTTTTTACTTCATCCACTGATAGATCAAGATGCATACACATGTCCATCTTTGTGAAAAGTGGAGACCTATAGAAACTTTGTAATAACCCATGGAAGTTTTGTATAAATGACTAAGTAATTTTACAATATGGTAAACCCTATTGAGTAATTTTGACATTTGAGAACTTGTCAATTTTTACATCCACAGTTAAAACACTTAGAATTTTCATTGGATTATTTAATACATTAATTTTTTAGGAACCCGTGCTACCCCTTCTCTTTACTTTGTTAGTATAATAGTTGATATGGAAGCATATGATGTGTAAGTCGTCCCATGAGCATTTTGCTTTATACCACATTCATGGGAAGTAGTAGTTGCTTAGATTAGACTTAGTATATAAGTACGTATTGAGGCCAATGTAGGCATCCATGAATTTATTGTATTAAGCTTGCTCAAAGGAAGTTGCCCCCTCCAAGAGGCCAGAGATTTCACAATTCAACTATTGTAATTCAATTATGATTATTTGAGTTAATATATTGTTAATTTTCATAGTTAATTTCGTGAATTTTTAATTATATGCTAACTTGTTCAGGAAGGATCCTCTCATTCAGTATCATAGCGCTTTCTACGGCCTTTTTTTTTTGTGAGAGTGTTTTTATATTCTGCTGCATAGTTCACTTAAGTATTTTTCTATATCACAATAATATATTTCAGACTAAGGTAAAAACGTGTCTGCATAACTGTGGGAAGTGCTTGGGTGAAAGCCCTAAAACTCATTATGAAGAGTACCACAAGAACCCCAAAGTAGCTGGCCCATTGAGAGGACTTGTTAGTGAAATGGGCAACTGATCCATCCTGATTGACTAGTTCCCATCCTTGAGGAAAACCAAGAGTTTTCATTTAGAGATAAACCCATGGCTAGAAATTTTATGGAGAGCAGTACTCGCTTAGATGACATTGGTGGCTAGAGAGATATTTTTAAATCCTTAGGCAAAAATTGAAACTTGGGGCCCATTTCTATCAATTTTAAAATATTTCTAACAAATTATAAAAAAAATTAACCAATAGTAGAGTATCCGACAACTATCAGAGGACTTGCAGCTAGACATTTGATAGAAACTAGAAACCAAAAAATCTTCATCCTATCAGTTTTAGAAAAATATCTACAGAGTATCAAAAAACTCTCAAAGGACTTGTAGCTAGACAAAAAATAGAAAACAAAATCCAAAAAAAAAATCTCTTATTCGGGTCATGGTAGTAACCCGAACATGAGCAAAAAACATGGAGGATGAAATTACCACCCTCAAAACACACATCAAATATCTTGATGAAAAAATTCTCGGACTCGGTCTTCAACATACCACCTTGAAAAACAAATGACATCCAAAGTCCTCTTTTGACACCAGATTTCCTTCTTCTAGCAATTTTCATGGATCGAAGCTTGATTTTCCTTGATTCCATGGTGCAGATCTGACTAGATGGATCTATCAGGAAGAAAAATATTTTAGTTTGCATAATACTTTTGATGCCAACAAGATTTCACTTACATCTTTTCACTTAGAACTTGAAGCCCTTCAATTGTATCGTTGGTATACCAAGGCTCATGATGAGTCAAGACGAACCAATTTTTGCACCTTCATTTTGCAATGGTTTGGCCCTAGTGCTTTTGATGACTTCACAAAAGAACTCACTAAAATTTACCAAATAGGAACCATGAGAAAATATCAAATAGAATTTGAAAAATTGGCCAATCACACAGAGTGATTGTCTGATGAATTCTCTAGGATTTGCTTTGTCAATGGATTGAAGGATGCAACTCGATCTGAGGTCAAAATGTTCTAGCCCAAAATGATGATGGAAGCCTAAGGTTGGCTAAGTTGGTAGAGAACAAGATCACAACTTAGCAGTGATTCAAATCCAATTTTTCTCCACTTAGAAATATAGCTCCACAATAATCTCAAATAATATTAGCCCCCATAGCCACTCCTATCAAGCATTTGACTGAAGCAGAGATGTAAGATCATATATAAAAATAATTATGTTATAATTATGATAACAAATTCACTCAGGGACATCGATGTGTCAAGCAAAAGATCTACTTATTGGATATGGACTCTCTACCTAAAACTAAATATTGGAAAGATGCTCAGGATACAACAGATGATACATAGAAAGCTCAACTGATTGTGGAACTTGCTTCTTAGGAAGACCAACTAGAGATCTCTCTCAATGACTTAGTAGGAGTCACCACCCCACAAACCATGTGAGTCAGGGGTTACTTCAAGAAATTCCCTCTCATAATACTCATTGATTCTAGTAGCACTCATAACTTCATTGACACTCGGATCACCAAATAGGCTAATTGTTTTATCTATCCTTGCTCCAACTTTGAATTCATGATTGTCAATGGGGGCACATTACCTTGCAAAGGGAAGTGTCATAATGTGTGTATCTTTATTGGAGATTATAACTTGCATTCTAACATGTTTGCCTTGCCCATAGGTAGATGTAATGTTGTTTTGGGATCCCAATGGCTATGCATACTTGGACCCATCTATGGGATTTTACTGAACTCTGGATGCAATTTTCAAACAATGGGAAAAAACACACATTGAAAGGCTTACAACCAGGGCCTCTCAACATCATTAGTTCACATTGCATGAAAAATCTTCTTAAGAAGAATTCACATGGTGTCATTGCCCAAGTCCATTCTATTCAAATGCAACCACCAATAGTCTCTACTCCTCCTGATCTAAAAACTATTTTGCATAGGTATGCACATGTTTTTACCAAACTAGTGGGATTACCACCTTCACGACAAGAAGACCACTATATTTAGCTTCTTCTTGGAAGTGTTCCTCCCAACATCAAGCCCTACTGCTACTCATGTCATCAAAAGATTGAGATCGAGATGCTCATTCGAGACTTACTGAAGCAAGGCATTATTTGCCCCAGTACTAGCCCATATTCTTCCCTAATTCTCCTTGTTTGAAAAAATATGGGTCATGGCACCTCTCCATTGAATTTCACACACTTAATCACATCACAATCAAGGATAAGTCCCTGATCCTTATTCTTGATGAGCTTCATAGCGCTCATGTTTTCTCCAAGTTGGATCTCTACTCTGGATATCACCAAATATGGCTTCATGAGGATGATATCCTTAAGATAGATTTTTGCATGCATGATGGCCACTGTGAGTTTCTTATCATGCCTTTTGGCCTCACTAATGCTCCTTCAACATTCTAGGCATTGATGAATAAAATAGTCTATCTCTACCTGCAAAAATTCATTCTAGTCTTCTTCGATGACATCCTCATCTATAGTAGAACATGGTCTAAGCATCTCCAACATTTGGAGCTCAACTGCAACTTCTCTCTAACCATAATCTTTGTGCAAAACAATCTAAATATGTTTTTGGCCAAGATGAAGTGAATTATCTTGCGCATATTGTTTCAGCCCAAGGGGTTTAGGTGGATCCTAAAAAATAGACACCATGACAATTTTTCCTCATCCTCAAACACTCAGTAGCCTCTATCATTTTTTTAGGCTAACTGGATACTATCAGAAGTTTTTCAAGGATTACAAAAATATTGTAGCTTTGTTGATAGCTATGTTGAAAAAGGATTCTTTTACATGGACACAAGTTGTTGAGTGTGCATTTGAAGAATTGAAACAAGTTATGTATACTACACCTATTTTAAATATGCCATATTTTGATAAGACCTTCACTATCGAGAGTGATGCTTATAGAAATAGACTTGGTGTTGTTCTCCTCTAAGAAGGATGCCCCATTGCATTCACTGGTAAAGCTCTTTTTGGAAAGAATTTAGTACTCTCTACTTATGAGAATGAAATGATGGCCATTTTGCATGCAGTATAGAAGTGGTAGCCATAACTACTGGGGAATCATTTTTGCATCAAAATTGATCACCAAAGTCTAAAATATTTCCTAGAAAAATGGGTCTCCACCCTATCACAATAGAAATGGGTCAGCAAACTCATGGTTTATGACTATGAAATCACTTAAAAAAAGAGTAAGGACAATATTATGGTTGATGCTCTGTCTCACCTATTTGTGGACCAATCTTCTCTTTTAGTTATTTCCATGCCTATTCCAAAATGGTTGGATGTTATACAAAAGGGGTATGTCAATGACTCCTCATTATCTTAAACCACTAACCCCTATATTATACCACATTATTCTTGGGATAGTGCATTTCTATAATACAAGGGTCATCTAATGCTTCCCCAAAGTACAAACCTTCAACATGTTGTATTCTATGAACTCCATGCTTCTCCATCTACAAGGCACTCAAGGTTTCTCAAAACTTATGAGCAAGCATGACGTAACTTTTTTTTTGGAAAGGAATGAAAAAGACAATTCAACAGATGGTGGTTGAATGTGATACTTACCAATGCAACAAAGGTGAAACCACACTCATCCTTGGGTTGCTAGAACCCTTGCCCATCCCTACCAAGATTTAGATAGATATTTCTATGGATTTCATTGAAGGGCTCCCTAAATTTGGAGGGAAAATAATGATCTTGGTTATGGTTGATCGCCTCTCCAAATATAGTCATTTTTGTGCCCTCAAAAATCCCTTCACTGCCTCCATAGTCACACAAATTTTTTGTCTTCACGGCATTCCTTTGTCCATTGTCTCAAATCATGATGAAACCTTCACTAGCCATTTTTGGATAGAATTATTTTGCTGCATCAACACCCAACTGAAGATGAGTTCTAGGTATCATCCATAAACGGATGGCCATACTTAAATTATCAATAAATGCTTGGAAACTTTCCTTCATTGCTTCACCTTAGAACAACAACATTAGTGGTCAAAGTGGATCCTCCCTCCATTGAATGGTGGTACAATACCTTCTACCACACTTCAACTAAAACAAATCCATATGAATCAATCTATGGTCAAGCACCACCAGTTCTCCTTTCGTATACCCCAAATCGTTTATTAGTTTAAGCGATCGATGTGCTTATTTGAACCTAGGATCAGATCCTCAACACCTTGTAGGATAATCTTCATATGGCATAAAATTGAATGAAATAATATGTTGATCAACATCATTACGAGTGCACTTTTAAATTAGGTGATATGGTTTTTATTCATCTACAACCATACAAGTAATCCTCCCTAAAAATCAAAGGGCATCATAAGCTAGACCCAAGTTTTTTTGTATCTATAAGGTTCTCCAAAAGATTAGGTTGGTTGCTTATAAGTTAGATCTCCCACCTTCTTCCTGAGTTTACCCAGTATTTCATGTCTCTTATCTGAAAAAAGTTATCATCACAAATATTAGAATGCAGATTATTTTACTAGAGCTTGATAATGAAGGATCCATCCTTCTTGAGCTAAAGGCAATATTGGACAAGTGTACACACCAAATTCACTCCCATTCCATCACAGAGGTTTTAATTCAATGGCACAAAATGCAACCAAAGGATGCCACATGGGAACCACTGTTTCAGATTCAACACCAATTCCCACATATGAAGCTTTGAGGACAAAGATTTTTCTAAGAGGGAGGAGATGTTAGGAACCCGTGTCAACCCTTCTCTTTACTTTGTTAGTATAGTAGTTTCTATGGATGCATATGCTTTGTAAGTCATCTCACGAGCATTTTTATTTATCCTACATTCATGGGAAGTAGAAGTTTCTTAGATTAGACTTATTATATAAGTAAGTGTTGAGGCCAATGAAGACATCCACAAATTTATTGTTTTGAGCTTGCTCAAAGGAGGTTTCCCCCTCAAAGAGGCCAACAATTCTGTAATTCAGCCATTGTGATTCAGATTTACTTATTTGAGTTAATATATTGCTATTTTCATCATTGACTTCATGTATTTGCAATTATCTACTAACTTGTTCAGGAAGGATCCTCTCATAATTCCATGTAATGCTTTTGCTAAATGAAAATACAGTTTGGAGATAAGTTTAAGGTTTTCTCATTCTCTAGTATAAGCATTATTTTTTGTATGTTACTTAACCATTTAGAGCCAATAGAAAAACTAAATTTACCTTTCATTTTCAATATAGTGAGAACAACTTGCTCCCTATTATTTGAGATGTTATTCTAGGTTCTTTTTTTTATTCAACATAAAATGTAGTAATTTCAATTATATTTTTTTAGGATTACTTAATTGTGCTTGTTCTTTAATGTTAAGATACAACTTCACAACATAGGCAAAAAATGTTAGATAGGTAAATTTTCAAGTCTATATTGTAATTGCTACTAAACTATAATACAAATTTGAGTTTAATAAACTATGAAATAAATTGTGTAAAATAGGTTTTGGAAATATTATGTAAAGAATTTTTTTATCAACTTGTCTTGATACATCATTGCAAAAAAAATATAGAAACAACAAATATGAGTTTCTTATATAGATAAATTGTCATTGTTAGTCATAATACACAAAATGTCACCCTCATATAAATGAAAAACTAAATTAGAAGATCCTTTGGAAACTCTTCAAGACATGGAGTTTCAAGCTCAAGGATTTGGCCTTCCTGATGAAGAAGAGAAACTTTTGGCCATCATAATTGATTATTTTTATTTGATTAGCCTACCCATCCAGGTCGAAGATTTATAAAAATATAATGATGTATTTAGTAGTGGAGGTGCTATAGAGCTATATTTTGATTCCTAGTAGCATTTTAATTTAAATTACAATAATAATACAATTTCATATTATATTGTTGTGGGTGGTGCAAGCCACCATTCCATTTCAAAAGTTATTGGATTTATCATAGAATAACATCCTTTTGTTGATCATCCTTGTAGATCTCTATTTGTATGAAACATCAATAGTAGTGTGGAGGATTATGAGCTCCATTCTTCATTTGACGTGATTATCATTTTATTTTGATGTATTGCTTTTCATATTTATTGTCTAAGGTTTTTCCTAGTTTTAGATATTTATATTGGGCATGTTTTTAATTTGATTAGCATAATGTCAAAAACAAGTTCAACTCTAATGTGTATAATAGAAATCTTGTGCTATACTAGTAGATCATGGGAAATTTACATTAAACTCTTTTTTATTCACAATAATTGGACTTAGTAATATATTCAATTGATTGTTCATGAAATGTTGTGCAATACTAGAAGGTCATGTACGATTTACATGGAACTCATAATCAGACTTAGTAAAATATTGGAATTTATGTAGTGGTGCACTCAAAAATACTTTAGTTTAAGGCATTAACAATTATGTTCATATTAAGAAATTGATATATTATCTTCATGCCATTGTTATTTTTTTGTGATTGTAGGAAGGTTATCATATTTTTTGAAACAAATATTTGCACCATAATCCAGTGCATCATAATTAATGCCAAATCCCAAAAGACCACATACTCTAGAAGATAACAAAATCTTTACCCATAAAAGCGAGTTCTGAATAAGAGATAAAAACATAAAAAATGGAATACAAAGTGTTTTATATAAACAAAATTTAAATACAACACAAATCTAGTTAAGGAATCAATACAATCTCTAATTAATTCAAAACCGTGAAATTTCTTCCTCCCGTATGTATTATTTTGAAACCAAATACATATTTTATTTTTTTATAAATAACAACTTTACCTTTTTTGAATAAGACAAATATACATTAAATTTTCACAAACATGTGCACTAATTAAACAAAAAATCAAATAACATCAAATATAAATCTAGGCATAAATAAAGTAATAACAGACACCATGAAAATATATTATTCATGGAACTCTCAAAACATGCCAAGAGAAATTTGGTCATAAACAAAGAAAAAGGAAGTTATAGATAGTAACAAAGGAAAATCAAGGGACAAGACTACATTATTTAACTAAGACAATCACTAAGTTGTAATACATATTAATATACTTTCAAATTAAAGATAAAAGTTCATTCTTTTAGTTGTAAACATATTATAAATGTATAAACATAAAATGATAAGAAATCAAAGTAATAAAAAATATGATTCTAAAACAGGGATGTATAAAATGATGAAAAAAATAGAAAGGATTGAGTACATGATTAAGTGGTTTGCATCATCACCATACACTGGAAAAATATTATTAAGTAGTAGGTGTAGATGTAAATGATTTAGTCTACCAATAACATATGTTGTAGAACAAAAAGAACACTAGGAAGCTTTTAGTTTGGCATAACCCTCTTTACTATATTTTCTCATACCAAAAGCATTAAATTTTTAGTAAAAACATAGTCTCTATGATAAGAACTTGTTTATTCTTGAGCAACTATTAGTTTTACTCAACATGAGTGGTTACATATTAAATGACAAACATTACAACTTTTCTTGTTTTATTTAATTGAAAAGCTCATAAAACAACTACCTAGTGACCAAGATGCAAAATTAAAAATGCTAAACAAAGAAAGGTATGGAAAAAAAGTAAGGAAAATCTACATGAAAATGTTCAATTCAAATAATATAAGAGTTAAATTTACAAATAATTTTTTTTCCATATTTCAATTCCAGTGATTTGGAAGAACATTAAGAAATAAAATGATTTGAAAATAGGCACCAAGTCTTAATAAATGTATAGAGTATTATAGTTTTCATGTAATGTGAATGATATAAAAATTACAAATAAATTATAGTATCACATTAACAAACATCTAAACACTATGTTTACTAGAAACATGGAATTATAAACAAGAAGTCAGTTTTGAAATAATATGTTAAATATTATAGTCATTTGAACAAAAAGTCTAACTAGAATTATCAGTGTAAACATAAGGCTATGTTAACTTGTCATATTCTTGTTATATCCTAAAATGGAACCAAAAAAATGAAAAAAATGCATTAGTACAATGAAGAAACATCTATTTGCATTTAAAAAATTTATGCAATGAAAAATATGATTTTTTTTATTATTATTTTGTAACCATGGTTCATTGTTGTATAATTGCAATAATAATATTATCCATTCCAATTTAGAATGTGCTATTCATTTGGAATTTTCGTAATAGAAATATTTTTTCTAAAATATCTAATTTATATTCTTCAAATGATATTGTTATTAGATTTGGTAATATAGTGCCAAGCAATTTTTTAAAAAAAATATGCATTAAACTTTGCCATATTTTGTGTAAATAATACATGTCAATGCATGGGTATAGAAATAACTTGGATCTCCTAGGCATCTTGCATGGTGTAGACTGTCACCAATATGAGCATCTATTACTTTACATGAATTATAGTGTGGCTAAAAAGGTGACAGGTACATGCTTTTTTTTTTAGTGTTCTTATAACTTGCAATTACTATTGTTAGGTATTGATTTGTAATGTATTCAACAAAGAATGGAAATGTAATGTTAAATTGGTTTTAATAAATAGCCAAAGAAAAAGAAAAAAATATTATTGCCTCAATATTTTATGTTGCCATTGTTCAAAATTATTTTATAGTACATTCGTCATTTAATGGCTCCATAATTGAAGCAAGATTAACATGAAAAATGCTAGTACTTTTTGATCCACTAGGCATTAGATTTTTGAATAGGTAGATTGGAAATTTTCCAAGTCCATTAGTTGACCCTATATGTCACATAAAATTTATTGATATTGTTCTCCAAGTTGAACCTGAAATGAAATGAAATGATTTTATTTAGTTTTTTAACAAAAACACAAAATTTACAATGCCAGGAAAGATAATATGTTTCTATATATAAACTTACAACTACAATATTATTTAATTTATGCCTGTCTTTGACATATACATGGAATTGTGCATTGATTTTTTGGTAGCTTGTTACTAGAGCTCTTAATGAGCCTATTGAATATGATTCATTTGATTCGATAATATTAATGATCGTGCTATATAGTGTATGTTTTTATTCTTTACAAAATCTAGATATGTTTTCCACTATTAAATTTTTATGAGCACAATGTAAAAATCAACATAACCTCTCTCATATTTTGATTTTGATTTTAATAATTAATCTGAAATGTAGATGCTTTTCCCAAGAGTCAAGTACATTTTAAATTTTTGAATCAATTTATTGCTGACATTTATTGTTATTATCATTTGTCCATTAACGTTAACCAAATAAACATGAATTATCTCTACTTTTGTTGGTGAAACAAGGTTTCTTGTGTGTCTAGGTCCATACACTGTTAGTATATATCCTTCAAAAATACTAGCATGTTTCCCAAGATAAATGTCTAATTTTGAATATGAGAGAATTGTATCTAGTCTTACACTAAAATAAAACAAGTTTTTTTAATTTAAATAACATAGAAATATTAATTAAAAATTGATCATAGTTTCTTCGATAAGAGTATGAATAAGATATTTGAATATGTAAAAATTGCCTAATAGGTAATCTTATGTTAGAGTTAACACACAAGGATTTTATAATAATGACCCTACTTGTATTTAGATTTATGCAAGAAGATGTGCAACAATTCCCTGATGTGTTCAATTGCTTTGCTTACCAATTGCCTACTCTATTATAATATCCTGATGAATATATATATATATATATATAAATAAATAGTAGGGGGAGTGAACTCATAGGAGAACTCATGATGAGACTGTGACACTCAGTTGAAATCCAGGTGGAACTCACCCTCTCACTCACTTAACTTCTTTATTACACCTAATTAGGTTGAAGATAAATGTGTAGGGATAATTCATTTAATAAATAGATGGAATAATAAATATCCTACACCAACACCTCCCCCCCCTTAAGCATAGCTTAGGTGGGAAAAAAAAATGGTCCTAGCAACAAGCCCTGATGAGGTAACCATGTACGATGCAACTATAAATAAGTGTAGTAAAAGGAGAAAACCCAGTGGGAAAAAAACTTTCCCCACAAAAAAAGAGAGACAAAGAAGAGAAGCTAGGACTACAAATACCCACTCCAACACCCACCTTTAAACATATCTTAGGTGGGATGGAGAGTTGGGTCCTAGTAATGATTCTTGGTGAAATATGAATGATGTGTACCTCCACAAAGAAGAGAGAGAAAGTAATTTCACAATGTCACATGACAAATATTGTAGTAGGTCCCTCTACAACAAATATTGTCTCTTCCTTTCATAATAAAGAAACCCCAATCTATCAAACTGATGAATTCCAATTCAAGTAGAATGTAAATAGGAATGTAGATCTTTGAAAAATGCTCAAAAGTCTCCTTGATAGTGATTAAATGTGCCAAAATCTGATTAGGAATCACAAACATAACTATATAAGATGGAAATAAGGAACCATGTAATGAAGGAGAAAGAATATGAAGGTTTATAAGTTCCATCATTACATCAAGATAAGAAGAGTGGCATGGAACATTCACTAAAGTAATGTCCATGGGAAGAGGAAAACAAGGCTCAACAACCATTGAAACTAAATATTGGTCTATAAATGAAGCACTTATGATCCAAAACTTGAAAGCTTTGGTTGAAAGATATTTCAAGAAAAAAGAACAAAACAATTCAAATAATGCTATCTCTAACAAGAGATGTTTTATTGATCAAATTTGCAGACCCAAACATATGCTTATCTCTGAGAAGAGATGTTTGATTTCCATTTTGGGTTACATCTTCATTTATACATGTTTTGAAGGTGTGGGGAGGATGTGGAAGGTCACCAATCTTGAGGGAGATGAATTGGTTTGACTTCCATGATTTACAACAATACAAAACTCGAGGAATTACTATTTTTAGAAACTTACTATTTTTAGACTGCACTACTAAAATTGAAATTTGGGACACTTCTATTGGGTTTTATGGGGTCAAACTTCATCAATCAGAGCTTCATGCCATCTCACGATGTTCCCCTCATTATTAGCTTTCCAATGGTTTAAATGGTGAGTCAATGGGAGCTATGGTGAAAAAGTTATGGCTCTCAGAAGTTTCGCCATTAATTAGGGTGGACCCATCACCTGAATTATCATCTGAATTGTTGTCTGGATCATTCCTCCCTCCTTGAGAAGCAATGGTCCCCATTGCATCAATATGTTTCATCAAGTGTGGTAGTTATACTTTGATTTGATTCTCGATGCATACTTGGAAGGGACTGTGATTTATGGAACTCTATAGGGCCCGATTGTTCACCATTTCTATCTGACCATTAGTCTGTGGATGGAAGGTTGTGAACTTCTTCATCTTGATATATATTTTCTTATGTTGTTGTGTTGTTTGTGTAGTCAGGGTTGTAACATCAGCCCTTTTAGATTCCTGTGGCTTGACCACCATGAGAAAAAATTTCTTGGCACTAATTAGAGAGACAGATGTAGAAGGTGGTACTTCTGGTACCCTGTAGCACCATGTTCCAAGAGTGAGAGTGATCCTTCTATTTCTTGATTCATATATACCATGTCGATCAATAATGAATGGCTAACCAAAGAGTACATCACAAACATCTAGACTGACCACATCACATAAGACCTCATCTTGGAAAGGTTGTATTTCATATGAGAGAAGACATCGGTGGGTGACACAGAGGTTTCTCCCTAGACTCAACCATCCAATATTTTATGGTTTTGGGTGAGGCTTCATGGATAGATTCAAAATTTTCACAACATTAGCAGAGATTAAATTCTTTTGACTTCCACTATCAAGAATGAAATGCAGAGGCTTACCTTTCACCCATAACTTTGAGTGAAACAACCTTTCCTTGTCATCTATCATCTCATCGTGTGTCTGTGATGAAGCAACAATGGCTTCAGGATCAACATCTATAATTTCTTCTTCAACCTCTATGACTGCAGGGTCTATATGAGGTAGAGTAGTAGATGTTGAGGATCATGACTCAGAAAGCAGTGATTTGATAGCTCGACATTCTTCTTTGGAGTGAGTTCCAAATTTGTGATAATCACACCACTTACTAGTCTTTCCTTCCCTTTGCTTCCATTTTTGGCCTCGTGTTTGACCTTCTTTGTCACTTTTCCTTTTTGAAGACTGATTCTTTATATTCATTCTTCCATGCTTCTGCTCAATCTTCACTGTGAACTTGTATGCCTCATCGATGGTTTCCAAATTGAAGAGTTCTATTTCTCCCCATATGTACCATTGTAGTCTACCATGATATTTGAGAACCTTGTGTTTCTCACTTTCTTAGATGCCCAATCTCGCAGATAGAGAATGAAAAATGTCAGTGTAATCTTGAATAGATTGTTCCTTACCTTGGCAAAGTTGTTGCCACTCTATATATAGATCATCATATGCTCCAATGGGGCAGTATTCTTCCTTTATAGCATCTATGAAATCATCCCATGTAGGTTCTATCTCAAGGCCAATATCATCTACACTGAATCTCTTTTTGTACACTTCCCACCAATTTTTGACAGGCAATGATGCTTTCAGAAGAGCAAAAGTAATCTTCTCTTTATCGGTGAATTTATTTATAGAAAAATAAGATAAAAATTGATCCAACCAATTTTCTACTACATCAGCATTGATTTTTCCTTCAAATGTAGGGATATCAAAATTCACATGAACCTTGAAGGGTGTTGGGGCACTGAAAGGATGTGCGGGTGCAGATGAGGAGCCAAAATTTCCCATCGAGATTTGTTGGAGAAATTGAGAATTTTTTTGAAGCATCTACACTTGTTACTATTGGAAGGCTTCATTCACCATTTCCTTGAAAGGATCGGATGCCTCAGTGTTGTTTGCCATTTGAAGTCCTTTAGAGTGAATAGGTGGATATTCTATTGGTTCTATTTTCCACCCAAGCTTCCTATAATCTGACCTCATCCTCAGGATCATACACTCTAAAGATAAACCACTCTAATACCACTAATCCAAAACTCAAAAGCTTTGGTTGAAATATAATTCAAGAAACAAAAACAAAACAATTCAAATAATGTTATCTCTAATAAGAGATGTTTTATTGATCAAATTTGCAGACCCAAACATATGCTTATCTCTGAGAAGAGATGTTTGGTTTCCATTTCAAGTTACATCTTCATTTATACATGTTTTGAAGGTGTGGGGAGGATGTGGAAGGTCACCAATCTCGAGGGAGATGAATTGGTTTGACTTCCATGATTTACAACAATATAGAACTCGAGGAATTACTATTTTTAGAAACTTACTATTTTTAGATTGCACTACTAAAATTGAAAATTTGGACACTTATATTGGGTTTTATGGGTTCAAACTTCATTGAGCAAAGATCCATGCCATCTCATGATGTTTCCCTCATTATTAGCTTTCCAACGGTTCAAATGGTGAGTCAATTGGAGCTACGGTCCAAAAGTTATGGCTCCCAAAAGTTCTGCCATCAATTGGGGTGGACCCATCACCCAAATTGTCATCTAAATTATTGTCTGGATCATTCCTCCCTCCTTGAGAAGCAATGGTCCCCATTGCATCAAGATTTTTCATCAAGTGTGGTATTTGTACTTTTATTTGATTCTCGATGCATACTTGGAAGGGACTGTGATTTATGGAACTGTGTAGGGCCCAATTGTTCACCATTTTTGTCTGACCGTCAGTCTGTGGATGGAAGGCCATGGACTTCTTCAGCTTGGTATCTATTTGCTTCTATTGTTGTGTTGTTTTTGTATTCAGGGTTGTAACATTAGCCCTTTTGGATTCCTGTGGCTTAACCACCATGAGAACAAATTTCTTGGCACTAATCATAGAGATAGATGTAGAAGGTGGTACTTTTGGTACCCTGTAGTGCCGTGTTCCAAGAGTTAGAGTGATACTTCTAGTTCTTGATTTATATGTACCATGTCAATCATATATGAATGGCTGACCAAAGAGTATGTCACAAACATCTAGATTGACCACATCACATAAGACCTCATCTTGGAAAGGTTGTATTGCATATGAGAGAAGACATTGGTGGGTGACATGGAGGTTTCTCCTTGGACTCAACCATCCAATACTATATGGTTTTGGGTGAGGCTTCATGGACAGATTCAATATTTTCACAACATTAGCAAAGATTAAATTCTTTTGACTTCCACTATCAAGAATGAAATGCGGAGGATTACCTTTCACCTATAACTTAGAGTGAAACAACCTTTCTTTGTCATCTATCATCTCATCGTGTGTCTATGATCAAGCAATAATGGCTTCAAGATTATCATCTATAATTTATTCTTCAACCTCTTCGACTGTAGCGTCTGTATGAGGTAGAGCAGTAGATGTTGAGGATTGTGACTCAAAAAGTAGTGATTTGATAGCTTGACATTCTTGTTTTGGAGTGAGTTCCAGATTTGTGATAATCACACCACTTCCCAGACTTTCCTTCCTTTTGCTTCCAATTTTGGCCTCGTGTTTGACCTTCTTTGTCAGTTTTCCATTTTGAAGATTGATTCTTTATATTCATTTTTCCATGCTTCTACTCAATCTTCACTATGAACTTGTATGCCTCATCGATGGTTTCCAAATTGAAGAGTTCCATTTCTCCCTGTATGTACCATTGTAGTCCACCATGATATTTGATAACCTTGTGTTTCTCACTTTCTTAGATGCCCAATCTCACAGATAGAGAATGAAAAATGTCAGTGTAATCTTGAACAGATTGTTCTTTACCTTGGTGAAGTTGTTGCCACTCTATATATAGATCGTCATATGCTCCAATGGGGTAGTATTCTTCCTTTACAACATCTATGAAATCATCCCATGTAGGTTCCATCTCAAGGCCAATATCATCTGCACTGAATCTCTTTTTTGTACACTTTCCACCAATTTTTGACAGGCAATGATGCTTTCATAAAAGCAAAAGTAATCTCTTTATCAATGAATTTATTTACAGAAAAATAAGATAAAAATTGATCCAACCAATTTTCTACTACATCAGCATTGATTTTTCCTTCAAATGTAGGGATATCAAAATTCGCCTAAACCTTGAAGGGTGTTGGGGCACTAAAAGGATGTGTGGGTGCGGATGAGGAGCCAAAATTTCCCATTGTGATTTGTTGGAGAATTTGAGTGAATTGTTGTAGCATCTGCGCTTGGTGCTATTGGAGGGATTCATTCACCATTTCCTTGAAAGTATTGGATGCCTTAGTGTTGTCCGCCATTTGAAGTTGTTTGGAGCGAATAGGTGGATATTCTATTGGTTCTATTTTCCACCCAAGCTTCTTGTAATCTGACCTTGTCCTCAAGATCATACACTCTAAAGACAAACCACTCTGATAGCAGTGATCCAAAACTTGAAAGCTTTGGTTGAAAGATAATTCAAGAAACAAGAACAAAACAATTCAAATAATGCTATCTCTGATAAGAGATGTTTTATTGATCAAATTTGCAAACCCAAACATATGCTTATCTCTGAGAAGAGATGTCTGATTTCCATTTCAGGTTACATCTTCATTTATACATGTTTTGAAGGTGTGGGGAGGATGTGTAAGGTCACCAATCTCAAGGGAGATGAATTGGTTTGACTTCCATGATTTACAACAATACAGAACTCGAGGAATTACTATTTTTAGAAACTTACTATTATTAGACTACACTACTAAAATTGAAATTTGGGACACTTACATTGGGTTTTAGAGGGTCAAAATTCATTAAGCAAAGCTCCATCCATCTCACGATGTTCCCCTCATTATTATCTTTCCAACAGTTCAAACGGTGAGTCAATTGTAGCTACAGTGCAAAAGTTATGGCTCTCAGAAGTTCTGCCATCAATTGGGGTGGACCCATCACCTGAATTGTCATCTGAATTGTTGTCCGGATCAACTTATATCTACAAGATGAATTTCTACAAGAACATATGATTTTTCAATTCTCTCAATATGTATATCCTCACTATATATAGTAAAGTCCTCTAAAATTTAAGTATGTGATGGTTTTGAAAGAATAAAAATCTACACAAGAATGGATGTAGAATTTGTAATGAGACAATTGAGCTCTGATAAAATATCATCTTGTAGTGTGGGGGTTCAATAAAAGGAAGAACATTATCCACCATGGATGTATCATCACGAGAAATTAAAGTAGGATGGGAGTGTGAAACAATCTCAGAAGAGATAATAAGAAGAGGAGGAGGTGTCATGTAGGTCACAATAGGATCTAACAAAAGACTTTGAGGAGTGCTCCAAAGAGTGAAGGGACAGTTTATGTGCTCCACATGATGGTGTAGATCCCATAAAATGTGTATCAATAAGTGACCATAGGCACAGTCACAAAAGTTGGCATAGTCATTATATTGACCTAGGTCAATAGGAATGGGAATCTATCCATATAATAATGAAATAAGGTCCTAATACATGAATAAATGTTTCATGTACACATGCCATGAAGCATAATTGGTCTTCCCAAGAAAGACCACTAGTGTAGACTCAACCTTCCTCCTATGGAGTTTCTCAAATGGATTCATCATGACTAAGAGAAGACACCAATGAAGTACAAGATTGCACATGATACTCTGTAATGATGATATAATACTGCATGTTCACGAATGAGACATCAGACATACCCAAGAATGCATCCAAGCGAACAACTAGTGAAAGAATAAATACAAATAGTGTACACTAAGAATAAAGATGTTGGACATAATTGAAAATGCATCCACGTGTTAATTAGTGCATGAGATACAATGAAAAAATTAATATGGCCCATAACATAGGTAACCCCCAAAATATGGCACTTTATAACTTGTGTTTTACAATAAAAATAGAACCAATGGGTGGTAAATTAAAAATATGAACTTTTTCAAAAGAGGGTGCTAAATTTTGAACTACCAATCAAAATTTATTACACAATCAATTTCACATCATTAATGGCATATTTTAATTAAAATTTCACAAAAAATTTAAATGCTTTAAGGTATGTAAGGAAAACACAGCCTTATAAACACTCATTGGAATTGGAATTGAGAGCTGGACCTCTTCCAAAATAATGTTACATCTTTAATCAATTTGTCCACTCACCTATATGCATCTTATGCATAAATACTGTTGTTTTGAGGGTAATTAACAACAAAAAGGGATATTTGAGTAAAAGAAAGAATTTAGTCATAACTTGGAAGTGAGCAGTATTGAATTAGAGACCTCTCAAAGATAAATTTAAGGACTTTATCGCCTTTTCTATGCACACCTATGTACATATCAATGAATAAAATTACAATTGAAGGAAAAATAAAAAAATAAAGCTATTTAAAAAATAATAAAACATGCATGATTAGGGCATGGATCTAGGTTAAGTGCAGCTTTACAAAGAGAGGAAAAAGTGCTATCATGAGACATACATAGGTCTAAAAAATGATTTCAATGCTATTATTTCAAGGTTTAAGGTTAGAGAAGCACTTCCCTTAGGAAACATAGGTATGTAAATCAAAAGTTAAAGTCCAGATGAGCATTACCATAACAGAGGAAACACCAGGTCTATGTGAGCTTGCTAGAATAAACTAGACATTGCCATTAATGTTCATGCCTATAAATTAGAAAAAACACAATGAAAAAACACCATTAGAGGAGTTGCAACCCTACCATAGGTCTGGGAAAAAGTAGATCTAAAATAAATGAAGATACCTAGATTTGAATGGTCCCTATTGGAGGTGAAGATTTGGAGGTTTGGAGTGCTAAAACATTAAGAATGCATCAGTGAGGTAGTATGTCCATGTTGGAGTCTAGAATGTGTTTAGATAGACATGGAATGCTTGAATAATAATATAGATCAAAAATAGGTGATAATCTTTGACCCAAGCTTCAACTAGAGGAATGATGCAGTAGAAAGGGTTGTAGTAGGATGGATGGAAAGCAAGTTCCCTCTTGAATGACATAAGGGCATATAAATTTAGTTGGATGACTCACCTAATGAATGTGTAGCCTATCTTGATGCACTTACATGCTAGTCTCAAGGTTTCCACATTGCCATATTACACCAGCACGCTTCTAGCCTAAGCCTTTTTTCTACATACAACTTAGGCTCTTGTTGTATATGTTCACCACAACATAAACCATGCATAATAGATCATGAGTAGGCCATATATCTTCCTTAATATATATATGCTCCTAAGCATTTTACAACAACACTAATACCTTTTTGCACTTCAACTAGATCTACAACAAACCCTTCAAATGGCCTATGTAAAAGCATGCAAATGCCAATATGAACAATATGTAAATTCCTCTTAATTAATATAAAAGAATACAAAATAGAAATCAAAGAGATAAAATGATGCTCATTACCAAAACCTAGATATTTGATATCATGTCATAATTACCCAATAGGTGATCTTCTAGTAGAGTGAGTACATAAAATTTTTGTAATGATGACCCTGTTTGTATTAAAAAAATATGCAAGAAGATGTGAAACTATTGCCTAATGTATTAAAATGCATTGCCTACCAATTTCCTTATCTATTATGATATCCTAGTGAAGAGGAATATATAGGATTAGGGAGAGTTAACTCACAAGATAACTCAATGTGGGACTTAGTGTAACTCACTGTGGAGCTCATAGGAGAACTCACTGTGACACTTAGTTGACCTCTAGGTAGAACTCACCCTCTCACCCACTTAACCTCTTTATTATACCTAAATAAGCTAAAGATCAATGTGTAAGGATAATCCATTTAATAAATAAATGAAATAATAAATTTCCTACACCAACATAGTACAATGTTACCATTTTTTTAGTTGTTGAGTAGAAATAATTTAATTAATTTAACATAAATCTCATGTTATTTCTTCAATATATTTTTCAGAAGGTTGTTCTTTTTATATTGGATCCATATCATTTACAGTAAAAAAGAAAAAAATAAAAATAAAATAATTATAAAACATGATAGATTAAAATATTGGAATAACACATATATTTTATACAAAATCAACTACAATAACTTTTAACTTTGTACATAGTTTCTTGTACTGGTATTCAAGCACTATTATTTAGAGCTAAAAAAATAACATTGTGATTATTCTAGTAGGTATATATTTTTATAATTTGATTATTATTTCTTTAATTGATTGAACACACATGGTTTATGATTCTACTTGTATATTACTTATATTTCATTGGCAGGAAATACATGTTTGACATTGTCATATGTTTTTCAAGAAGCATTGTTGTTTTTTTGTAGCTAGACATATCAATATTAAAGTCCCATAATATGCAAATTTGTTTTGATTTATTTAAATTCGATAGTATTTTTTCTACAACATTTATTATATGTAAAATAAAAGTAAATGGAGATGCATAGATGTTGACTATTGTAAATTCATGATCATGTATTATAAATTTTGATTCAAATGCTTCTACTTCATTTTTAATGTACTTCATTGGATTTACAGTGACAACATGTTTTTTTATGCATATCATTATACCATCAACATTATGTACTAAATTACAAGTGATAAAATTTGGAATATAGTTATAAGTGTTGATATTTGAGATGTATGTTTCATGTAAAAATAGTATATCACACTTCATTAAGTCATGGTCATTGACAATGTCTTCTAAATGTTGATGAATACTATTATAATTCAATGAACATATTACTATAGACAATGAAAATATATATTATCTTAAGCTATGTTGCAACTCCCAGTTCAAATTTGATTCTAATCTAGACATCTTAATAGAAATTTAGATTTTGACCTTGAAGTTTTTATTTGTGAATGGGCTTAGCCAATATAGTGATTCCATGGTATTTACATGAGAAAGTGTTGTATATGCCAATCCATGTCTATGCACACCTAGTGATTTTAATGCAACACCTTCCATAGTTAAACCTTGGGATCTATGTAATTTACATGCACAAGCTAGTTGTATTGGAAATTGGTTTCGTATTATTAGTTTTTTTTATAAACAGGCTTTGTAATTTGTCTTGAAATAAAAAAAAATAGGGGTCCAATTTGATTTAATATGGATTTTTTACAAGTGAATATGTTTCTCTCTATGAGAATGTCCCCAAATAATCTCATTATTGTCTTCTTTGGTGTACATTTGAAGATGCCATCTGAACCATTAATAATCCCATATTGGATATCATAATTTATAGCAAATAATTTAATTAAAATTATTTTCTTTGGAAAGCATACATATTTGGCATACCTTTGTCCTTCACTATAAGTTTCATCTTTCCTGAGTATTGTATTGATAACAATTTCTTTATCCAAAATAAGCATCAACATTTTGTCATTGTGTATATCAATGTCATCATTTAAATAAAAAAATAATGGAACAAAGGCTTATTTGGCACTGGACACAAAGAATTATGATTAATAAACACTATATCATTTTATGTTTGTGAAATTTACATACTATGTTTAATATTCCCATAAAGTTTTCATATTTTTGGCACATAGTTTGACGTTATTGATAACATTTCACATTTTTTTTCCAAAATACATATGGAACTATTTTTACATTAATTTTATATGTTCAAATATGAGGCAACCATTTTTAGGTTGAGCCTATTACAAGTCCATACAAAAGATCATGTCAATATTGCCAAAGTACATAACTGGTAATTGTATTATGTCATGCAAACACCTATCAATATAATATAACATTTTTGCTTCTGCAAGTGAGATTTCATCAATTAGCACTATACACAATTGATTATAATGTTTGCACAATCTATCAAGTCATTCATGGCCTAACATAATAAGTTTTGAATTGTTAAAAGCTAATAAATATTTATAATGCAATGTTATTCCACTTGCATTAAATGTAGTTTTCCCTGTGTATGCAAGAATAAAGAATTTTGGTTTGGTCACATCATTGTCAATAGACTATGCATAAATATAAACCAATGTTTCATATATAACTTTCACATTAAATGCTTATTTAGTCCTTCAACAACAGTCAAGAATAAATACAATGGCATGTCCTTATTTATACAACTTTTTAAAGCAATGTCTTTAATAATTGCTTCTTATTCACCATTTAAAATCCATCTTTGTTTATAATATTCAAAATTCTTAGAAATAAATGGGTGATGTTTGATTTCAAATGATGTCTAATTTTAAACAATTTACGATTTTGATTTGTTAGTACAAAGTTTATAGATGGTAAGTCCATTTGAAAATCATATTCTTTTTGCATGGAGTTAGTTATGCTGGAATGAAATCTAGTACTGCTTATGTTTTCAATATCAAGTTCAACCTGGTAAATGGCACCTTGCATGTCTCCCCATATAGGATTGGTGTTGTAATTTCACTTGGCCTCATTTATTTTTATTGTCTTTATTTGTAAATTCTATGCATCTTTCCATGTTTGAATATTTTGATTCAAACTATTTTCATTGTTTTAAAATGGAACATATAAAAATAACCATTTGTGGTAATAGTTTTCATAATCAATATGTTTATTGTAATTAATAAAACATATAAGATGTGTTTTTTACCTATGGCTTTCCATTTTTTAGCAATGAGAAATAAATTTAGCCAAAAAAACATGATCAATAATTATAGGGTATGCAATGTAATAGATGATAATATATCAACACATAATATGTTAATATTCATCTTGTTATTGCCTGAAAAGAATTGGAGATTTTAGAATAAATGTTCATTCATGAAGACATGATGTATTTACAAAGATACGTGTTCTTGAGTAATGATTAAATGGCAATGAGAATACCAAGTGAACAACTTATTGTGCAAACATCTATTGATAGTTTAACATTACTTTGCCTAGATTATAAAGCATCTAAATGGCATCTATGTTTGTTGTTGCATTTTGATTTTGTATTATTTAAAAAACATTCATGGTTTTGAAACTTCTTGATAGACATATTTCTAACAAAGAACCTTGATAATTATTTGATTTTGTATAATACAATGGTTCATAATGACCAAAGACAATATTTTGATCATGAAACCGAATACAATATGGAGGTGTAGAGTCTTCTTCATTAAAATGAAAATACTTTTATTTTATTGTTAAAGACCAAACACAAATGCAAATTTTTAGCTATTTAGAAAGCTAATTTATATAGAAATTATCTCCCCATAGACCATGTTCACCATTTGCTATGCATGAATTTGAAAAAAAATTACATTCATTAAAAATATGTGTTAGTGTCTTGCACTTGATGCAGTCTATATAGCTCATCATAATCTAACTCCAATTCAAAAGACCATAGTGCATGTGGATCATGTTTGCTAAAATAGTTTAGGAAATGTTATGTAACCCCTACACGTATCTCTATTGATGTGTATCTAAAATTCAATATCACTTGAAAAGTATCGAACAAACAATCACACACATTATATTTAAAAACATGACTTCTAAAAAATTAGTTTTTCTCTAAAGCAACATTTATGCCACTACATTGAGTTTTAAACAATGGCTTGTATTCTTCAACATAGATAACTTGTTGGATACTATGTATATACATTATTTTTGTTTTTTTTCAACTCCACTACACAATATCAATCAATCTGAAGACAAGTTAACTATAAATCTTGAGAAACAACCACATAAACTGTTACAGACTTGTTACCAACTGACCAAACATTCACTAGTTCTTGCAATTATAATTGTGTTATTTAATAACTTTCTCTTTTTTTAATAATGCTAGATATCCAATCAACATTTTTTGGCTTAAACACCCTGCATAGAATTATATATCTAAAGTGAGATTATATTATGATAATTATATATGTTTTATTTGGCATAAGATAAAAGCAAAGCAACATCAATTTCTTAAATATACTAAAAAGAGCAACATATATTCATAATATAATAAAGATACAATATTACAAATATAATTTACAAATCTCGTACACTTATATAAAATCAAATCAATGCAAAATCAAAAGCCATTAACCTTCTCTCTAAAATCAAAATAAATTGACTGTCAAGTAAGATGAACAAATATGAGAAGCACACCAATTACAAAGATGATTGAACTATGACTAGTTCAAGAAGTGACAATTGCTCTATTTGATATATTTTCCTCTTTTTAATAAAATTATATTTATTTGAGATGTGAGAGATAAATAAATCCTACAGATACATTGAATTATTTCATGTACAACACCATTATGGTAATCTGCAATGTATTCTAAACACAATTTTTTACTTAAAAGTCAATGCGCAGATGCATTAAAATATTTTTTGTGTAAGTTTATTGCAAATGAACATATTTTTTACTTTAAAATAGATTGTGCAGACACATCAAATGATTTTTTATGCAAGTTTATTGGAAATATACATGATCAATACTCTAGATATTATGTCATGTAACCCATGAAATAATTTTGTAGAACACTATATCTTCCAGTAGATATCCACACAGATTAATTGACCATTGCCCCTGTACCTTTGCATGTGTGAGGTCATTACCGATGATGTCACTGCTCTACCCTTGAATAAAATGTTAACTACTTTGATCAATTAGAACATAGATAAATACTTTTTTTCATGTTTTTTAATTAAAAAATACACAATTTAACTAGTGCAAAACTATAAATTTTTCTATCCATGAAAAACAATAAATTTTGATTAGTTCAAAAGGCAGAGTTTAATAAACAATTAAATTAAATTGATTCCTTTATACCCTTTGGGACTAATAACACTTAAAGGATATTTCACCATTTTTATGTTAGATTATATGTTAACTCTATAATTACTATCATAATATATATTGTATGTTTTTTATTAAAGTTAAATATTTTTGACTGGATTTATGAATCAGCACTAGGACATAATTGAGGGCACAAATCCCAAAACAAAAATAGCAGAAAGGCAAGGGCACAAAAATATATGATACCTTACCATCAACAATCTATTTTAAAAATATTTCAAATATTTCATTAATTGAATTGATTCTTGTAATCCTACCTTGACAAGAGATAATAATAAATTTAATCTATATCCATCAATTATATATAACTATCAATATTTTAAAAGTGCACTAAATATGCATTTAAGAACCATCAAAATCTTAAAATGTACTCTTCCCATTGACTATATATTACCTTAAATTAATTTATAGGATGATTCTTGTGCGGTATGATGATGTCATATATTTATTCCACCAACCAAGCAACCTTCGGGTCCCTGCTAGAGTGTTCCCATTGTTTTTCTTACCCTTTCAATCAGTTCATGACTTTGAGATTTTAAAATTATGTTGTATTTCTCTCTACACAATGATAACTAATTTAATGTCAACACGTGCTCTCAGTTTCCTTATATTTTATTTTGCTCTAGTTCAGTGCAACCTTTATTTCTATCTAAACTTATCAATTTGTAAAAATGATTCATGTGGCATCTTTTCTCCCTTCTCATATCCATTCAAATTAAGAAGTATAGGATGTGGTTACACTTATTCAAACTCTCTGTGATTCCAAAAAATATGGAAGACAGATAATTTATCATAACAATGAGTTTTTCTTGTGCATTACGTGGAGAAGGATAAAAATTAGATGGTCATATGATTCATACCATTCAACATTATCAATGTCCTTTTATACAAAATGGGTAAAGATGATGTACTGCATAGAGTAGTATTAGAACATAAGAGATCATAATTGATGGAAGATGCACACCAAGTAATTACAGGACACTTGTAGTTGAATACACTATGAGAAATATATTATAGAGTATCATGTGGTGGGCTACCAAGTTTTTATTTGTACATAAATTCATAAAAAACTAGGACGTTCAAAGGGATGAAATGCCTTTGATTCTGATGTTAGTAATGCCACCTTTTGAGTAATGTTGAATTGAATTTTTAGGACCTATTAATCCACAAAGAAAACTATTGGTGCATTTATTTGCTTTATTGCATTTACTTGTATTTATTATTTAGATTGGTGCACTAATTACTTATTGTAATTAGTTTATTATGTTTATTAATAATTTGCACCAGATAAGATAAGCTTGCTTAGCTAGTAGTCAACTTGGACACCTATCTTGTTACAGTGGAGTTCCACTCCACTATTCATGATAAGATAGGATAAGATTGCTTAACTAGTAGTCAAATTGTGTTGATCATTTACATAATTTAGACCCCTATCTTGTTAGTGTGAAGTTGCACTCCACTATTCTTGTAGTTAGATATCAGTTGAACTACATGTGTTGTGTGAGTTCCCTGATCTTTATCTTACACACCTTGCTCTATATAAGCAATGGCTATTTGTGTATTCTATATCAGATTAATATTGAATTATCATAGTAATTCATCATATTTGAGTTATTTAATCATTTATGTTATTGTCTTAGATATACATTTATTATTTATTACTATTACTATTTTATCTCTTATTTATGCTTTCTATTAAATTCATTAGACCCTGTAGCTAATTATAACATGGTACTAGAGCTATCTTAAATCTGTAGATTGCTAAATATTCAAGAAAAAATATCTAGATATAGGATCAATTTTTTGATTTTGTATACAGGAACAAATTGAAGCTTTCTAGAGAATTTCTGAGCTCACCATTGATTTTAGAGTTCTTGAGATAGTCAAAATCATTTACAATTTTTTCCAAATTGGGCATGTAAGATGAAATTGGCAAGGGTTTGATCTAGAAGCACCACACCCAAATCTGGTAGGTACTTGAAAATCTAAGCCTTTCTAAGCAAAATGGACTTCACAATTACATTTGGAAGGCTTCAAAACCTATAGATCCATATAAAATTTGTCCAATTTGGACACAGTCACCTAGAAAGCAAAATTTTTTTGCTCTCAGGTACGATTGTACGGACTGTGTAGGCATTTTTTTTAGTAAGACTCATAGATCAGCAGACAAATTTGATAGGGCAACTTTGGGAGCCCACCATTTGAACACCAGGAGGTATTTTTGAGCAAATATTTTTGAAATAGCTTAAAATTTTGTGCTCTTCGCTATTGTACTTTCAATTTTTTTTAGATTTGTCTAGATTTTTCTAGAATTTAGGTTTTTCTATAGTAGCTCTTGTTCATCCTCATTTATGCAACTTCAAAGGCTCATAACTTTCACATACAACCTCGTATTGAGGTCCCATTTTTTTTAAAGTTAATATTTTTTTTAGCACTACATATCAATGTAGAATTTTTTGTAATAAAGTGTATATTTTTTATACTTTTAGACTAGAGGACCGAATTGAGCTTTTTGTAAACTGAAACAATTATAATCTATCCTTGTAAATGTAATCAATTATAAAGTGTCCAAAAATACTTGTTGGGTGGGGATAGAACTAAGTAATTTAAGGGGGTTTTGTGGTGTGTTCTATACTTTGATTTCTACTTTATGATGGTTTATTTCCAACTACATCATGGGAAATCTTATGTTCCCACTATTAACAACATAAAACTATAACACATGAAAATAGAATGCTTGGAATGCATTAATGATGCTAGGATATATGCCTTATATAAAAACTCTTCTTACTCTACCTACTGATGCAAAAGAGTTACAACACTTTCTCTTTGAAACTACTAAAGTTATTGGATGCAATCAGTCTTACATGTCGTTAGATTTGAAATTCTATCTTGACAAATGTACAACTCTAAAAGAGGCTTGGGATAAATTAGAATAATTATTTGGAGAAATAGATGAGTTTCATGGTTACCAAATTGATAATGAACTCATTAGTTTGGATCCTAAAAATCATGTTACAATACAAGACTACATCACTAAAGTCATAGATCTTAGAGCACAACGTTGTGAATGTAAAATTGATAAAAAAGATATTCAGTTGATTTTTAGTGCCTTACATAAATTAGGTCCTAAATATTCATTTTTTTGTCGCTAGCTTTAAGACTCATAGGCTCACATTGAGCACATCTTATCAAATGCCCACCTTTGACGTATTTTCTGAGATTCTAATGGCCAAAGAAGAAAGTTAATAGATATGGGTTTAATCAAGCCATCCAAATCTCAAGATCTAATTACAAGTCAACCTCAGCATAAGCAAGTTTCAACATCAACATCAAAATCAAATACAGGTTCAAGTAAAAAGAAGCAAAATAATCATAATAATTCATTATAAATCCACAAATAAAGGGCAACAATCTTCCTCACAAAGAGATTATAAATCCACTAATAAGAAAGGAACTCACAAAATAGGACTGGCACTCATTGCCCTTATTGCAAAAAGGGGTTTCATAGTGAATGAGATTTATGAAAGAAAGATATTGATGAACTTAAAGGTCTTCTCAAAAAGAATAACATCAATCAATCCTCTTTAAAGGATTCTTATACTCCTTTAAATTTAGGGAAAGGGAAAGCTACGACACTAGTTTCACTAAAAAATTATCCCAAGTCACGGGTAATTAACTTAGGTGCTTCACACCATATGTGTTCTAATCAAGAATAATTTTCTGGATTAGGCCCAAGTTCCTTGCCTCATATTCTCGTAGGTAATGATTCTAAAGTAGATGTCATAGGAAAAGGTATAGTTGATGTTGATAGTGGTGTATTTGAGGATGTCCTCTATGTGCCAAAGTGATTAGCCAACATTCTCTCTATCTACCAAATCACTCACTTTGATACTGGTAGGAAAGTTGAGTTCACACTTGATTCTATATCAATCAAAAAATTGGAGGATAATGCCTTAGTTGCAGTGAGAAAAGTCAACAATCAAACTTAGCTGTATTCATTATCCCATTTTGTGCCTCAATCTTCCTCTACAACTTTGCTCTCATACATTGATTTAGTGAGCAAGCTATGGCATGAAAGATTTAGTCATCTAAACTACCACTATTTACAATAGCTTAGTCAGAAGGAGATGGTTATAGGACTTCCATAGATTCAGTTTTCAAGGGGTGTATGTCATGGTTATGCCTTAGGCAAACATCCAAAGGATAAGTTTGATAAAGGGAAGGTTGGGAGGGATACATAAGTCCTCAAACTTGTTCATAGTGATTTAACAGTTCTATTACCTACTTTTTCTTTTAGTAAAACCCACTATGTTCTCACATTTATTGATGACTATTTCAGATATACTTGGGTTTCATTTTTGAAACTCAAGAGTGAAGTATTTGATAGATTTCTAGAGTTCAAAGATTTAGCAAAGAAATAATCTAGGAAGTATGTCAAGATCCCCCACACAAATAATGTGAGCAAGTATGTGAACAACAAGTTTGAATAATTATATGCTCTTGAAGGAATTTATCTTTAGTAATCAATTGTATACACACCTCAGTAGAATGGTGTAGTAGAGAGGAAGAACAGATTCTTAAAAGAGATTGCAAGTTGTATGATTCATACAAAATCATTATTACTTGAGTATTGGGTGGAAGTGATTAATTATGCTACATATATACATAATATAATTCTTCACAAAGCTTTAAAGGGGATAACACCTCTTGAAGCTTGGTGTAATAGGAAACCAGATGTGCATCATTTCAAAGTCTTCGACAATCTAGAATGGGCTCACATACCTTTAGACAAGCACCGTGCTTTAGAACAATAAATTTGGACTTACATATTTATGGGATATCCTGATGGTGTTAAGGGATAGCAACTCATTGATCCAGATTCACATGATCTTATTATAGCGAGAAGTGTTTACTTTGAATAAAGTCCTTCAGACTTGTATTCTAACATTTATCATTCTTCTTCTTTATAAGAATCAAATAGCAGTGATGATGATACTCCTAATTCATCTACTCATAGGGATGATGAGATAATACCTCCCTAGTAGGGTTTAGAAGGTCATGTTCTTCCTCCTCCTCTAGATCCTCTCCAATTGATGCCTTTGTGAGCTAGACAAACTTTGGCGGATGTAGACCCTCTTGTTAGGGATCCATTAGATAGAAGGAGAACATGGTCACATCATGATCTTATAGATTCCTACATTGACATAACTTCTGATCCACAATATTTTTAAGAAGCCACAGGGATAGTTGAGTGAGATTCAACAATGGAAGAAGAGTATGACTCATTTATTAGGAACAACACTTGGGATCTTATTCCTCTTCCTAAGGGAATAAAATTAGTAAGATGTAGGTGGATATATTGGACTAAGTTTATAGCAGATGTAAATATTGATAAGCATAAAGCATGCTTAGTGGCCAAAGGTTTTTCCCTAGTGGAAGGCATTGACTATACAAAAACCTTTGCACCTATTGCTAAGATGAATTACATTC